>CANSZD010000101.1:0-397500 GCA_947648045.1 Beta corolliflora | reverse complement strand
TTTCTTTTTTAGGGAAATTCATTTTCTGATGATAATGTTTTTCGTCCAGTCAAACAAAGCCTTAATTCGAATCAAGTAATCAAGAAAGTGCGTGTACTCGTGAGTTGTAGGCAGAGGCGGATTCAGACTAATTATTTTAGTAGGGTCACACCTGTAATTATTAATTTTTATTGGGTTAAATGGTCAAATTTAAAGAGAATTTTCAAAAAAAAATTAAATTTTAAAAAGGAAATTTCATAATTTTACCAATTCAGGTGAGGTCAAGTGACCCCACTTCTTATATGGTGGATCCGCCACCAGTCGTAGGCCTAGGTCTAGCCTATAGCCGAGCCGCAATCCCAGCTAGGATGCAGCCCTCAGCCCCTCATTCAAGAGTCAAGACTTGAATTTGAGGAGTGCACATGGCAAACAAACTTGTACCCTATCGTAGTTGTTGGCTCTATTGGGATATGGGAGTCGCTGTGTAACCTGTTTGGGTTCTCATTTTAAATCTTAATCATGCGAAGTTTGTTGTGGTGAACAACCGGGGAAGCGCTATGCACTCGGCAAATGAAGCCCCCACCAAAGCTAGAATATTGTATAAGCCTACCTTAAATAAGTAATTATAGACATAAGTGACAACGTCAACCAGTGTCAACTAAAATAAATGTAAATTTCTCTGGTAGTTGGTTATTGTACGTACAACAAGAACTGCATTAAAGGTATATAACTTATAATCTTAATGAAAAAAACAATCTTCTAGAGATTAGGGCATCATGATTCTGCTAATTCTCCACTCTTAGTTGCCTAATAAGGCATCGTGCCAAATATATTATATATGCATAGAAAAATGTTGTTAGTCCTTTCAAATGTTGATGTTAATCTGCATTACCCGAAAATAAAAGAAAAGAACATCAAAAGGAGCAAATGAGGGCAGCATTTGATCTCAATCATCTCATATTAACTTTAAAATTTGATACTCTGCCTCCACTTCCCTTAATGGTCTATGTAGATGTTTCACTAATATTAAATTATGAAAAATTGCATGATACTCAATTATTTATATTAATACAAATGGAATGTGATCAAAAACGAAAAAAGAAATTGGAAAGAAATGCTGATTATCATGTATAAGTTGTCAGTGGAGTCTGATCTATCTTATACCAAACAATGTCCATTAATCGCATATAATGAGAGGATATATTGTATAACAACTTAGTGGCGGACTTTATGGAGAATTGTATTTAGTGGATATAACAATAGGGCCTTATCTAGGCTTTTTTTCGAGTGGTGTATAGAAAAGTGGTTACCTCATACCTGAAGATATATCTTATGAAAGATACTACGTCTCGGCAGATGAGTGTAATATTGAGGAACATGTTGCCATCTCAATTGTAGAGAGGAATATTGTTATACATCCTGGGAGTGTCGGTCAATCATCCCGGATGTACGAAAGTAATTACGGTTGTATCTCACATGGTTATGGAATTACATGTTTATGGGGATAACTAAGAAAGCGTTTCCTCATCTGAATCTATTATAATTGAACTTATTAGACCAGATCAGACTTATTTTCATCATAAGCTACCTGATTGGCTCTAATCAGCTCTTATACTTTTTTCTAAGATGAAGAGAGTGCACCCTTTAAAATCTATGTTACTCAGACTCACATACTCGTGTCAAACCAAAGTATCTAACTTGGTTATTACGTGAAGTCTCCTTTGTTTTGGCAGCGTATAGAATCCGACACAAGTACTTAAGGTCGAAGTAACATAACTTAAAATAACTGTGCTGGTATATATTAGATAGTTGTGGGGCTGTGGTGGTTGGAATTTGCATAATTTCGTAGCGCATCGGTATGGTTTCATCATGGCTCCAACTTGAGCGTCATAAGCATAATTAGATGAATGTATCCTGATTTTCAGATTTGGAAACTGAAACTAAATGCGAACTTGTGTTTTTGAGAGCAAAAGTGAAATAAATGAGATGCAAAAAGTCTTGTATAGTGATTTCTTTTTGTCGTAAATAAAGTAATATTTTTCCAACTTAATACAAGATTGAGATCATGACATACTCAAACCAAAGCTAAAAGGCGAATTCATATGTGTTCCATGCTCAATATCAAACTAAAACACTTCAATGTTAGCAACTTGTTCAGAGGTGTGAAAGCACTTAGGTTTTCATTTGCTTCTTCAACATGCAGAAGGAAAAGAGATGAAAGCACTAGCGCGCAAAGCAAGATGGGTGGGTCCCCTCCATTAGTATATGGAGAGTAGAAGGAAGCTAGTCTATAGCATGTGATATCCCACTAGAGATGCTAGTGTGTAGTTAGTAGCGCTTTGTAATGGTAATGATCAGAAGATAAGAAGTGCAACCTTACCACCTGTAGCCTGTAGGAGAAAAGCTTTGACTTTTTTTTTTTTTCTTTTTCTTTTTTTTTGGAGAAGGGGGAGGGGTGGAGGCGTGTTTTATACTATATATAGTAATGCTCTAAATCCGTGTGATTCGTGGTACTTGTGTCGGATATGGATACGTGTCCAACTTGATAAATATAGGAATAATTTCTCTGATTTTGGCCTAAAATAAACGAAGCCTCAAAATGTCTATACTATGTTAAGAAGTCCAGGATTTGAGACGAAAATTTGTAGTATTTTCACAAGTTGAGCTTTTATGTTTTCATGAAGTTATGGTGATTTTCAATTCTGGTCATGCTTTTCCTATAAAGATTAGGATTATATCTTAGTTACATATGCTTATTTAGATCCATCATCCATGTTACTAAAATGTGTTAGAGTCTTAGAGAGGATCACATTAAGCTATCAATTAAAGATAATTTTAGTATGAAAAAGATTCATATGTCATCTATTTTCCAATTGTCTCTGTTAAAGGTTTACTTTATAACATATTGGGATGGAATGAGAAGTAGATAGCATGGTATTTTGGATGCCTTTGTGACAGGTTGACATCAGAGAAGACCGATATATATGGAGGTTGTTCATTGCATTCATGTAACTTACATAGAATGAAATATTCAGTTTTTATGAGGGATCTTAACATCTTGAACAATGGTATTCTTACATACTTCCTCCATTCCATTTAGTTTGTTACAATGTTTCTCAATGTAAAATTTTGATCATTAATACTTTTAATTATGTATTTGCAAAAATTATATATATATTGAGACGAATCTAACATAATTTCATGTGACTATATTTAACCATATATAAAAATTATAAACGATAAATGAAATATGTGATGAGTACAAAGCACATACTGTAAGTGAAACAAAGGGAGTATAATCCTTCATGTTATGAGAATCAAATGATAGAGTATAAAACTATTCAGGGGGCCTCAACCATTAGCTTAAGCTTTTGGTTGAGTTGGTTCTTTGACATGGTATCAGAGCCAGCGTGACAAAAAGGTCACAGGTTCAAATCTCATCCACCCCTCCTTTCTCAGTGGAATATTTAGCGCCAGGTATGAGGGAGGCCTATGCTGCATCCACACTTCAAGCCCAAAGGGCTCTTGCGTGAGGGGGCGTGATAAAGTATAAAACTATTCCGGAGGCCTCAACCATTAGCTTAAGCTTTTGGTTGAATTGGTTCTTTGACATCTAACACAATTTCATGTGACTATATTTAACCATATATAAAAAATTATAAGCGATAAATAAAATATGTGATGAGTACAAACTACAAAGCACATACTGTAAGTGAAACAAAGGGAGTATATTCCTTTATCTTCTGAGAACTTCTCCAAGTTTTCATGGCTAGTGAGCTGTCAATTGTTCTGCTTCAACACTGGCCTCTCTTGGTTGTTTTTAATAGGAATATACGGAGGATTTGGTTGACTTAATGACTTAGAAGTGGGAGAAATTCATACTATATACACAATGTTTGGTTATTTTGGTATGTGACTTCAAAAGTGTAGAAACTAAAAACTACTACTACACATTGCTTGGTTGGATAGCACCTATTTTACTTTAAATTACCACTAGAATGCCACATGGGGACCGAACCTGAGGCGGCAGCACATTCTGCGCATGCTGACTTTGGTGACACTCATTTGCAAATATGTTTCTGTTATTTTTTGTGTATTGAATTCAAAATAATTTTCAGGAAGTGATTAATGTCTGAGATAAGATCATAAGATATTTATGTAGCAACCAGCCAAGCATACCAAAAACCATCAGTAAAAACTTTATGATAATCACTATGCTGATTGCTGATCATATCTTTTCTTTCATGAACATCAATAATGTTTGATGTTTCTACTGCCTTAAAATGAACAGAGAATCATGTTTTTTTCTTTACATTCTTTTGGAGTAATAACTATAATGTTAGGGACGCATTAGCTTAAGTTTACATAACCATACTTTTCCGAGGGGTAGTAACCATACTTTACGGCACAGTTTCTAGAGAGAGCTAGCATTACATTTTCTCCACTTTTTTTTATGCATTTCACATGTCAGTGTGCACGGACTTTATGATGCATTTTTACTATTTATATCTTTGGTTATTTGTTGATAAAAACTCCAAAACATTGACTTCTCGAATATATATTGAAATGAAACTAATTAGATCTTACATAATCATTTTTTACATATATATTAGTAAAAATCGTAGTCAAAGTTTACACATTTTGATCTAAAACGTCAAATATTACATGTATTAGAACACGTATTAGTTGAACAAAATATACTCTTTTTTTTGGTGAACAAAACAGACTTCTTATACTATTAGAATGTGCATATTGTATGTACTCTAACCAAGCTGGCATTTCGTTTTGGAGAGAATTCCACCTCATGACTAGTCCAGGGTTCGAATCCCACCAAGTGAGGGAGCACTTGAAGGAGGATTCCCCTTACAACTCCCCTCCTTCCAGTCAGGCGCTGGGTTGGCCCGCAATGAAGCAAGAACCTGCGGTTATTCATCTTACCAAATAAAATAAAAAAAATAAAAATATTGTATGTACTCTAAACAAGAAATATCTATATATCCTTATGAGGACCAATTAACATAGAGAATAGATGTAGGCACTGAGAATTTAATGTTGAAGACAGCACAAAAGTGCACTAAAACTACTACTCCACATCCTTGGCAAAATAAATTGGTCCAAACAGTGGGGACAATAAGCTTCTATTTTCTAAGTTTCTTAACCACTCCTAGTGCGAGTAACACGCACCGCCCCTCCTCCCACAACCAATCCCTATAAATACCCATCTTTCCTATCATTTGTACTCATATAGTTTCTGTATTCAAAAACATTCTCATGGCTGCCCACAAAATCTCTTGTGCTGTTTTTTTCTTATTATTGGGGTTAGGCATTTCCTCAGCTGCTAGGTCCCTCCTCACTTATGAACATATAGGAGGTGCATATGCTGGTGGTGGTGGCGGAGGCAGTGGTGGTGGTGGTGCGGGCGTTTATGGTTCGAGATGGAGGGCATGCTAGTGGATATGGTGGTGGAGGTGGTGAAGGAGGGGGGTGTAGCATCTGGTGGATATGCTGGAGGAGGTGGTGGTGGTAGTGGTGGTGGTGGTGCATATAGTGAAGGAGGGGTACATGCTGGTGGTTATGGGGGTGGTGAAGGCGGAGGCTATGGAGGAGCTGGAGCATATGGTGGTGGTGTTTATGCTGGTGGTGGTGGTGGTGGAAGTGGTGGAGGTGGTGCATATGGAGGGGTAGAGCATACTTGGTGGCTATGGAGGCGGTGAAGGTGGTGGTGGTGGTCATGGAGGTGGATATATTCCAAGTGGTGGTGCCTACGGTGGTGGCGGTGGTGGTGGATCTGGTGGCGGCGGTGCAGGTGCATATGGTGCTGGGGGAGAGCACGCTGGTGGCTATGGAGGAGGTGAAGGCGGTGGTCATGGAGGAGCGTACGCAGGTGGTGGTGCAGGTGCATATGGTGGTGGTGGTGGCAGTGGAAGTGGTGGAGGAGGTGCATATGGTGCTGGAGAACATGCTGGGGGCTATGGAGGTGGTGAAGGTGGTGGCCATGGAGGAGCTTATGCAGGTGGTTCTGGTGGTGCATATGGTGGTGGTGGCGGCGGTGGAAGTGGTGGAGGAGGTGCATATGGTGCGGGGAGGACATGTCGGAGGCTATGGAGGTGGTGAAGGTGGTGGCCATGGAGGAGCTCATGCCGGTGGTGCTGGTGCATATGGTGGTGGTGGTGGAAGTGGAGGTGGAGGAGCTGGTGCTTATGGTGGTGGTGGTGAAGCTGCAGGTGGCGGATATGGTAGTGGAGGAGGAGCAGGTGGTGCAGAAGCGGAAGGGGGACATGCATATGGTATAGGTGGAGGAGGTGGCTCTGGTGGTGGTGGTGCCTATGCAGGTGGTGCTCATGCAGGTGGATACGGTGGTGGTGCTGGAGGCGGCGAAGGAGGTGCCCACGGAGGGTATCACCCTTGAACGCATGTCTCAGTTTCTAAACTTCGTCGTAATAATGAGTTTGAAATCTGCAAGATACTACATACGGTTATGAAGTTGATCCTCCAAAAAAAAACCCTACTATATATGTAGTCATTTAACTTGTCCTTCTTAGTTGTTTACTTATTGAGTTGTTTTCATATAGTTTATTAACGATTTGGTGTTCTATTTTGATTGTTACATAAGAAATCATGGCACTCATACTGAGGTATATAATGCTAGGGATCATGATTCATGAGCTCTTCCCAAACCGCACTTCATGTATTTAGTCAGTGATAATCGCAATCAATTATATATATATATCCAAAAGTAGATGTCATGATTTTGCCATATATTTTCAACGGAAAAGTATTTTCAGTAAGAACTTTACCTTTTTGGTCTGGATATTCATATTTTATTATTTACAATGGAAACAGTTATAAAAGCAAGTTCAATGATCGATTCTTCAAATATTTATATACTCCCGTATTACCCGTACTCTTCATCTCTTAACAACAGAAGTCTACATACTTCGATCATCTTAACATATTACTCGTGCTCTTCAATATAAGTCTAACCAACTAACAGCTTTTTTCTTTTTCCCTTCATTTCGACATGTATATATATGATGCGTATTTGATATGATATTTGGTAGTTGGGACTCTTTTGAATTGAATAAACAATGACAAAAAGATTCTTTGTGCATGCAGATAGAGGCCATTGCCAAGACTACTGTTGTCCTTGGATTACCTTTTTCCTGCAATTCTATATTTTTATCTATTAAACCTCATACTGTTGCAACATTGCCACTCTCCGACTCCCATATCATGTACACATTTTTGCGGTATTCTGCCACAGTGCCACTCCCAGACTCCCATATCATGTACACACAACCACAAGTCACAACTCAGAAGAGATTGTCATTTATTTGTCACCTACGACATAATTTTTTTTTTCACTAGCTAATATGATAATCAATGAACCACATACTACACCCTAAGACAGGTTTTTTTTTCATGAGATACGCTCAAGGTTTGACTATATTCATGAGGTACCCTTAATGTTTTAGAAACTCATGAGATACCTTTATAGTTTTGAAAAATACAATAAAATATTCTTATAAGTGTAATCATCAAAATTCTAACTTCGTTAAGAGTAGAAGCCCAATTATGTCCCCTCCCTTTCTCTTGCTTCACTGTTCTAATTAGCTCCATCCATGACAAATATGTGTTAGGATCGATGGCATACTCAATTATGTATTCGCAAGCAATAATAACGTGGAATTAACACAAGAAACACAATAATGATCACAAAAGAAGATTTAACGTGGAAACCTGAGAACCGGAAGAAAAACCACGAATCAATGCACTAGGACTTTCAATGATGTGTATGATACGGTGAATTACAAGGTTTCCAAGATCTCCCCGATCTAAACTAATCACCCGAACCCGTGTTTACCCAAACACGTCACATCTTGGCCTTTTCTCTCTCCAACACCTATGAGGCTATGCTTGGTATGGAATAATCAATAACAATAACGGCTACAACATATTTATACTAGGGTAACAATTAGGAAACCTAGCTAAACAAGGTCTCGAAATTAAGAAGAAAACGTGTAAAAAAGCTCGACAAACGCCAAGGACATCGCTGAATCCCGCGGGTGCGGGCTAGACCTGCGGGCTGACAAACGCACAAGTCTCAAAGACATGTCTAGCTGCGGGGGCGGGTTATGGCGAGCCAAAGCCTGTGGGCTGCTGCTCATCATTCTCTTCTCGCGTCATTGCAAACACACACACCTACACACGACACTTCAATTACCCATCTTCACATTATTACCCATCAATTTTTCCAAGTATTTATTAGTTTTCAAAGAAAAGGAGTCAACTAAAGAAGTCAAGCCAAGGGGAATTCTCTGCCAGCCAAGTTACCCTTACTCGCTCCATCGAGCTTAACTTAACTCTTCGAAGTAGGAATAATCATATTCCTTCCTCCGGGAGAGGCAAGGAGAAGAGAAAAAACCCACTTACGTGGCCCAAGTTGTGCGCATTCCATTCTAAAGCCGATTGGTAATGGGAGGATTAACACACTTGGGTTATAAATTACAAATTGTGGTACAAACTTAATTCTTACACTTGCACTTAACAATTACCCCTCAAGTTTCAAACACCCAAAACCTGAACAGCTAGCATTTCCAGTAGAACTAGTTTGATCCACAAGGCTGTAAGGAGATTGCTGACAAGTCAGCTTCGGCAGCATAAGCCCAAACTCGAACGACAATTATCAATCTGTGTGAAAAGTCCCAGTTAGACTATCAACTCTAATACCAATTGTAAGGAAAAGAGGAGAGAGATTGAGGAGTAAAATGATCAACTAACATGGCTATAAAAATTAGAAGTAGCTCATATGGGTTATAAAGTAATAAGTTCTTATGAATTATCTTTAGATGTGCGACAAACATGACACTGTTGCACTCCACAAATTTCTTTCACATTCTATCTTCATTAGCTAATAACTTCCCTAGGCTTTTAAATTAATTATAATTATGTCTTCACTCAGTAATCAATAATGAATACCACAACATATAGTACGGTGTACTTGAGATAAAATGTGTTGTGCATGTGCATGTTAAGTTTTGATGATGAAAAATAATACATATAGTATGAAAGTTTGTGACAGATGGTTGAGAAAGGAATAAATAAATGAAGACTTTGAAGAAATGAAGAATCCAGATTGAAGTCCAAGTTCATATTCCTAAGTTTAGTTACTATATGCAAAATGTAATATACTTGAACTAGATGATATATTATGTGCCAAGTATAGAAATATAATATTAGGATAATTATTATTTTCTTAGAGTTAAGGAAATAAATAATTATGTTAATTTTATATATCTATATAAAAGGAAAAAGATATTCGAAAATCAAGTTTTAATAACAACGATTTCTGAAAGGATTTTTATTAAAACGTGTTTTTGGTAAAAACGTGTTTTTGTTAAAAACCGATTTATAAAAGAATTTTGAAGACAAAAGGAGTTTTAATAAAGAAAACAAAGATAAAGAAAAAAAGGGAAAACTGATTTTGATAACATGTTTTATATAAAGGTAATTACTAGTTGATTTTGGAGAATTCTTATCTTATAAGGATTGAAAAGAAAAATCAGTTTTTGCCAAAGATAAAATTTGTTTTTAATAAGGAAAAAGCTTTATCCCTTAAATTAAGGAGTAAAAGATAAACATATTTTTTCAGAAGGATTTTCGGTCAGTCAAGAAGCATATAAGGGATTGCAACTCAGTTTTATAAAAAACGTTTTCAGAGAGAAAAAATCGGAGATATTAAGAGCTGAAAACAGTTTCCTAAGGCACAAAGTATAGCACAGAGTTTTAGTCAGGTTAGGAAACTAAAACAACGTTTGTAATTGTCGTCTATTTGCTTGAATAAGAAGCACGCTTTTGAGGATCTTTTCTTTCTGTAATTTCATTATTATAGAGAGTGGCAACACTTAGAGTTAAGTGTTGGGGAGCACTACTAGGGTTAGTAGTGGGGGAATCGAATTGTATCAAGAGTTTGGTATTTTACGATTCAAATAATAAAAGAGTAGTTTGTGTGGACGTAGATCTCAGAGGTGAGATTGAACTACGTTAAATTCATGTGTCTTATTATTTGATTTCATTGTTTTATTATTTGATATAATTGTTTTAGTGTTTGATTAAGTTTCGTTTGAGCAAAAACATCAATCGGAGATTTTACGAGTGAATAACACAGTGCACGGCACTGTGCCATAAGAGTGTTTTTGCGAAAATCGATTAGTTTTAGCCACTCAATTCAACCCCCCCTTCTTAAGTGTCACCTTGTGTTCCAACAAAATGGATTATTTTCCTAATACAACAACTTACTAAAACTTGGGATTAGTGTACCATCACCAAAGTCCACAGACAACAAGTTCAACGTGACAACAATCTAGCGAATATGTGTCGACGCTTGGGGATCACTTTAGATTAATGCTTTATTAGATTATTTTTGGAATATTTGATTCTAATAATACAACATTTCACCGATTAATATTGATAAACCAACCTTTTAATTATTCCTGAATAATTCAACGTTTATACCCTATTTGCTTCTAGTGAGTCAAAATGACTTAAAAATGTCTAAAACATTAACTCTTTACCATAGAAGTAGGGGTATGGAAGCAAGGGATGAGAAAAATGGACGAGATGGGAAATGTAGCTTACCAAACAAACTGATTATCAACACGTCAAAACCCATTAAAAACAAATACCCCCAAAAGGTTGCATTATTCAAGAATAATTGAAAGGTTGACTTATTAAAAATTAATCGGTGAAAAGTTGTATTATTAGAATCAATATTGATCCATTATTTTTTTATGCTTGATCATTTAGCCTTTGTCAAAAAATAAACACATGTGGTGTTTATAAAGTTATAGTATTAGTATAAGCAAAGAGAGTGAATATGAAACTAAACAGCATTGACACTTTACTAAAAGGAACGAGGAACAAGATAAGGTTACCTAATCAGGATTAAACCTCTCTAAATTGGGGAGTGATGTGGAAGGAACTAGTATAATTGTACGATTAAATGCAAGAAAATAAAGCAATTATTTGAATGAAAAAAACTTTGAAATTTGAATGTGGGAGACAGCAGAGTGGCGCAATACTGTCACTATTTGCTGTAATATGAATAATACTACTATACAACTCGAAAAATTGAGGTTTTGCTATGAGTAGAGGACCTTATAGTGGGAACTATTGAGTAATCCTTCACTTTTGTTATGTTGAGTGCGAGTAACGCGCAATTTTAATCTTAATCCCATGCCTATAAATACCATCTTTCTAAGCATCCCGTAACCATTACAAACAATCTCAATATGGCATACCATAAAATCTCTTGTGTTGTTTTTTTCTTGGTGTTAGGCATTGGCATATGCACTGCCACCAGGGCCCTCCTCACGTATGAACTTGGCGGACATGTTGGTGTTGGTGTTGATGTTGGTGTAGGTGTAGGTGTAGGTGTAGGTGGGTATGCCGGTGGCAGAGGCGGTGGAAGTGGTGAAGGCGGAGGAGCATTTCATGGTGGAGGAGAGCATGCTGGTGGATATGGTGGCGGTAGTGGTGGAGGAGGTGCAGCTGGTGGTGGATCTGCCTATGCCGGTGGTGGTGGTAGTGGAAGTGGAGGAGGTGGTGGGGCAGTTCATGGTGGAGGTAGTGAGCATGCTGGTGGATATGGTAGTGGAAGTGGTGAAGGAGGCGGCGCAGCTGGTGGTGGGGCCACTTACGGTGGTGGAGCTGGTGGTGGAAGTGGCGGTGGGGTAGCTCATGATGGAGGCAGTGGGCATGCCGGTGGATATGGTAGCGGAAGTGGTGAAGGAGGCGGTGCTGCTGGTGGTGGAGCAACATATGGTGGAGGCGATGGTGGCGGAAGTGGAGGTGGTGGGGCATCTGGGGCTGGAGGCAGCCATGCAGGTGGTTATGGCGGCGGTGAAGGTGGAGGCCATGGAGGTGGGGCACTGGCGGTGGGGCGCTTACGGCGGTGGCGCGGTAGTGGTAGTGGAGGTGGTGGGGCATCCGGGGCGGAGGCGGCCATGCAGGTGGTTATGGCGGCGGTGAAGGTGGAGGCCATGGAGGTGGGGCAGCTGGCGGTGGGGCAGCTTACGGCGGTGGCGGTGGTGGTGGTAGTGGAGGTGGTGGCGCTTATGGGGCTGGAGGAGAGCATGGCGGAGGTTATGGAGGTGGTGAAGGTGGGGGACATGGAGGTGGCTATGGTGCTGGTGGGGCCGGCGGACATGTTGGAGGTGGCGGAGGTGGAAGTGGTGGTGGTGCAGCATATGGAGGTGGAGAAGCAGGGGGTGGGTATGGTAGTGGTGGTGGAGCAGGTGGTGGACACGGAGGAGGTGCCAGTGAAGGAGGCTATGTTGCTGGTGGCGGTGGTGGATCTGGTGGTGGAGGTGGCTCTGCTGCTGGTGGCTCCCATGCTGGTGGCTATGGTGTTGGTGGGGGAGAAGGGGGTGGTCATGGAGGATACATGCCTTGAGGCTTGAGTAGTACTTACAAGTCATACTACTTTATGTCCATCTCACTAAACTTTGCTGAAAATCTATGGCTTAGCTTCTTATGCTACTGTTTTTCTTACTAGTAATTTATAATAAGGTTGGTCGTAGACTATATAGCAGTGAAGTTCGCAAGAACTACATATATTAGATATCACATATACTGTATGGTTGTGATCTATGTAATGGTGCTTGCCGAATGTTGCATCAAATTGTAATATAGATTGTGCTTCTCCAATTTAAACGATCTTCTGCTTATTGACGTCTCATTATTTAAAAGGCCGACGTAGTACGTAAGATGTTTTGCATGGATGATCAGACAAGCCAGCCACCACTAAGATGTCTTATAATTCCTTTTTTTTTTTTGACAACGGGAAAAATGTGCATTGATTAAAAAGGAAATACAACCTAATGCTAATACAACCCAACAAACACAAAGAAACTAAACTGAGCGATACTCGCTCTTACATAACAATTACAAAAACATAAATAACTTAAACAAAGATAAAATTGCTCAATCTGGAGGGCTAAATTGATAGTTAACTGTAGTGAAACTCTTCTGCTGGAAGATGACGATTGCCAGAACCCTGACGAAAGGAATGGGAGGATAGGGCTGATTTCACAAACGAGGCAACAAAGTAACCGCGAGAATAGGAACTCGCTCACTAGTGGAAAAAAATGCAAGGGATGCGGTCAAAACAGCCCTAAGGGCTGCGTTTTTGGCACGCAGCTCTTGCCGTAGCAGCCCTTCGGCAAAAATGAAGGGTTGCGATTTTTGACCGCAGCCCTTCACTACCAAGGGCTGCGGTTTAGGCTCAAAATCGCTGTCCTTCCAATATAGAAGGGCTGCGATTTTGGGCCTAAACCGCAGCCCTTCCTTATACAAAGGGCTGCGGTTTTTGCTAAAAAACGCAGCCCTTGTCACCCAAAAAAATATTTTTTTTTTGTTTTTGCATTTTATAGTTCTAAATGTATCTAAAAACAATTAATGAGTATATATTGTTTTTATTTGAGCATCACTAAATTATAAAAAACATCACGAAATTATAAAGAACAGTACAAAATATAAATTCATGAAACGAAATAAAAAAAAGCTGGATAAATTATCACAAATAAATCTGAAAAAAATCCAAGCGAAAATTCTGGATAAATTATCACAAACAAAATCCTAATTAAATCGCTCCTGAATCGCTAGAAAAAACCCTAAATTCAAATTTTGAAACCAAAATACAAAAAAGAGAAGAAATTCTAGATCTGAAATTACATGAAAAATAATCAAAACAAAGATTAAGAAATTAAACTAAAAACCGAAAAATTGACAACCTCCATCGTGAGTTGTGTTGTGCTGTTGCCACGTTCTTGTTTGCGCCGCCGCCAGTCGAAGGCCCGCTGGTTCGCTGGTGCTTCGTTGTCGGTCCGTGGGCTCCTTGTTCTTGTTTCTTTGTTGTTGCGTCGTTCTTTGGGCCGCTATTGTTGTTGTGTTGTTGCGTCGTTGCTGTGCCACGATTGTTGTTGTGTTGTTGTGGTCTGTTGTCGGATAGGGAAGGAGGGAGGAGGGTGAGAGACAAAGGAGGGTGAGAGAGAAGGGAGGAGGGTGAGAGAGAAGGGAGAACCAGATAGGGAAGGAGAGAGAAGATAGAAGGAGGGTTGCGATAGGGAATGAGGAGAGAGAATGAGAGAGAGGAGAGGAAACCCTAAATAATAACCCTCCTTAATTTTGCGCGCTTGATCTTTTAAAAGCCCAACCCACTTGATAATTATAAAAATAAAATAAGAAGGGCAGCATTAGCCCAAAAACCGCAGCCCTTCATATACGAAGGGTTGCAGTTTTTGGGCTAACCACATCCCTTCACTTAAAGGGCTTCGGTCAGTCCAAAAATCACAGCCCTTCGTATACGAAGGGCTGCGGTTTTTGGACTGACCGCAACCCTTCACTATTAAGGGCTGCGGTTTTTAAAAAACGCAGCCCTTGCATTTTTTTTTCTACTAGTGGCTACAGGACCAATCCCATTGACCTTCTGTCAGATGGGATTCTACGTCCAGGTATCCTGGAAGAGTCACATTACTTTGTGACTCAATACCCTTTTGGAAGGGTATTTCAGGCTTCTCTGTTGATGAGAAGCTCAAATGAGTTGACGCGCTATAAACCCAATTGACAAATTGGGGAGCCGCCTTCAGATATCTTTTTGTCAAGGCAATGATTGATAAAATCATTACCAAGCGAGAATGAAATCTAACCATTGTTAGATCTCGAAGAACCGTCCGATTGTCAAAATCGGACAAAACAAACCCCATCCATGAAATCTCTTACCACGCAAACCCTAACCAATCACGTAAACCAGATCCAACATTTTGAAGACCAAAATTACCTCCAGCAAGTAACAAAAGTATCAAGCAGCTTAGTTTAGCAAACAAAAAACCATACTAACACACCTACAAATTAAATAACAGAACGCACTTCCAACAAAGCACTAGGGGAAGGGGAGAGACGGATAACCACCAGGGAAATGGAGGGGTAGATTCAACACTAACCGGGGAAGGGGAAGGGGAAGCCCAAACCTATACCTACGTAACACTAACTAGGGGAGGGGGGGAGGGAAGCCCAAACTAAGGCCGACTCTAAACGGGGAGGGGTAGGGGAGGCCCAAAACACGACACTAGGGGGAGGGGGAGGGGGATGCCCAACAAAACGAAAACATGGGAGGGGGATGTGGAATCCGACACACCACCGGGGGAGGGGGAAGGAGTTGCTTGGAAACGCGACGACAAGACGACTCGACCAAGTAACAAGGGAGGGGAAAGGGATAACCGACGACACGACGAAAAGACAACTCGACCAAGTAACAGGGGAGGGGGAAGAGATAACCGACGACGGTCGCGACAGGGGAGGGGGTTTTTTTAGCCGGCGAAACACCGTCCTAGAGGAACCACCTGAAAACTAGACATACTAGTGGAAAAGGCGAAGAAAAACCGAAAGAAAAGCGATGAAAAAACAAGGAAACTCACCGGAGAACCCGCCGGAGGCTTGCGCGGCGCCGGAACTCCGACGAGTTCCTAGGGTTTGTTTCGTGGAGAGGCGCTTTTGAGGAGAGAGGGCAGAGCAAAATTGTTTAGAGAGAGTATAGTTTTCCTTTTATTGCCTAAATCCTTATAATTCCGTTCAACAACAAAAAAATCACACGAACTTGTATGCAATTAATTGGTATAATTCAGGAAAAACAGATATCCAATTACTAATTGTTCATAGATTTAATAAGTGTCTTACTGTATCCGAAATCCTTCTATGTAACTCTACATGGGAGTAGGAGAAGGGTAAGGAAAATCTCCACCCTCAAGGTGTCCTTTAGTGTAAGGGCTAGGTTTGATACATTGTACAACTTCAAAATTATGAGATACAATTAAACCTTACCAATTACCATGCACGAGAAGCTTTTATAAAACATGTTCTCATTGAATGAAAGGAAAGTGGTGGGCCTCACTCCATATCCAAAATTACAAAAGTATCGTTTATTGTCTTAGTTGTATAGTGATTAGTTATGTAAATAGCTTGATTCTATTTTATACAACAAGATTTAGTAATCCCAAATTTCAAAAAAAAATCACCCATTCTATATATTTGATTATTGTGTTAGCTTAAATTATGGAGCAAATTATACCTACGATTTAAACAGACAACTAATAAATAATTAAAGGCTCATTTTTACTAGGACATTAAGTTGCACCAAGTATATACTTCGGTAGGATTGTGCATAAAATCAAGTACCCAGACCACATTAATATTAATATCGGATCTAGTTCTCTGACACTCGGTTAATGTTTCTGCTATTCTTATTATTTTCCAACACTTAAAAAATGCTATACTCATCACTTGATCCAATAAGATTTAGGATGCCACTAGCTTGTTTGGCTAAAATCAAGAACTGTATATGGGCTATTAATATACTGATCTAAAGAAAACATTGAAATTGAATAGACTTCACCTTGAACCATATGCTTAACAAAAAAGAAATGATTTAGATTATGTCAGAGTTTATTTTTTTTCTTTTTTTTTGACAATGGAGGAACACAAACACAAATTAAACAACATCATAGGTGAATTGTGAACAAGTTTGAACACATTTCTTGGCCAGAACATGGGCCTCGTGCACTTGTTGACGATTCACCTTTAACAGAAAACAATAATCCAAACTCTTAGCTAGGTAGATAATATGGTCGATTATCCACTTGATAAACATTGGGCCCGTACACGGAGCCTGCAAGCAAGAAACTAAGTTAGCACAATCAGTATAGATAGTGATTCTGCTAAGATGTTGTGATGTTGCCCAGATTATAGTTTTGAGGCAAGCATGAGCTTCATCGTGAGTTTGTTCCAAGCATAAGTACCCCCGCCTTGCAGAACAGTAGGAGAAGGATTATGAAGAACCCAAGCAAACCCAGCTGCTGTAGTGAGTTTGTTCCAAGCAGCATCAATAAGGATCTTATAATGAGAAGCACCTCCCTTAGTGATGCCTAGGTGAATACCATGGAAACCAGGGGAAAAGGAGTATTACATTTAGGTGGATGAAGGAATCTAAGATTTGTAATGAACGAGAAGTGTTGAAGAAGATCATCATCACTGGCAAAGGAGTCAGCAAGGCTAATTACAGTAGCATGGTTGGAAGGATTAGCACGAAAAATTCTGTCATTCCTATGCAACCAGAGGCTCCAAAGTATCCAAACAAACTTTTTTAAACGTTGACTAGCATGTCCATCCTCGCTATTAAACAGCAGGATGTTAGTAATGATCCAGTCATGGCAAAGATCATTATGTTGAGGTTGAAGGGTGAAATTAAAATGTTGCCAAATATTAGCTGCCAGAGGACAAGTAATGAAGAGATGGTAAGCTGATTCCGGGTACAAACGACAAGCATCACAAACTTGATCCACCGGAATACCTCTCTTTAATAGCTGTTTTTTTGTTGGTACCTATCATACAACAATTTCCAGAGAAAAAACTTCCATTTTGGGATAATGGGCAGATGCCAAAGAATCTTAAAGACTCTCAACTTAGGCATAGTAAAAGGAGAAAGAGAATGGTCTGCTTGGAGGAAGGCATACGCAGATTTGGTGGAAAAGTTCCCAGAAATATGGTTATTCCAAACCATAAGATCATTCACATGATGCATAGGCAGTTCCATAGCTAAGATTTGTTGAGCATCATCATGAACAAAAAACTTCCTTACAAGATCTGCCTTCCACACATGGTTATTAATATCAATAAAATCGGAGATTTTAGAATTTTGTATATTTTGAAGGGTAATGGTCTCTCTAGCTCTTGGAATTTTACCTCGAACCCACAAGGAAGAAATAAATCTTACTTGGCATCCATTACCAATCTTCCAAGAACAACCTCTAAACAAAAGTTTATCAGCTTTCTGTAAGCCAGTAAAACCCCACGAATGACCAGAACCTTTCCTTGTTGCAATCCTTCCAATAGTGAGTGAGAGAGGCTTGAAACTTGTATAAACTTTTGCTAACAAGGACGTAGGGTTAGCATGAATATTCCATACTTTTTTCATTAGAAATGCGTTATTTAACACATTTATAGAGCAGACTCCTAGACCTCCCATTCCTTTGGGAAGGTGGATGATATCCTTGTTCATCCAATGAATGCTTCTCTTATCTTTATTAGCCCACAAAAATGAAGTTCACATTGAGTCAATCCGATTAGCAACACGAATAGGAATGAGGAAGGAGGCTAAAATATGTGAGATCATTGCAATTAGCACGGTATTAATGAGGATGATTTTTGTAGACTTAGAAAGACAAAGAGTATTCCAGTCTAAGAGTTTCTTAGAGATCATATCAATGAGACAATTGAAATGTATAGATTTCGGGCCTTGAATATCTATTGGAACACCTAAGTGACTTCCCATCGAAAGATTATGGTTCATTTTAAGGATGCTCTTGTAACTCACCATGTCACTAGGCAATGTGTTTGGAGAAAACTTCACAAAATACTTCCCAAGATTAATTTGGGAACCAGAAATGAGACAAAACCTATTTGAGATGTCTAAAACTTGTTGACAAGAAGTAGGGAAAGCTCTAAAAAACAGAAGTGCATCATCTGCGAAGAAAAGGTGTGAAATAGAAGGACTCCTTCTAGTTACACTAATACCTTTAAAATTTTAAGATCCTCCGCTAGCAATAACATTCGTGAAAAAATATCCATACACATTATGAAGAGGTAAGGAGAAATAGGATCTCCTTGCCTACGACCACATTTGGGACTGATGGGATCTGAAACACTGCCATTAACTAGGACTTTGAAAGAAATTGTTGTGATGCATTGGTGAATCCATTGCAGCCAACAATTAGGGAAACCATACCCTCTAAAAACTTTTAGGACGAAATCCCAATAAATCCTGTCATATGCTTTGCTAAGGTCAATCTTGATAGCAGCAAAAGATATAGTACCTGATCTTTTCTTATTGATAAAATGAAGAAGCTCATGAGAAAGGAGAACATTGTCTGTCATACTCCGACTTGGAACAAAAGCTTGTTGAAATTGAGTTACTAACAAAGGAAGAACTACCCTTAGTCTGGAGGTAAGACACTTGGAGACACATTTATAGATGGTATTGCACAAACTAATTGGTCTCGATCAATTGTGTAACAGAGGTGGGATTATGCACCTTATGAAGCAAAACAAGGAAAGTATTATTCTATTCCTTCAATATGTATCCAGTACGGAAGAAATGGTGAATACCTGCCATAATATCTACACCCACTATGCTCCAATGAGCTTTAAAAAATTATGCAATCATCCCATTTGGTCCTGGAAACTTAGATCCTGCAATATCAAACATTGCATCTTTAATTTCCTCGTCTAGAAAAGGCCTAGATAGCCAAGTTACTTGTTCATCTGAGAGTTGAGGCACAGATAACTCTCGCAAAACTTGATTTGTTTCATCCTCAGAGTAAGAGTTACTATTAGAACTAAATAAATCTTCGTAAAAAGCTCTAGTAATCCTTGTGATACCCACAACATCTTCAACCCATTGACCATTTTCTAATTTGAGAGCAGCTATATCATTCCTAGTGGCCCGTTTTCGAACTCTAGCATAAAGAAGTGGAGAAGGACAATCCCCAAATAAGGTCCAAGTGTCTTTCATTCTTTGCTTCCAATATAAGAAACCAGCTTGCAAGTCTGGTAAAGTAGACGAGATGGAGTTAATGTAGTCATTAGCCAAAGCCAGAACGTCCTAACTCAGATAATTTGTCACAAATATCTCTCCAGTTTATACCACGAAATTTTTTGTTTGAGATTTTATAGCAGGTCATGGCACTTCCTTTGAATGATAAACATAGACGAGCCATGATACCTTTGCTGCCAAACTTCCTTGATAATTACAACAACTTCACTAATATGCAAGCACCAATGCTCCGTTTGATATGGTCTTTGCCGTTCTTTTTTTGGAGTATAAGTTGAGTAAATGATGGCTGCATGATCCGAAGCAATGATGGGTTCATGATGAATGATATGATTAGGGAACAAAGTAGACCAGGAGTTGGTAACATAAGCTTTGTCTAATCTTTCCAGGATTAAGGTATCACCATGTTGATTATTGGTCCAAGTATAACGAGGCCCCTTAAAAGGGACTTCCATAAGGTTAGTTTTAAAACGCCAATCCATAAAACTTGTCCATCCTCTAATAAAATTAGACCCACCTAATTTATCTTGATGAGCTTCAACTTGATTGAAATCTCCAATCAAGAGGCAATTTGGAAGTGGTAAAATAAAGGAAAGAAGATAGTTCCAGACTTGAGGTCTGTCACGGGAGAACCATACACAAAACAAACAAACCATGATTTTCCACTAGGTTCGACAATATTACAAAGGATAAAATTCTGACAAGAGTGCAAAACATGAACCATACTAGAGGTCCAACCTAACACTACCAGGCCCCCTCTAGAACCAACCGCATCAAACCCAGTTACTATTGAGGGATTAAGAGAGACTAAAACATCCTTAACATAGCTAGTAGAAGTTTTTGTTTCGGATAAGAAAAGGAAGATAGGTTTATGTGCACGCACAAGCCAATGAACATACACATAAGCAAGGGATTGCTCGTCATTGAGCCCCCTCGCATTCAATGCTATGATTTTCATGGCAACATGGGTAGCTGTGCAAGGCCAGCCACCACACCAGAGGGTGGTGATAAGGATATATAACACCACTGAAAATTGGAGCTCCATATCATCATTTGCTTGATCAAACAATATAGTAGAGCTCGAAGAAGAAGCACCTCCTTTCATCTTTTTGTTAACTGAAGAGAATATGTCGAGCCCATGCCTCTTGTTAGTTAGCTTTGAAGAGATTTCCTCCCCAGGTTCAACACCAAAGTCTCTTGCCATCTCAACATCTGTGAGTGCTTTAGGATGCAAGATCAACTCATCTTTGTCTTTCCACCACATGTTAAAGCCCCCTTTAATTTCCCATCCTTCCCATCTCAATCTTCTTCTCTTTATGGCCCAGTCAATTTCCACATAATTAGGGTGGATATTCACCACTCCTGCACCCTCATAATTACATCGACCCAAGTAGTGAGATCTACGCCTCTTAACAGGCCAAGATGTTGCAGTGAGGTGAAAACCTTCGAGAATAGGCATAGTGACAGGTGACTGAGGTGAGTTTGGTGGATCAGTCTCACTTTATTGCTGTAAAGTGGAAGGGGAAGAGTTGTTAAAAGGGGAGAAATGGGAGGTAGGTGAATGTTGAAATGGATGCGGGTGAACCCTTGAACGTGCTTGGTATGAACGAAGCAAATTACGTAACCTTTGGCGAGCTTGAGTGAGAGAACCAGATCTTGGTACAACACTTATAACTGGATCATCAGTTATCGGGTTATGCCTTGCCCTTTCCCCTGCATGAACCCGAGATTGAACGACTTGTGGTAATGAAGTTCCTTGTGCAACAACATCCGCCAACAGACCAGAAACTTGATGATTTAATTGTGGAGTAGGAGCAACAGCTTTTATCTCTTGAGACACGGGCATGGAGTGTTGATGAGCCCACTCACTAATACCCAGTGCTTCAAACAGTGTATGCCTCGTTTCAGGTGGGGCAATAGAAGCTTCTCCAGTTTCCAAAGCAGAAGAAGAAGTTATAGAAGCATCTGGATTACCTGAATTATGCCATGCATGTCGAGCATTTGATGGATAATACTCTGCATATGGATCCGATGAAAACCCAAATCTTCGTCCCGGTGATTGACGAACCTGACCATCAAAATTATGATCCATAGGACTAACATACTCATGTTGATGTATATTTTCTTAACCCTGATCATGTAAATCTTGATCCCCTGGGCCCCCTGTTTCATCCAGCTCAATATCATTACCAAATTCTTCTTCACCAGAATAAAAGGACTCATCTGGAGAACTAGGATAAGCAGTTGGAAAACTCGGATTTCTTGAATTATCATCACTAGATGATGGTGATCTCCTTTGAAGTGGAGATTCATCATCCCTTTCAATTGCTTGAAATAAGTTAACCTGTGTATTTCTATACCTAAATCTATCAGGCAGGCCCTCAATAGCATTAGTATAATAGTCCAAATTCATTGGACCATATAACACTCGTCTGTCAAAAGTTTCCAAAGCTGCAACCCTAACACGGATGCGTCTATGAGCCTCCTGATCAGACAAGTTACAAGACCTAGTATAATGACCAACACACCACATTTTTTACAAAACCTAAAGACCCCTTCATACTTAAAGTAGACCCAAATAACCTGAGAATCATGAGAGGGAGGAAACAACCTGGGATTAGAGGTTTTAAGAGATCTAGCAGCATTTTTGCGCGAAACTCCGGCTCCCTGGAAAGATCTGATACCTCTTCATCCATTTCTTCAATAAAACCAACATGATGCAACACCCTTCTAGCCCAAGGTTCTGAAAGATAACCCAAGGGAAGGCCATAAACTCTCACATGGAGGCATGCATGTTTAAAATCCAGGCTTTGGGGGACTATAGACCAATGACATCGTCTAAAGGAGATGATTATGCCATCTATTATGGCTGTATATTGTTGTATGAGAGCTTCGACGTCCTCGTGATTTGTGCATGTGAAGATATAATACTCCCCTGCTCTCTGAACTGAGATATGGCCACGTTTTAGCCATTGAGTGTTTATAAGCCCTTCAACCAATAGTGGTGGAGGAGGATGGAGACCAAAGAAGTGGCCCAAAACAGCTAAATTCCAATTTATGTTATTCATGAAAGGTACTGTTTGGGCTCAATTGATCAGCAGCCCAATAAAGAGCCTGGAAGCCTCCTAGAGCATGGGCAGGTGGCAGCAATGGGTCCCACTTGTAAAGGTTGACCTAATCACCAGCATTGGGGAAATCCCTAAAAGGATGAAATGACCATTCTTGGGAAAAGGTAGCATGCCCATTCTTTGCCAAAAAGGCCCATCTCGAATAATGTTTCTGTCAGGGAAATCCCCAACACTATAAAAACCAACTTGTCTCATCAATGAACAGTTATTGAATTCTCACCCTAACAAACTAGAGCATCTCTCTCTAGACTTCACTTCTCTCCCTACCTCAATCACATCGACTTGAGCGTCGGAGGGGCGATCCGAAACGCCCGGGGGTAGTCTAACCCTTGTTTTGCGGGATTCGGGCATACGAACATCGAAGCTCAGGCGAACGCTCTTGGGGCCCACATCAAATCTCACAACATATTACAATCCTTAATTTCTTAGCGAGAAACAGTTTGGCACCGTACGTGGGGAAAGTACAAGAAGTTACTTCGCCACCACTCGGCAAGATTCACCTTGTTGCTACTCGGCAAAATCCCTCTCGAGTCACTTAGCAATGGCCCCGGCCAAGAGCACACGTACCGGGCGGCCCTCGGCACGGGGGTCGAGGGTCCGAAAGAGACCCTCCCCATCTCAACAAAGGAGGTCCGAGCGACCCAAAACGCCGACCGTTCAAACCCTCGATCATGAGGAAGAAGAGCGATCCATTGAAAATGGACCGCAACCATCGAACCCGGCTACGGCACGCCGACCCCCGGCCCGTCTCTCTACTGCGGACATCAACATGATAGCCGCTCGGCTCAACGGACCTTGCAACGAGCATCGACGGATATGTTGTGGCCAACCTACAAGCAAGGACGCTCCCTTCACCCCCAAAGACCAGGCCCTGGTCCCTTCCCTTCGGGCGGAGAACCACGGTCGGCTAGCCGGCCAATCGGGAGCGAGGGAATACGATCGGCTGGTCGGCGCCGATCAAAGCAGGGGAGGGAGACCGACGCGAGTCTAAAGGAAGATCGGCCCGGGCTTGGCGACGAAACTCACGTATCCAAGTCCCCTCGGGGCAACGCGGGTCACAAGCAAAACGATGCCCGACACTTCCTCAACGAGAAGCGCCTCAGCAAAGGTTATGATGCGAGACACATATTAAACAAAAAGGCCGCTCGGTGCGAGGGTCATGGTGATTACTGCTCAATCGAACCCCATTCGAATCAACCGTGGGGCACTCAAGTTCATGGTCCCATTCAGCCGGGGCCATACTCGAGGCACCCAACCCGGAAAGGTCAAAACGCCCTCTGTCGAACCATTCACGGGCCTGACCAGGCCGGATGATCACATGACGACATACAAAGCTCAAATGAGTGTTCGGGCCGGATGTGAAGCCACTTGGTGCCGTTTCTTTCCGACAACACTCAAAGGTCCGGCCCCGAGCCGGTTCCAAGAGCTCCCGCGGGGATCATCACTGATTTCTCGGTCCTCGAAGACCTATTCATCCACCCGGTTTATTGCGGGAAAGAGACAAAGGAAAACGAGCCTCCATTTAATGGGGATCAAGCGGGAGAAAACGAGAGCCTAGCCGACTACATAAAAAAGATTCAATGAGGAGTCATTGAAAATCTCGGATCTACAAGATGCGGTGGCGTTCGCCGCCCTAATGTTCGGACTTCGGCTGGTCGGGTGAGATGGTCCTTGGGCGAAAACGAAGTCAAAACCTTCTCCGAAGCAATGACTCGGGCTCAAAGATTCATCCAAGCGACAGACATATGCCGTCACTCAGACGACGGGAGCAAAAAGAGGAAGGATGAAGGAAATCACGGGGATCGATCAAAGCAACGAAGACGGGTTGTCGGTCGAGCGATTCAACGACCATGGCGTCGACCCCCGGTTCAAAGCAAAACGAGGAGAGATATACTTGGACATAAAAGACAAAGTCACTCTCCCCCGCCCACCTCCCATCAAAACGTCAGGTTGCTCGAAGAGATAAGAGCTCGTGGTGCGAATATCACAAAGAATGCGGGCACACCACTAAAGATTGTAGGGAACTCAAGAAATCCCTTAACAACCTTGGGCGACCGGGGAAGGCCGAACCGATACCTCAAGCATTTTAGTGAAGAGAAGGGCAAGCAAAAGGTCGGCCAGTCCAACAGTGGAGACACGGAGGGGTTCATCGGAGTCATAGCAGGTGGCTTCGCGTCGGGAGGCCTAACCGGCCGATCACGCAAAGCCCACCTCCAAAGCCTAAAGCATCAGGTGCTCGATGTCGACCACCCACGACCCGACTGCCCTATAATGACATTTGGGGAATCCAATCGACCACTACACACGCCCCACGACGATCCCTTGGTCGTCGAGGTCAAAGTGGAAAACACTAGAGTCAAACGGGTGCTAGTGGATAGCGGATCCTCGGCTGACATAATCACGCTGGAGTGCCTCAGGAAATTGAAATACACTGAAAGGGATGTAACCCCACTCAATCAGCCACTCATTGGCTTCGGGGAAACTCGGTACACCACCGTCGGATCTATAAAGCCGCCTACTCGGATAGGAGAGAAGGGCAAAGGAAGAAGCCTACCGATCGACTTCCTAGTGGTAGACATCCCTCTACCATATAACATTATAATGGGAAGACCGACTCTGAACAAAGTCAAAGCAGCAAATTCCATTTATCAGCTTCTTATGCAGTTCGAAACCGACGAGGGTAAAGTCGGAAAGATCCAAGGGGATCAGCAGGCAGCTAGAGAATGTTATGTGAACAGTCTGAAAAACAAGGTCGACGTCCAAGAGGACTCGAAGAAAAGAAAGCGAGAAGATGGTCAGACCTCAAGTGAGCTCGGGGGTTTACCTTACTGAGAATCCCAAACAATACGAGCGCCCTCGGCGGGCGAGGACGACGAAGAAGTCATCATCGATGAGAAACATGGTCGGACTCTGAGAGTAGGCAAGGCCATGGACCCTCAAACAAGGAAAGAGATCATTCAAGTTCCTAACAGTTACAGAGACGTCTTTGCCTACGAAGCCAATGAAATGCCGGGCTCGACCCTAAAGTGATGTGCCACGAGCTAAACATCAAAGAGGGGTTGGCCGGTCGAAACAAAAGCTGAGGCATCAAGGCCCCGAGAGGAACAACTGGCGGCAGCCCGAGAAGTCAAGAAATTGCTCGAGGCGGGGTTCATTGAGGAATGCCGGTACTCGGAATGGTTGGCCAACGTAGTCCCGGTCAAAAAATCGAGTGGAGCATGGAGAATGTGCGTGGATTTCTGAGACTCGAACAAGGCTTGTCCAAAAGATAACCACCCTCTGCCCTAAAATCGACAAAGGTGGTCGACTCAACGGCGGGGCACGCTCTCCTAAGCTTCATGGACGCAAACGCGGGGTATCACCAAATCCGGATGGCGAGCATGATCGAGTTCACACCGCCTTTGTCACCAATCAAGGGGTGTATTGCTATAAAATGATGCCCTTCGGGCTCAAGAATGCGGGGGCTACGTATCGGCGCACGATCAACAAGATATTCGGCGACCAAGCGGGTCGAATATCGAGTATACGTTGACGACATGATCGTCAAAGCAAAGCTCGGGGTGATCACCCCTCCGACCTAAAGGAGACTCTCGGTACCTTGAGGAAGTACCGCATGATGCTTGAACCCGAAAAAGTGCGTATTTGGGGTAAAGGGAGGAAAGTGCCTCGGGTTCTGGTTGATGAGAGGGGAATCGAAGCTAACCCCGACAAAGTTAAGGCGAGTGGTGGAAATGAAGTCCCCTCGGAACGTCGAAGAAGTACAACGCCCGACCTGGATGTTTAGTTGCTCTCGGCCGCTTCTTATCCCTGTCGGCGAGATAAGAGCTTAAGCTTCTTCAAAGCTCTAAAAAGAAAAGAGTTCACTTGGGATGACGAAGCCGAACAGGCCTTCACCTCTCTCAAAGCGCACCTATCATCACTCCCAAAGTTGATCTCCCCCTTCCGAGGAAACGCCTTGTTCGTTTACTTAGTTTGTTTCAAAATACGCGCTCGTCAGTTTTGGTGGCCGAGAGGAGGAAAAACGAGCACCCAGTCTACTTCATAAGCCATGCCTTCCGAGGGGCCGAGGCCAAATACAGCGAGGTCGAGAAAATGGTCTTCGCCTTGGTAATGGCCAGCCGGAAACTCAAGCCTTATTTTCAGGCCCACCCAATCAAGGTTCTCACAGGTCGGCCGCTCGAAAAACTCATCGAAAGCAGAATCATTCTAGCTGGGATGGCCGACCGGGCGGATCGGCCAGCGATTTCGGGTTGGAATACGAACCCGGGAGAGGGCAATCAAAGCCCGGGCCTTAGGCGACTTCATAACCGAGTGCACGTCAAGACCCCCAGCCAGTCAGCAGGATGTTTGGGAATTGCAAGTAGACGGCTCGTCCACCAAAACGGGTGTGGAGGCTGGGTTGGTTATCGAAGCCCCCGGTCGGGGAGAAGATGGAATACGCCATCAAATTCGAATTCTTAAGCTCAAACAACGAAGCCGAATACGAGGCCCTAATCCTCAGACTGGAGTTGTGCATCCTAGCCGGAGCCACCACGGTCAATGCTAAATCCGACTCACAGCTGATTGTGGGGCAGATATCAAGCGAGTATGAGGCCAAGGAAGACAACATGAGAATGTATCTGGCCAAAGCCCAAAGCATCATCAAACAACTATCTCAGTTCAAACAACATGAGAATGTATCTGGCAGGATCCTGAGGAGAAAGAAAACTCCTATGAGTCGCTAATTACAAGAAATACCGCTCGTTTACAGAAAAGGGAAATTTTACCTTAGGAGGGGCAGGGACCTTCATGGTCTTAGCCGCAATCTCGGCCTTCAGTCGAGCAGCCCTCATTGCCGCCACATTCAATTTGTCGGCCATGGCTGGATCTACCTCGTCTATGTATGCTCGGGCGGGCTCTGCAAAACAAAACAAAGTGCACAAATGTTAGTTAAAATAGAATGCAAAAATTATCACAACCGACCGCCCCATCTCCTTGGCAGATTACCCTTCGGAAAGGTCGAACTTAGACCCGTAGCCGAGAGGAAATGCTCGTCCTTGAAGAGCTTGCAATCGGGCAACCATTGCCCAGGTACGAACACCTCGCCCCCATCAACGATCCTCGACTCGGTCTGCATGTAACAGGCCGCAGCTCCCTCCTCGTCGTCGAGATCTCCCACTCGGTAGTTCAGAGCAACGAGGGGCTCAGTCGGGGGAGGAACCAAGGGGACTCCCCAATCTCCGCCAAAGTAAACAAAGGCGAATTCCCTGCGGAACCCCTTCTGAGATGTGGGGAGGTTGAGGACAGTACGATAACCTGGTCGGATCTGAAAGCTCCACCAACCAGGCCCGTTCGTCGCAGCCATGACCTCGACCAACTTATACAAATGTCTCCATAGCTTGAGGGTCGGTCGGATGTTCATGAGATGACAGAGGACCTGGAAGGCATTGATCCCGCCCCAGGAGTTCGGAGAAACTTGGCAGATCGCCAAGTTGTACGCATTTAATAACTCCTTGACGAAGTTGGTCAGCGGGAACCGAAGCCCCATCTCCAACGACTTGTAATAAACAGCAACGCACCCCGGCGGTGGAGACAGAACCGTATGATGCGCCTCTGGTCGTACAAGATAGTACGGGTCTTTGATTTGAAACCTAGTCGCTGTCCCCCTGAGGTCCTCGGTCAGGGATTTTATCACGCCAGGCTCGGGAAAGAAAGTCCCTGGCCCCCCTTTTGGATCAAGGTCGGGATACTCCAGGTTCAGGCCCGGGTAGGCAGCTTCACCTGCTCCTCTCGGCATCTCAACCCTTACTACATCACAAGACAAATACTTGTCTAAGTAACTCCGCGAAGGAGGATAGGCCAACGACACCTCCCAAGGGTAGGGAATGACACCCTCGGCTTCCTCCTCCATCGAAGAAGACGGACTCGGGAGAGCAATCGCGTCGGGCACAGCCGAGGGGTCGGGGCAGCTTATTACCGTCGACACTAGAGTTATTCCCATCCCTCTCACCTCCTCGGACATTTTATAAGGAGGCGAGGCTGGAGGTGTCGACGACTCAGACGAATCTCCCATTATTTATAAACAAGGGAGTCGGCCGAGATTATTCGAAAGAAAAAGAAAGAAAGAGAAAACTTAAAAGAACAAAAGCGTACCTGGTCGGACGAAGAAGCTGGAAGAAGAACTTGGGCAAATTGAGAGGATTTGGAGATTTTTGAGAGAGAGAGAATGAGGAAATGAGCAAATGATCCTCAAATTCTCTCTCCTCACATACATATATAGGGGTACCTCGGGGGATGCGCAACGTAAACCCCCCCGCGTCGCTCTAATGGGCTTCTGATAAGGGCCCAACTGGACCTACTCAGTCCATTCAGTGAAAAGTCCAATAAACTGAAGCAAAAATATTTCAGACCCAAGGAAGTCGAAACGTCAAAGTCCCTCCAGCTCAGCCTAAAACAAGGGTCCCAGCATCCCAAGTATCAAGAGTAGCCATGTGGCATTTCAGGTCGAAACATACCCGGTCGGGCATAATAGGCGCAACTCCTTCATCCAAAATATGGAGCCCACTCGGACCAACTTGGGGCTCATTAGCCCCTCATCCGAGTGGCACTATACCCTACTCGGTCACACAGGAGCTCCCCTCCTTTACCGAGTCGCTTCTATACTTGGTCAAATATCGTCAAGTATCAGCTAGCACCCATTCGGACCAGCTTGGGGCTCATTAGCCCCTCATCCGAATGGCTCAGCACCCCATTCAGCCAACAGGAGCTCTCCTCCTTTGCCGAATCGCTTCTATACTTGGTCAAATATGGCCAAGTATCAGCTAGCACCCACTCGGACCAACTTGGGGCTCATTAGCCCCTCATCCGAGTGGCACTATACCCTACTCGGCCACACAGGAGCTCCCCTCCTTTGCCGAGTCGCTTCTATACTTGGTCAAATATGGCCAAGTATCAGCTAGCACCCATTCGGACCAGCTTGGGGCTCATTAGCCCCTCATCCGAATGGCTCAGCACCCCATTCGACCAACAGGAGCTCTCCTCCTTTGCCGAATCGCTTCTATACTTGGTCAAATACGGCCAAGTATCAGCTAGCACCCACTCGGACCAGCTTGGGGCTCATTAGCCCCTCATCCGAGTGGCTCAGCACCCCGCTCGGCCAACAGAAGCTCCCCTCCTTTGCCGAGCCGCTTCAGTACTTGGTTAAATATGGCCAAGTATCAGCGGGCCCCTCATCCAATAAGAAGGAATCGGGTCGCCAATCTTCCTTCAATAGGGAGTGACTCGGTCGGACCTGCCCCTATCCAAATTAGAAGGAACCAGGTCGGCATCCTTCCTTCAGCGGATAGTGACTTGGTCGGACCTCCCCACTTGCCCACAAGAGATTACCGGGTCGGCACTCTCCCTACACCAGAGAGTGACCCGGTCGGCCACCCCTCATCTAGCAGAGGATGACCGGGTCGGCACTCTCCCTTCACCAGGGAGTGACCCGGTCGGCCACTCTTCATGTAGCATGTGGAGACCGAGTCGGCACTCTCCCTACACCAGGGAGTGACCCGGTCGGCCACTCCTCATCTAGTAGAGGATGACCGGGTCGGCACTCTCCCTTCACCAGGGAGTGACCCGGTCGGCCACTCTTCATGTAGCATGTGGAGACCGGGTCGGTACTCTCCCTTCGCCAGGGAGTGACCCGGTCGGTCACTCTCCATATAGCATGAGGAGACCGGGTCGGTATTATCCCTTCACCAGGGAATGACCCGGTCGGCCACTCCTCATCTAGCAAGGGACGACCGGGTCGGCACTCTTCCTTCACCAGGAAGTGACCCGGTCGGCCACTCTTCATGTAGCATGTGGAGACCGGGTCGGCACTCTCCCTTCACCATGGAGTGACCCGGTCGGCCACTTTTCACATAGTATGAGGAGACCGGGTCGGCATTCTCCCTTCACCAAGGAGTGACCCGGTCGGCCACTCCTCATCTGACAGGGATGACCGAGTCGGCACTCCCTCTTCACCAGGGAATGACCCGGTCGGCCACTCGTCATTGGCGGGGAGATGGCCCAGGGTCGGCACTCTCCTCCCCACCGGGAGTGACTCCGGTCGGCCTCGTCTCATTCACCAAGAGGAGACGAGTCGGCACTTGTCATTCAACCGGATGGGAACCGGTCGGCATTCCCCCCCTTTTTTCGGTCAGAAACAAGACGGTTGAGTATTCCGCCACAGACAGGCATCCCACCAGTCGGGCTCCCGTGATCCCCCATCTATGGCGTGGGGCTAATTGTTTGGGCTCAATTGATCAGCAACCCAATAAAGAGCCTGGAAGCCTCCTAGAGCATGGGCAGGTGGCAGCAATGGGTCCCACTTGTAAAGGTTGACCTAATCACCAAAGATTGGGGAAATCCCTAAAAGGATGAAATGACCATTCTTGGGAAAAGGTAGCATGCCCATTGCTACCAAAAAGGCCCATCTCGAATAATGTTTCCCGTCCGGGAAATCCCCAACACTATAAAAACCAACCTGTCTCATCAATGAACAGTATTGAATTCTCACCTAACAAACTAGAGCATCTCTCTCTAGACTTCACTTCTCTCTCTACCTCAATCACATCTGACTTGAGCGTCGGAGGGGCGATCCCGGAAACGCCCCCGGGGTAGTCTAACCTTGTTTTGCAGGATTCAGGCATACGAACATCGAAGCTCAGGCGAACGCTCTTGGGGCCCACATCAAATCTCACAACATATTACAATCCTTAATTTCTTAGCAGAAACAGGTACATTTGGGGGTGGATTAATTAATGCACCCATACGGTAGTTACGAAACTCACTACTTTGTGGCATTTATGGAAGAAGACTAAAAGACTTTATGATAACTAACTAAAACAAGGAGATGAGTGAGAGAAAACCGAAGATGAGGTTTGAAAAATGGTAGACCTTAATGGACAATAAATACATGCATGCAACTAAAGGTAAAGAAAGAGAGTATTGGGAAGAATGAAAATTGGCTAACATTCATCGGTTAACCTTTGCATGAAACCCAAATGCAAATCTAGAAAACCTAAGAAACCCTACTGCAATCCTAGGAATTTTCACTATTACCCGGACAAGGAAACACAGGGGATAGGTGGACATGAAAAGTTCTTCTGACCGGAGAAGAAAAGCCTGGCACGTGGCCTTGAATGTTTGTCAGATCTGCATGGGAATAGTAAATGAGGAAAAAGATTTGCGAGGGAACTCACGGTTTAGAAGATGAAGAAAATATTTGGGAGGGAACTCACGTTTTAGTGAGAGAAGCTCTCAAGTAGAGGGAGAAAAGCATCCACTAGACAAACGTTTTAGGATTATGTCAGAGTTGGAAATTATTAATGCCTCTAAAGCACTGGAAAAATAATGAAAAAAAACCATTTTAAGTCTAGCTCCTCCATTAGAGTTTACATCATTGGGAAGCACTTTTCTAATTCATAGTGGTGATGTAGATGCATATTTACTCAACTCCCATTATTAAACATGGTTTAATTTATAGACCATAATTAACTTTTTTCGTATGATTTTTTTAGTCTATAACTCTATATATTGTTTAATGATACGAATTATGATTCAGTCTATCGTTACTAAATTTTATCCATATTCATCATATTACTAAAATTAGCTTTTTAATATGAAAAATGTTATATGTTGCCCTTAGAGTTACATATAAGCATTAATATTTCCATTTTTAACTTCTTATATGTAGTCAGTGGCGGAGCCACGTAGTAACAAGGGGTAGCACGTGCTACCCCTGTTTTTCTATAAAAAAAAAAAAAAAAAAAAAAAAAAAAATCGAAAAAACAAAAGAAATGCTATGCGCCGTTTCCTTTCTCTCTCTCTCAAACTCAAACGTTGCGCTCAACTCTCATTCTGTCTCTCTCGTCGTCGGTCGTCGGTCGTCCGACGTCGGCTTCCTTAAGTGCTTACTGGCGACTGCGACTGCGCTCGAAGCCTCAACTTAAGTGCTTACTGGGACTGCACTCGAACTCTTACCCTCTTCGACTTCGATTACCGGCACGATTAGCACGACTTCGATTCCGATTGCCGTTTTTCGTTCTTCAACGTTCTTGCTTCTTCGCCGTTCAAGTACTTACCGGCGACTGTGCTCAACTCTTGCTTCTTCGATTGAGGTTTTTTTTTTCATTTTCTTTGATGGTTCAATACTCTGGATCTGCTTTTTAATTGTTAGTGAATCTTCTTTGATGGTTTAGTATTTCATTTCTGGTGTTTGGTGAATTTTAATTGTTAGTGAATTTTAATTTTTAATTTTTAATTGTTAGTTAAGGATTTATTAGTGGTTTATTGTTAGTTTATTGTAATTGTGGAAATAATTTTTAGTGAATATTTGATTTTGGGGGGTTAATTCAAGTTGAAAAGCTACAGAAAAACTTTTTTCCTAATCAAGGTTTAGGAGCCCTTACTGTATTCTTCTCCAATTACAATAACAACTCTTTGCTTTTGGGTCTTCCCTTGTTTCACATTATCACGGAGTCTTTCTCTGAGTTGAGAGTGTGGTTAAAAAGACTGCAAATTTCTAATACATTATCTTGGGGTTTTAGGTGTTAGGAATTGGGTTGGATTCATGAATAATATATATAACCTTGACTTTGCAGCCGTGAGAGGTGGTTAAGGACTTGAGGCTATGATATGTTATGATGTAAAGTTGTTGAATTTTGTTCGAGTTGTAAAATGATGTTTTGCTTAAATTAAAAGATGTAGACTCCAAGCTTTAATTTCTAATGTTCAGTGTTTAATGGACTCCTTATGTAGTGTGGACTTCTTTGATGTTTTGCTGGTAGTTTTTCTTACAATCAAGGTGTGATATCGGATAATTGTTGGATCTGATACAAATTTTGTTCTAGATATTAGATGTAAATTTTGCAAGGTCTGTGGTTGCCATGAGTGGCTTCCATAAAATACCTGTTGTTTGCAGTTCCAGTATTGCAACTTCAGTTTAAGTCTTATAGGTGATGCATAGTAGATAGTAATGTTGAAAGTCGATAATGATTGAAATTTCTGCATTATTTAAGTTAATTATTGCATGTTTTAGCTTCATTAATTTTACTTGGAGCGTAGTAGATAGTATCGCAAAAGTACGCTACCCCCGACTTCGGATCCTAGATCCGCCCCTGTATGTAGTCCTAAGGGTTACATATAACATTTCTCTTTTAATACCCTCATGTTGTGCTGCCTGTGCATGTGAAGTGATACAAGAAGAATTTAGGCTTACTAGCTAGTTAGCTATAACGAGTCTATAAAGACAAATAACAAGTAATTTTATTGTTGGGCTCACTACTTTCTTCATTCTTATTAGCCAACTAACAGTTATCTAAGAAGAGATTTTCACATAAAGTCGAACACATATTGATAGTTAGTAGGTCATTATATAATCTGAGCTTTTCTTATGCTCTCTATAGTCTAAAGAGTATATTGATCACTTCATAAGTCAATAGTGGAGGCAGCCGTAATCAAAACAACCGTATTTTCTTGTTCTGAGGGTGGGAGGCATGACATATACTTGGCCATTTCTTCCCACTTGTGTTTTTGTTACATGATGTGATAGTAGTGGTTTTGATCTTTGATAACCAAATATTTTCAACTTATATTATGATGAATCCCTCTTAACTTAGCTCTAATATGCATGCATATATTGACATAATAAACTCAACCAACAAAACATATATATTAAAAAAATTCCAAAAGGGAAAAGTAGGATTATTTAATTCTTTTTTCAAGGGGGAGGAGTGATATATTATTGATAAAAACTTCCACATATCACTCCATAATTTTTTTCTTCCCATCTACAACACTTATTGTATAACTTCGATAATATAGTAATATTAAAAAAAATCCATAAAACAATAATCAACTATAAAACATCTAAACCTAAAAATCAGACTAAAATCGATTCAACAACGCTCTGTTAATCTCCATATCATAGTGTTTGGATGCTTTGGAATGAAAAGGACAAATCAAAAAAAAAAAAAATGCACACGTAACAATCTTGAATTTTTGGGAAATAGTCAGTACATTGTACGTAGAATATAATTCTGGATTATATATATGTGTATGTATGTAACAATGAACAACTCTATTCTATAGCCAATTTAGGAGTTAGGACCAAGGACCCTTGGGTCCAATGGTATGGCTTCCTATCTCCCACATGGGAGACCAAGGTTCAAATCTTGGTGGAAGCAAAATTTCAATATTGTTGGGGGGGAGGGGGGTGTGGGGCTTGTTGGGCCTCTGGGTGAGTGGCGCATGTGCGAGCGGCGGAGAGAAATTCATCTTCTGCGCGGGTTCGAAGGGGCCCAAAAAAAAAAAAAAAATTTAGGAGTTAGGACCAACAACTCTTACATGACAATGATAATATACGCTTTAGGTCTAGCCACACATGATCTTTTTTTTTTTTTTTTTTTTTTTTTGAGAAATCATACATGATCTTTTTTAAATTGGGACCTCCCAAAAGGATACATACTAATTTTTGTGTTGGGTAGACACTTATATTCAAAGAAACTCTTCTTTTATTTTCTATTGTGGGACTTAGATTAACACCCCAACACTACCAGCTACTTTGGTATGGTCTAGATCTTTCCCAGCTCAATTAGTATTGTTTAAAACGACGACAATAGAAAATTTCCCTTCACTAGGAGACTACTAACTAGAATGCATGAGTGCATCCAACATTACCTAGCTTCTTGTTAGAACACATAACCTTCTGTGATCTATATTAATCTTCATCGAGTCAAGCGTTCCAATTAGATGCTATTAACAGCTTTTGATTTGGCACTTTTTGAAGTAACAATCATGAAGTTTATCTTTAAATAAACAAACTCTATTATAGCTTCATGCAAGTGACGTAAAAAACTCTCAATAAACTAATTTTCTTCAGCTACTAACCTTGCCTGCCAACCAAGCCCATCTCTCAGCACACCACCTTACTGCTCCAATTGTTTTTGTGTCTATTAGGAAACTAATTACACTATATCTGAAATTTAAATTTGGGGCTCTGTTCTGTAGCTCACTCTGCGCCGACCCAGAATTGCCCCTGGTGCGACCGATCCGGATTACAGATAGGATCTTAGTGTTTGCTGGATCTTACTATCCTATTTGAAATAAAATTTTGAGTGGTAGGATCTTAACAACAGATCGGATCTGATCGGACTCGATTCGTACAATAATTTATAATTTGAGTAGAAACGAATTATTTGTTCGTGATATATTTTAAGAGCACTATTTACTATTACACATATATGTTTAGATAGACTCACGGTTTAAAAATTATTGTTTAGTGTATGCTCTTCTCACATCTTTGAAAATGAAGTTCAAGAAAATCAATTTTACTATTTTAAACCTCTAAAATGAACAATTCTAACTAGTTGCCATAGTTTCCAATGTACTTAAAGCATAAATGTGGGATCTTACGATATTACGATTCGATCCCATCCCCTTTCATCGATTCTAAGTAGGATCCTGATCTTAATAACTATTGTTTAGATTGTTTTGCACTTCGTCTTGTTGTGAAAAACACTACACCTGTTTCTGACTTGTAAGTGGCCATTGTCGGAATCTCAGTTCCCAACTCGTATCTTTTTCGTGTAACCCGAACCTTTAATTTATCCTCTTATTTTAATTTCTATTGTTTTTTTTCTTCATGGACTATTCTTTTTAACTTTTATTTCAAGTACTTCTTTCATTTCGTAATAAGCTTAACATTTAATGCAAAAATATGAACTATTATATGCCCCGTACATTACAAAGCTCATTGCACCCGTTATTTGAGGACATGCATGGTACACCCAGATGTACCATGCTTATGGTACACTCAGCCCCAGGGACAATTTTGTAATGAATTCTCCAAAAAATATGAACTATTATATGCCCCGTACATTACAAAGCTCATTGCACCTGTTATTTGAGGACATGCATGGTACACCCAGATGTACCATGCTTATGGTACACTCAGCCCCAGGGACAATTTTGTAATGAATTCTCCAAATGAGCAAATACTCACTTTTAGTCACTTATCTCTCTCTCTTCTTTCCTCCTACTCTTCTTCATTATTTCTCTTGCCTCCAATTTTCTTTCTCCTCCATTGTTTCTCTTACCTCCAAATTTCTCTTGTGTTAAACGTATGATCAACAAGATAACCGGATATACCACTCCAAGGCACGGAAACTACGGTTTCCTATTAGTTTAATTTCGCCCTTCTAGGATCAACGGGTTAACACGAGATAACCAATGAGATACAATAGAGAGAACAATTCACAAAGATGATCTTCTAAGTGAATAAACAAGAACTTTGTGTTTGTTGTTTGTGAAGAACACTTGAGAGAAAAAAGTACAAAAGTTTTCTCTCAAGAAAAGCAAGTTTGTAATAATATGAAAACTGATTTTTCCAACAACTCATATGAATGTCAAAGGTTGTATATATAACCTTCTTAGATTAGAGTAGTTATTGCCTAAATATCCTTCTAATTCTCTGATTAACTTACCAAACGTCATTATTAGGATAAACGTACACAATACAACGGATATAAACCGTTCACGCAAAAATTCACGCTCTGAATCAGGAAGTATGTCGCGACCCGCTAAACAGATCGTGAGCCATGACAGCAGGTAGGTCGCGACCTGCGACCACCTTCCTGCTTCGCTTGATTGTTTCACGTGTTTCGCGTCTTCTAATTTTAGCATACTAGACCTCCTCCTCTTCTAGTATACTCCCTCTGTCCCAGAATACTCTTTACACTTTCCTTTTTCATCTGTCCCAGAATACTCTTTACATTTCTATTTTTGGATATGACCCACTATTATTTTAATCCTTCTACCTTTTAAACATTGGCCCACACTCTCTCTCCTCCAAATAAAATAATATCACTCCTATTACATACCAACTCTAACCATGGCCCACATTCTCTCTCCTTAAAATAAAATAATACTACTTAACTAACTACTAACTCATATCACATCTACTTTTCAATAAAATAACAATTGATAACCAAACAACAACTTATCATCTAAAACTACGTGCCTTGATAAGTGTCAAGAGTATTTTGGGACGGAGGGAGTAATACCATATGAACTTAAAAACCCATTACACTTGACTCTAGTGTTTCATACCTCCAAATTGTTCTCTCCTCAATTGTTTCTCACCTCCAGATTTTTCTCCTACATTGTTTCTCTCTCTCCAAATTTGCAACCTTCATTGGAATTAATGAATGGTAAAACGAATATTGGAGCTGCGAATTTCATCAATGGCAGAACTAACTTCGGATGTGAGAATTAACATTACAATTTTCAAAATTCTTCATGGGCGGAACTAATGATCGATAATGCAAAAGTTTTTTTAAGAATTAACACTGGTTTTAGATTTCTCTTAGCTTTATTGTTTATCTTACCTTAAAATTTCTTTCTCCTTCATTATTTCTCACCTCGAAATTTCTCTCTCCTCCATTATTTTTGTAATACCCCTCATGATTGCTTTAAAGGGATTTAATAGGCTACTCATTCCAATAAGATGCATCTTTCTTTTAGGGAGCTCATTTCCTTAGTTACTCCACATTTAAGCGTGCTTGGTTGGGAGTAGTCCAGGGATGGGTGATCTCCTGGAAAGTTTCTCAGGGTGCGCATGAGTGAGGACAAAATGCGCCGGAAGAACTTTTGTTGGTTATTGAGGATAGTTGTTGGCTCTAGATAAGCATTGGTGACAATATACTCAACCCAGATGGGTCGGGTGTTACAAATGGTATCAGAGCAACCCTGTGACCGCGTGCTGATCGTGTGGATAATTAATCCAAGGTTAGTCGCCTAGTGGGGGAGGATTCTAGCGCTATATCACCGACTGCGTGTCGAATATATGATTAGTTTCCAGGCTGGGGCGACCCACGGGTCGTATGTCGAATATGTTGAGTCCCCAGACGCAACGAGGGCGTTGCTGTCCTCAAGTGGGGGTGTATGTAATACCCCTCATGATTGCTTTAAAGGAATTTAATAGGCTAGTCATTCCAACAAGATGCATCTTTCTTTTAGGTAGCTAATTTCCTTAGTTACTCCACAGTTAAGCGTGCTTGGCTAAGATGTAGTCCAGGGATTGGTGACCTCCTGGGAAGTTTCTCAGGGTGCACATGAGTGAGGACAAAATGCGCCGGAAGAACTTGTGTTGGTTATTGAGGACATTTGTTGGCCCTGGATGCGCATTGGTGACAATATACTCGACCCCGGATGGATCGGGTGTTACAATTTCGCACCTCCAAATTTCTCTCTCCTTCATGGTTTCTCTCTCATCGTGGCCAATCAAATTGATGAACAGTAAAATATGATTTGAGAAAGTTGGGCTTCATCAATGGTAAAACAAATATTAAAGCTTCGGAGTTCATCAAAGGTGGACTTAGTTTCACATTTGAATCCATATTGCAGTTTCAAAATGAGCCAACACTTACGCTCGTTTGAGAAAATGAGAGAAGATTTTTGCTCATTTGGGCAAAAGTGTTTGCTCATTTGGGAAAAAGTGTTTGCTCATTTTCTCAAATGAGTAGAAGTATTACCCATTTGAAAAAGTTTGCTCATTTGGACGAATTATCAGAAATGATTAAAAATGAGTAGAATTTTAAATAAGTAATGAGCAAGAAATAGTCTTCAGTGTATTGTGAACCTGGTTCACACAAATTTACTATAAATATTCTTCCATTATTTTGCCACAATATTCCACTTCTTATCTAATGTGCACAACCAAAATATGAGGTAGTAGTAGCTAGCTACGGCCTAAGCATGGTTGAAAGCTTAGAATATAGACTACTAGATTTTTATGCACGCTATGCGTGCAGTGACATTTTGGGCATAACTATTACTTAGTAATAAAATAAACTAAACTGAAAGTTCGTATCTAAATTCTCCTTCATTTGGTCAGTAAGAAAGATTAAAATACTTACAAATAATATTTAAAAATATTTTAATAAATAAGTATAAGTAATGAAATTGCATCTCTAGCTACTGTTTTTTGTTGACTTTAACTAATTTTCCTGAAAATCTACGCACACTTATCAACCTAGTCAACTTCAGATATATAATCAACCTTATGTCCTTAAAAAGGGGTTGTTAAAAAAATAGAATATTATTTACCCTTTAAAGATTTTTGTATCCTTCTTCCTAAACCCTCCACTTCGATTGCTTCACTTCCCTACAAACTGAAAAAAAAAATCATAAAACATTCCACATCAAGAAACTCAAGAAAACCTTTTCATTGAATTCATCGATTTTTTTCAGGGAAAAAAATCCGGAAAACACTATACACCACCTTATTGATTCACCTTTTCTCTCTCCTTCTCACGCCTTCAACCATTTTTGTTCTCTCCTTCTCTCTCTCCTCTCACACGTTCAACTTCACTGATTTACCTTTTCTATCTCCTCTCTTCCTCCAAATTAACCCTATTTTCAGAATACTCGACTTCTTCTTCGATTGTGCCGTCGTCTGAACTTTCTAAGCATGTTATGGTGTCCAAAATTCAAAAACTTTAGGATAAGCTTAAGGTTCTATAATTTTACTATTATAAGCTTATATATAGTGAGAAAGGATGCAGTGGGTGAGGCAGCGATTATGGTGAGAAAGGATGCAATGTGTGAGGCAGCGAAAGTAAGGTAACTTCTGATTTATTTTTCCTCTATGATACCAATTTTTTTCCCTTTTATCTTCTGATCCCAATTTTATCTTCTCCTGATCTCACCTTCGCCTCTCCATTTTTCCTCTATGATCCTAATTTTTTTCCCTTTTCTAACTTTTAAAATTCTTATTTCTTTCCATCTTTATTGATTTGAAAAATTGATCAATTTTCTTCATGGGTTGAAATCCGAGTGTATCTATTTTTTTTAACAATTGTATTTGTTGTCAAGTTATTTTTTACGAAATATGATTTTTTTTTTCCGTCGATAATTGTTGATATAATTTTTATATTTGATTTAAAAATTATTTGCACTTCAACTATATTAGAATGAAATCTTAAATTTACTGTAATTTGAGTTTAATTTTTTTTTTAAAAAATTCATATACAGTTTTATTTTAAAATTTACTCCAACATAGTACATATTATTGCACATACTCTTATTGACAACTAACAAACTACGTACATGATTAACAGTGAAGTATCCGTAAATTTGAGAATGCCGTGAAGCTCCAATAAATGAAGAATATTTGAGTTTGTGTTTGTAATTGATTTTGTATTTTGGAAAAAGTTGTTTGAGTTTATAATTGATTTTGTATGCCATGAAGCTCCATATGAGTATGGTGTATCTTCTTGTTATTGTCTCCGGTATTAATTTTTGGTAAGTTTTTTATTATGATTTTTTTAGTTGATTGGGATGTGAATTTTAATTGATTGAATCTTTTTTATTGGCAGGTTTATGAGTATGACTGTTATATAAGTTGATTGGGTTGAGTTTAAATTTTTTTTTTTGGCAAGTTTTTGATTTTACCGTATCTTAATTGATTGATGAAGGGTTTGTTTGAGGGGTGGATATGTAAATTGATATGGGGACACCATTGATCCCCCTTCACTTATATAATAGAGATAGAGAGAGGAAAACAAATTTGGGCTCCAGCTCACACATCAATCATCACACATATAATGCAACATTACACCATCTTACAGCATGCATATAACTAAACTAGATAATGCCATACTACGTACGTAAGAGAATGTAAATGTATGACGGCTTGGGCTGAGCATCATATATATCTCCTAAGTCACTTCTTGATTTTGTTAAGAGTCAAAGGACCCAAAACTGACAGAGAACATATAAAGATTTTGTAAATTTGTTTATGATGTGTAAATATTATCTTGCCCATCATATGTTGTATTCTTCTTAGAAATTCCGTATACATTTTATTTACGGTTTTTTCACCATATACCCCCGATAAATTCAAAAATTCACCATATACCCTCAATGTTCCAAAAATTCACCATATATCCTTGAATTTTCGAAAACGTTCACCAAACGCCCTTTTTCTAACTTCCGTTAACTTTATTTACGATATTGTCATTATTAACCGCTAACCATAATTCTAAACCTAATCCCTAACCCTAATCCCCAACCCCTAATCTAAACCCTAACCCTAACCCACCCCATCCACCCTCCACCCCCACCAGCCCGGCCCGCCCAACCCCCACCCCCCCCCCACCCCTCCCCTCCCCTCCACCCTAGACCCGGCCCCCACTGCCCCACCGGCCCGCAGCCCCCCTAACCCACCTCCCTCCTCCCCCGCAGACCTCCTCCCCCTCCCTCGCAACCCATTGCCCCGCAACCCCCTCGCTTCGCAACCCCCTACCCCGCATCCCCCCCCACCCCTCCCCTCCCTCTCCCCTCCGCCGCACCCCTACCCCCCTCCCCCTCCCCTCCCGCGCCCCGTAACGCCCGAATTTTCGAAAGCCCCCACCTTACTTTTCTCTCCTCCCTCACTCTTCTCTCGTTCGATCTACTCCACGGAGAGGCCGCACTCGCGCCGGTGTTCCTGCGTTTGTGAAGGGGAGGGGGGGGTTAGGGGAATTCGAAGAGTTTAGGGGAATTCGAAGAGTTTAGGGGAATTCGACGGGGAAGGGGGAGGTGGTGGGGAAATCTACGGGGAGAGGGGAGGGGGGGTGGGGTTAGGGGAATCTCGACGGGGAGGGGGGAGGGGGGGGGGAATCGACGGGGAGAGGGGGAGGGGGTGGGGTTAGGGAATTCGACGGGGAGAGGGGAGGGGTGGGGTTAGGGGAATTCGACAGGAGGGGGGGAGGGGGGGGGGAATCGACGGAGAGGGGGGGTGGGGGAATCGACGGGGAGGGGGAAGGGAGTGGGGGAATCGACGGGGAGGGGGAGGGGGGGGGGGCCGGCACGGTGGAGTAGAGGGGGAAGGGGTGGGGGGGGGTCGGGGTGCGGGGAGGGGGGGGGGGGGGGGTTGGGGTGGGGGTGGAGGGACCGGGTTAGATTAGGGTTAGGGTAAGGGTTAGGGTTAGATTAGAATTAGGGTTAGGGCTTAATGATGGCAAAATCGTAAATAAAACTAACGGTGAGTTAACAGAAGTTAGAAAAAGGGCATCTGGTGCACAGTTTTGAAAAGTCAGAGGTATATGGTGAATTTTTGGAACATTGAGGGTATATGATGAATTTTTTAATTTGTCGGGGGTATATGGTGAAAAAACCGTTTTATTTATTGAGTAATGCGAAACCCATAAAAAGTTGCACATTTCTAACATGATATCAAAGTAACAACATACCAATAACAGAAAAATACAAAACATAAAAGAGAAATAGATGTAAGAAAACTAAGATGAGGATAACTCCTTCATCCCGCTATTATTGCATCATCACTCGACACATTTTTCAATGAAATTATGTAAAGAGAAGAGAGATAGAGATAGATAAAAAGAAGGGGATCCATGTGATAAGAGAGAAGATATCACCAAATAAGATAATGTTACAACTAATGTGAAACTTCCAAATAAGGAAAATGTTACAATTAACATAAAATGGAGGAAGTACTCCCTCCGTCCCCTGTTGTTGCACTATTGGGGTGAATTCACTTTTCTAATTTTTGATTGGGAGGAGTTGATGAGAGAAAATTGGTGGGACCGAATACAGTGCGTGTGAGAGCAAAAGTATGGGGGCAAACTCGAAGGTACATAGTAAAAAGGAAATTGCGGCAAACATTAAGGAGCAGAAAGAGCACCCAAAAACAAGAATTTACGGTGAATAATCCCTCAATGGGAAATAAAAGAAAAAGAACTAAACACTATCAAAAACCAAGAGAGTTACGTCATGGTGAAGGTAGAGAGGAGGTGGATATGGGGCCATTCAGTGTGGAGGTGGTTTGTGTGCTGGTAACTAAGGTAGTGGTGGTGAAGGAAATGGTGCAGCTGGTGACATTGCAACCTATGGTGGTAGCGACGACAATTTTGCATTTGGGGTAGCAGTGGCGAAATCAGGATTTTCTTATCAGGGGGCCAAGAAATTAACAGGTGTTTCTCTTCAAGCAAAAAAAGAAAAGAGCAGCCTTGAACCTGTAACACTATTCCACTGCCACACAGTATTTTTACGAACTAAGCTAATACTTTCTTCTAAGCGTATCAAAGCATTTTAAATAATATTTTGGGTTGATGGGGGAGGCCATGGCCCGCTCTACCCCACCCCCCTAATTTCATGCAAGTGATCATGGCGGTGGTAAACGAAGGTGCCCAAGGTGGTGGTGTTGTCACCTATGGTGGAAGTAATGGTGTATTGCATATGGAGCAGGAGGGAATGATGTCGCCTGTTATGGTGCAGTGAAGGTGGAGTTTGAAAAGGTGGTGCCTCTAGTTATGGTGATGGAGAACGTGATGCAACTAATGGTGGGTGGGCTATGGTGGTGATGATAGTAGCGGCAGCGATGGTGGTACTTCTAAGGATGGAGAAGAGTGTGTTAAGGTTATGCAGCCGGGTGGTATAGGCAGGGGCCATGGAGGTGGAATGGTTCTAACAGGGAAAGGAGACGCTGGGGAGGTTGTGGTGCGGGTTATGGTGGAAATGGGGCGGGAGGAGGTGGATAAGATAGTGGTGATGGAATCGGTGGTGGAAATGATGGAGCTCTAATGGTGAAGAAGGGCATGCTAAAGGAGCTCACAACAGCTCCAGCGATGGAGGTGGTTATGCTGCTGGTGGGGCCTGCGATTGAGGCTACAGAATTTGTGGTGGCGAAGGGGGCGGTCATGAGGGATATATGCCCTAAATGCTACATTGCCACTAATAATAATATGTAATTTGTGTGGATTATTGCCCACGTTACCTGATGTGTAAACTCAGTTCCCCCATATAAAGCACCGACTGTGCTCAAACAGCTCAAGGTTATTGCGGATCCACATGACCTGATGTTCGAACTCAGTGTTATCACATTCTTCTGCTCATGCAGAAAGCTCCCCTGCTTGTTAAAATATATCAGATAATTGTCCACACTCTATTATAGTATGTGCTGCAAAATGTACTTCAAAATTTGTTATAAAGAATACGACCATATACAAAATGATCCTGTCAGAAACCTAAAGCTTAGCTTAAACCCAGATCTCTAACAAAATATAGGTAATCCTACGAAACGGAAAATTATGAAAAGGTAGATTTAACCCATGAACAAAATATATTTTAGATACATAAGAGCACCAAACACTGTTCTAAGCTGTCAGTGGCCGCAAGACACGTTTTGGACTGATTTTAACCCGTTTCTTGGGAGAATTTTTACCATGGACAAATGAAGATTGTTTTCTCTTTTTCTTCATCGATGAATTGTCGCTGCGTGAACCGTAAACGGCAGCTAGTAACATCTGGCCCCTAGCGCTGGTCATTGACTTACGTATATACTTGGCTGCCTCCTTCCTTCTCACATCGTGTTTACTTGTATTGATTGATTTCTTAGCTGATGATGACTTGTCTACTATTTTGAGATGTTCATGTGGGATCGAATAGGCCGCGTCTGAAAGTTTCCATTTAAGGGATGTACAGTTAGTTTTACTACTAGATGGAATGGGAAAAGAGGTTAAGGTTACTCATCGGTTGAATGATATTTACCTGCTGGCTGCTCCTCATCAGAATATATATCCGGACTTTGAGCTCTCAGGGGAGTTGAAGGTTCAATGCCTACATCAAATTTGGGCTCACCGTCAAAAATGTTCTCACCATGTGAAGAAGGGTTGCATATTCCAGTTCCACTACCCATCTGTTCAATTTCACCAATTTTGTTAGAACAAGTCCTGTCCTTGCTGGAATCATGATCTTCTTCCAGCAATAAAAGAATATCAATTTCAGCTTTAACTTCCTTGACCTCCTCAGTAAGAGGCACACTAGAAGAGGGAGCAGGACTTTGTTTTGCTACAGCAGAATCCTGAGCATCAACACCCGCTTTCTTTTCAACCACATCTTGTCTAAGATCACTTAAAGGCGCTACAGAAGTATCCCTGTTTCTACCAGTGTCACAACTATGAAGACCCCCTGTCTCAGCACCGGCTTTAATTCTATTATCATCCCGTCTTACCTCACTTGCAGGCTCATTAAAAGTGTCCCCAAAAGCATCTCCGGAATCACTAGCGTTGCAACCGCGAAGACCCGTCCCAACAGGGTATGAAGTAGATGGAAGGTCCATGTCATCCAGAACAGACTTTGGAGAAGTGCTAAGGACTTTCTGAGAACACTCCGCTTTCCACTTCTCAATCAAATTACCGAACCATGGTGTGCCTTTTCTTGCATAGAAAAGAATGTATGCATCTTGACAGAGCGCAATATCTTCATAAACCCTAGTGACCTAGTGAGCACAAATCATGACAAATTAACTGTATAATTCTTCAAACTCAAAGCAATCTGAAACCAGAAATTATACCATATGTTCACATCAAAAATACCTTTGAATCATCAAACCGATACCAATTGTCCGGGGAAGTACGGATATAGCAGAAGTAGTGCCCTGAAGTGGACCAATGTCCAACATGCACAACAATGGCAAATAATTCGTACTTCAAATTTTCCTACAAAGAATGCAAAGATACAATCAATACAGGTTGTACGAAAAGCCATCTGTCTTCTTATTCAGTGTGTTTCGCAGGGGGGTTGAAGCTGACAGCAGAACTTCAATGAGGACGAAACATAGTAAATAAAAGTAGTCCTTGGGTTCCAAAACCAATGGTGTAATGGTAATGCTAGTTCATACATATGACATATCCTAGCAAAAGATAGCCACTAGCTTTTTCTCTTTTCTTCCTACTTAGTTCAATACCCAAATGAGAGAACCTTTTATTCTTAATATATAATTGATATATTATATATACAATCAAAGAGATCTCTTGCATTGTCAACTCTAAGAAGCTAAGTACCCAGAAATTTTGAAAACATGATAAGAAATCAAATTTTGTTTATGAGAATGTCATGCTACGAAGAGGTCACCAATAAGGTCTAGCGTTACCACTCCCCATAATCATGTTTAGCTTCTGAGAAGTATTGCACCTGTTGTATAACAGATGTTTCAGAAATTGAGGATTGAAACTGTGGGAGAGGAGCTAACTGTAAGTGGCAGGAGAAAGGGTATGGGTGAAAGTTGGCATAATCTGATTTTATAAAGGTGAACATTGATAGGCCACCTAACACTATTTCACTGAAAAATAATAATTTCCCAAATCCTCCAACTAAATCTCATTACAGAATAGCTATTGTCTAGATCCTCCTTGGAGTATAAACAGAACTACTCAAATTTATTGCCAAACTACCATTTTTATGTTTATGTATTTCACAATGGCTGGATAAACATATACTATATTATCTGTTTCACAAGGCGTGGATAAACATATACCCCCTATCTAGCAGATGTTAATATGAATAGAAGTGTTAAAATAAATAAAGGAGATGGTTAAGCAATGCAATAATATTTCGAACACAAAAAACAATATATGTCATATAGAAACATACATTCTCAGCATTAGAGCCTTTGGTGTAAGGGGCCAAGTCTAGGTCCAGTGGGTACTCCACCGTCTTGTCAATTTTCTCAACATTAACACCATCACTCTTAAACCTCTTCAAATGGAAGGCAGCTACAGAAGGAGCTTGATACAACATTAGCTGCTTCTCTACTTGCACCTGCTCTTTGCAACTGTCACACGTGAACTTTTCTGTATCTTCAATACTTTCCACCTTAGTAAAAGATTTCAAAGCATTTTCCAAACTGTCCACTTCCTCAATCTCCAAACTCAGGTCAATTAGGGGTTCATAAGTGTCAGAATTATGACCACATTTGCAGCAGCGAACCTGAGTTTGAGATAAGATAATTAAGTTCACAATCACTGAAACAAGAATTTGGTAGGCTAAACAAACCAAAAAGAACATTTATCAAGAGCAACCTGGCTTACGAGACGGCCACCAAAAATCTGGTTCACCAATGGATCATCAGGCAATGGCAAACCGTTAGGTGCGGAAGCATCATTTGCACTTGCCTCATACTTTGACCAACTACTGTCAAGCTTATCCAACAAACACTGTAAAAACTCATGGGCATCTTCTTGCTGGTACCTCCGGAAAAAAGAGGAAATGTCTAGGAAATTGAGGTCAAAGATAGCAATATATTGGACATGTTCGCATCTAAAAGATGTGTCAACGACTCAGCGTGACTACCAATTTTTACAACACAAATAAGAATCTAGCTGCTAATCCTTTTTATCCAAACTATACCCACTTAGTGCACAAAAAATGAAAGCAACCATGTTACATATGAGGCTGAACTCCCTTCCTACAAAGATCTCACATATTAAGTAACAAAGATTGTAAGCCACATGTCACACATCTAAGCATACTAGCACGAAAAACTGACAACAATAAAACAAAGAATAGTGCAAATTTACTATTATCAAAATTAATCACAGGATACTGCTCAAATTATCCACAAGGTTGGATGGTGAGATCACCCGCCCTGAATATGCAAGTGAATGCTCAATCTGTTCACGCACGGCACAGATCACACAAAACTCATCACCTGCAATTCAATATTAGAACCAAAGAGCAAACGAAATATAAACATCACCACCCAAAATTACAAGGACATCAAACAATAAATTCTCATTTTCCTATTGAATTCGATAAAAGAGACAATATATCCATTAAAACAGAATGGTGTTCACTTCAAATCTCACCATGACTCGATGCCTCATGTTTGAGAGATAGCAGTCCTTCAACAAGAGGAACTGTGTGAGTGAAGCACTGCAATATAGCATTTAGAAAACATGTATTCCCAAGGTTTGCAAGACCAGCACCCTGCCAAAAAAAACAATACAATTAAAGCAAACAAACACAAGGATAATCAATGTGCAACTTTCTCAAGTGTTTTCACCCACAATTTTACACTCAAAAGGTATTTACAATATCATAATTCCATTCAAAAAAACCACAATACAAACAAACTTTCAATTATATCAAACCAATATCATACCACTGGACATGGCTCAGGTTCATAAAATCCCATACTCGAATACCGAAACCCTTCACTTTCTCTCTCCCTTCCTGGATACAAAGGCCTTTTTCTACAATGCCTCCTATGGTGATGATCTCTACCCATCATTCTCATATACCTCCCACCATAAAATCCACAATTTCTGTAACACTGAGGTTCATCATGGTTATACCGTCTCGGCGACGGCCAATTTGGGAAACGATTTCTCCTACACCACCCTCCCTCTTCCTCTTCCTCTTCCTCTTCCTCTTCCCCACAATCACACTTCTCCGAGAACTGATACTCAACCAATGGACCAACAATTGGACTTAATCTTGTTTCCTCCTCCTTATCTAATAAATTTCCACCTTTATCATTGTCACCAAAATCTATTAATTTCTCAAACATCTCGTTATCAGCTGATAAATCATCTATGGTTTTAGTAAAACCGACATCTTCCCAATTCTCACCACTTTCGTTAACAGATTCATCTAGGGTTTTCATAATTTGGGCATCTTTTAATTCCAAATTTTCATCCCCTTCCTTCACAGACTCTTCTAGGGTTTTGCTAAACAAGGAATCTTCCTGCGTAGATTCAACTAGGGTTTTACTACACTCAGCATCTTCGATTTCCGAAAACCCACCTAGGGTTTTTTGTTCAGATTGCGTAAAATCTAAACAAGGGTTTTCGGTTTCCGTAATTTGAACAGCTGGGTTTTCGGTTTCTTCAGTACTCGAACACCCACCAAGAATTTTATCAACTTGCGCAAAATCTAACAAAGGGTTTTTCAATTGCATAGTTTCCGAAAGTGGGGTTTCTTCTGTAATTGGAATTGAGATTTCGATTTTCTGGGTTTGTTCCTCCATTAACAGAGAGCGTGAGAGTGAGAGAAAAGAGGGATTTTGAAATCTAGAAAGAAATGAGGAGGGAAGAATTAAAATTAGCGATTGAAAGTTGATGTTTGACTGAAATTTGGGAGGGAAAAATAAAAAAAAAGGAGGGTTTTGTTTGGTTTCGGAAATTTTGGAGGGAAATTTGAGAATTAAAAAGCCGCCATAAATGGTCTGAATCAGCAACTAGAAAACTGTGGAAGGCAGTAAAAAAAGATTGACGACGGAGGAGAGAGAATTTTAACCAGAGAGAGCGACCTGATGTTGAAGAAGCCTTTTATTTTAAAATACGTGTGTAGTTGTGTAGAACCCACTCAGGAACTCACCATAAAAAAAGGCAAATCTTTTTTTTTTTTGACAAGATAAAAAAAAGGCAGTTGGAAATCTTGGAATAATAAGTTTCCTAATAGGAGAATAGTTCTTTTTTAAATAAAAGTTAATTCATTAATTTAAAGGTATACGAGATCTGATAGGATAGAGTTTTAACTTTTACTTCTCGATAAATTTGTGGAAAAGGGTTATTAGAGGAAGTTTTGCTTTTTCACAAGCTTCTGTCTTTTTACGCAAAATCTAAAAGTTTGATCTGATGATAAATAAAGAATAACTCACCCTATTTTTTTGGGACATTTGCTTTTACTCATAGAAAAAAAAAAAGCATGAGGCTTTTTTCTGCTCAATTTATTAAAATAAGTTTCAGTATAAATAAATTTAATTCAGCAAAAATAGGTTCAGTTCAGCAAAAATAAGTTCAATAAAAATTAATTTAACAAAAAAAAAGTTAAATTCAATAAAAATAGTTAAATTCAGCAAAATAAGTTCAGCGTAAATAAGTTCTGGAAAAATAAGTCAAGTTTAGCAAAAATAAGTTTAGTTCACCAATAAGAAGTTAAGTTCACCAATAAGAAGTTAAGTTCAGCAAAAATAAATTATGTTAAGGATAAATAAGCTGAAGAGAAGAGAGCCTAAAAGTATGAAAACATGAACAAGGTAGACAATATTAGAGTTAAATTAAGAATAAATGATGGACCAAATTAATATAAAAAAAATGGTCAAATGTCCCAATAAAAAAATAAAAAACACCCTTTGATAGCAAAATATCCTAATTAATAAAAAGTGGATGGAGTGGAGAGGAATAATATACATTTAGTAAATAAAGTGATATACGATAAGATACTAGATACTCCATCCGTTTTTTAAAGTTCTACTCAATTACTGTAAACACAATATATTTTTAGGCAATAGGATAGTGTACTTTTTTGGTCCACTTGCATTTAAACAAAATGAATATATGAAGAGGAAAAACGTTGGGTCCAACTTAGTTCCACTTGCATTAAATAAATATAAATAGCAAACAAAAGTGGGACATAGGCCAATTAACAAATGGTGTTACTTGTATGAATATGTGGTTACTCTTAACAACAAAAGGGTGCTACTCTTATAAACAAATATAGTTACTTTTATTACAAAAGGTAATACTAATCAGTTTACTCTTATGAATGAGTGAGGTTACTCGTATGAAGAAATGAGGTTACTTTGTGAACAATAATTGGGGTTACTCGTATATTTAACGGTTTGTTCACCATATACCCCTGACAATTTTTTTTTGCACCATATAACCTTGCGAGTTTCCAAATTCACCATATACCCCCGACGTTTTAAAAAATACATCAAACTACCCCTATGACTAACGGAAGTCCAACATCGTTAGTCATTAACCCCTAATCCCCCCTCTAACCCTAATTAAATCATATAAACCTATCCCATAATTAACTCTAACCCCTAATTAACCCTAACCACCCCAGGACCCAACCACATCCCTCTCCCTTCCCCCCCAACCCCGGCAGCCCCCCTTCCCCCACCCCGAATCCCCACTCCCCTCACCCCGCGCCCCCCCTCCCCTCTTCTCCCACCCCCGCAGCCCCGCAACCCCCTCCCCCCACAGCCCCCTTCCCCCACCCCGCGGCCCCCCCCCTACCCCGCGGCCCCCTACCCCGCAGCCCTTCCCCCACCCCGCTAAATCATCTATCGTGGCTTGATCCTCTTATTTGTGGCTTGAATCCTCTTCGTCGTCGCCTAATTCCTCTTTGTCGTCGCCGAATTTTCGCCCTGAAATCCGAATCCTCTTCAAATGTTTTGTGTCGCGGACAAAAAGGCTAGGACAACGAGGGTGAGAGAAAGGGTAGGACGGCGAGGAGATAGAGGATGAGAGAGTGGCGGGGAAAGGCCGGCCGAATCTGGGGAGGGGGTTGCGGGGGGAAAGGGGGGGTCATGCGGGGGCTGCAGTGTGATGGGAGGGGGGCTTCGAGGTGGGGGAAGGGGGGGGCTGGGGGGTGGTGGTGGGGAGGGGTGGTGGTTGGGTGGTTAGGGTTAGGGTTAGGTTTAGGTTAGTTAATTAGGGTTAGAGGGGGGTTAGGGGTTCATGACTAATAGAGTTAACGTCCGTTAGTCATTAAGAGTAAGTGGATGTATTTTTATAAAAGTGGGGGTATATGGTGAATTTCAAAAGTCGAAAGGTATATGGTGCAAAAAAAATTGTCAGGGGTATATGGTGAAAAAATCGTATATTTAAATAGGGTCGTCCTATGTTTAATTAAGGTTACTATTATGAATGATTAAATGAATAAAGTTACTCGTATGAATAAATGGGGTTACTTTTGTGAATGAATGAGGTTACTCGTTTGAAGAAATGGGTACTAATCAACTTACTCTTATGAATGAGAAACTAATTAGTTTACTCTTATGAATGAATGGCGTTACTTATTTGAATAAATGTGGTTACTTTAGTGAACAATTGGGATTACTCGGATGATAAAAATGAGGTTACCGATCATATAAATAAATGATGTTACCAGTATGAATAAATGGGATTACTCATAACATTAAACGAGGTTACTCATAAGATCAAACGAGATTACGCATAGATTAAACATTATTTGTATGACTAATCGAAAAAATGAGAAACTAATCAATTTACTTTTATGAATGAATTAATGGAATTACTCGTTTGAATAAATGTGGTTACTTTTGTGAACAATTGGGGTTACTCGTATGCTTAAATGAGGTTACTCGTCTAAATAAATGAGTTTACTAGTATGAATAAATGGGTTACTTATAATATTAAACAAGATTACTCATTAAATTAAACGAGGTTGATCATAGATTAAATAATTTGTATGACTAAATATAGGATACTTGTATGATTTAAAAGAGCTTACTCATATAATATTTTTAAGGTTAAGATTCCTAGAATTTGACGAAAACAACTCGAAATCCTGTGAAATTTTGAAACGGACTAGATCCAGATGTTATAAGCACTCAGTTATAATTATACAAAAATTCAATCCCAATAGATCGCAGTTTTCGTTTTAGTCCAAACAGTCCAGTTTTCAGCGATTCATACCAACTTCAAAATTCCACTTCAAAACCGTATTAAATCAACTCGAAACTTTATAAAATTTTAACACATTAAACTATAAATAGGGATTAGTACAGTTTAGGCTCAAGAAACTACGAATAAGTCGAATTATGCTAGGAGAACTAATGTTTCAAAGTTGACCTTAATTCTATGCGAATATGGGTAGCAAAGGGAGACTTTCCCTTGGATCTTGGTTAATACACCAAACAGCCATTGGTATTTTGTAGCATAAGTCTAATGGATCTTCTTGTATCTACACATTAGGTGAAACAAACCGCAAATCCTACTTAAATTAGGATTCTTATAACTCGACAAAAACAACTCAAAATTATGTGAAATTTTGACACGAACTAGATCCACATGTTTACAAGTACTCAGTTAAATTTCATCAATCCTTGTAGATCGCAGTTATCGTTTTACTCCAACTGGTCCAATTTCCAGCGATTTCATACCAACTTCAAACTTCTGCTTTAAAACTGTATCAAATCAACTCGAAATTTTATGAAATTTTAACACGTTAAACTAACAGGAGTAGTACATTTTAGGCTCAAAAACTTCGAAAAAGTCAAAGTATGTTAGGAGAATGAAGGTTTCAAAATAAGGAGTGTTTCGCTATTTTCTTGGGCAAAGCTGTCGAGTATTCGAGCGACGAAAAAAGTGGAAAACCATGAGAGAAGAGTGAATAAGAAAATCACGAGAAACAGAGAGGAAGAAGAGGATGGGCTTTAAATATGGGCCGACTGCATATAAAAATTTGTGTTTTTTATATCTATTTTACTTCTGAATTCTTGACACAATTCTCTAGGCGCATTTGTCAATACTTAATAGTAACCTTTAATATTTTTAATTTCTTATAAGTAAACATTTTTTAAAAGTCACCTCAAAATTTTATTTAAAAGTTGTTATTCTAAAAGTATATACTGAGAAGAATCTTTGTCTCTCCTTAGTTCACACATTAACAATTGTTCAATGCATCTCATACATAAGAAAACCCCATAGCTTCTCTCACGCAAAATTAAAGTTTAGCGCCTTCCGCCAATTGACCTCCGCCTGAGATGCCGCACACACTGGAGCTCGACAGCCACACCAGAGATCGTCGTCCTTGGTTGGTGCCGTCGCACCACAATTTTTTCTACTAGTGTCGCATCCTCAAACCTAGATTTATAAGGTTTTTCTTTACAGCTTGTTTGGTTTATTTTTAGTAAAGGAAAGGAAGCGAAGGGAAAGGAAGGGAAGAGAAAGGAAAAGAATGGAAAAGAAAGTTAAAAAAACTAAGTTTCTCCTGTTTGGTATAAATTTTCTCTTTCCTCCCAAATTCCCCCACTTTTGGGAGGAAAGGAAAGTGAAATTTTATTAAAGAATCTTTCCTTCCAATTCCTTCCATTACCTTTCACTTATTTTTTTTTAAATGAACCAAACATTGGAATTTAACAAATTTCCATCCACTTCCTTTCTTTTCCTTCCAAATCCTTTCAACCAAACACACTGTTAGAAAATAAATTGAACTATTGTTCGTAATTAGGATGGTAATTGATAAGATTTGGCTTACCATCAACAACATGAACATAAGCATTCAATTATCAAATCCAGAAAACAACAATTATCAATTTTTTTTTTAAAAAGTAAAAGAAGAAGCAAATGAGATAAAGTACTTGTTGACCTCTACACCAATAGCAGGCTTGTTAGTTGTTCCGAACAAATTCGATCTTCTTGCTCTCAAACTGAGGCATGGCAGCTGTTGGAATGGCTTCTCTCTTCTATGGTAAAATTTAAGTTCATTTATAGTACAATTGATAATTGATATGTATTGACCGTTAGTTCAAATAGCTTTTTATCCAATTTGACCAGCGGTTTTGCTATGTGGTAACCGTTAATTCACATAGCGACTTTGTTTTGGGACGACAAAATAAACAGTCATGTCGTACGTGGAAGGTACCCATGGAAATATTTTTTGATTCAACATATATTGGAATTATATTCTTAATCTAGTACGAGTATTATTTAGGGAAAAAATTCCTTATGTTGACATTTTTTGTTAAGTTACGATAAATCCAAATAAGTTGCAATAAGTTCTAACTAAGGGTCCATTCTGTTCAACTTATTTTAACTTATATAAGATTTTATAAGATAAGATCAAATCAGATAAGATAAATAAGATGTTAGACACACAATAAACTATCTTATAAGATAAGATCAGATAAGATTTTATAAGATTTTATAAGATAAGACAAAATAAGTTGAACAGAACATACCCTAAGTTCAACCTATTTTTGTTTAATTCAAATAAGTTCATATTAGATGAGATAAAACAAGTCAAAATAAGTTGAATAGAAGAAACTTTCAACAAAGCTTATCAAAATCTACTTTTTTTACAATAAGTAAAAATAAATTGAATAGAATAATATATTACTCAATATACCAAGGTACAGCGAAATCTTCTGGTACATAACCGTAACGAGGTTTTTTTTTTGGAATTTACCCTAAGAATTCTTATAGTAAATGTTAGTTTTACAGAGCAATTACAACAAAATGTTAAAATGGTTCTTCCTAGTTATCCTATAAATAGTAATCGAGATAAATCAAGAAATCATAATCAATCTCCAAGAGTAAAAAACTACTCAAAAAAACAAAAAGAACCCAGTAGCAATAATAAAAATCATATAAGAAAAACACAGTTGATCGGCACAGACAGGACCATAGCAGAGATTGAAAATTCTGCTATGATTACACAGTAATAATAACTAACTAAATATAAAGACAAAAATGACAATTCGTAACAATGAAACACTCTTAGTCCCTCACTACACAATATGCTAGGCAAGCACACAGGAAACTAGGAAAGAGTGCAAAATCTTATTGGTTTCCAAAGAATTGCAAGAAAAACTCATTTTACATATTAATTAATCTCTCCTTGTATTTGTGACAGTTTTCAAATGATTACAGACATTACACTAAAGAATTCTATCCTGAAGATCCGTTATCAACGACGACGCCAGGGTACCGAGCTTCTTCCCTGTTTCTCCGGCAATATTCTTCAAGGAAGATATATCTTGTTGTGCCTGTCAAAGATAAAAACAGCACCATGCAATGAAATTTTACATTTTATAAATTAAACATTCTCAACCTGAGGGAAGTTTATGTAACTTAAGTTTTGGGGTGAGGGAATTATCTTGTTCTGCCTGTCAAAAGACAAAAACAGCACCACGCAATGAAATTTTATATTTTATATTTTATAAATTAAACACTCAACCTGAGGAAAGTTTAGGTACTTAGTTTTGGGGTGAGGGAATAATTCAAAATTATAAATGGTCATCAACCAAATCCCTCCAGCGGTTCAGCAAAATACTATATGAAACCATGAAATATTCAACAGCTCCAAGATCTGTGGTATGAAAAACCACACTTGATTTCTATGTCGCACCACATGTCAAACATTAGAGTTTGGCAGTACCTGGAATGACAAACGGTTGATGAGATCACTTGCAGATACATCAAGAGAAGAGTTGTCAGCATCATGTCCAAAAAGATCGGCACTAGAGATTGCACTTGATCCCTGAGAAAGAAGATAGCGTTATAATCAATGAGGTAGTCACACAATTATATAAATGGTATCAGGATGTCCGAAAAAAAGTTGTCGCATTTGCAAACATAAGGAATCTGATTGCATTTCACCAAGATAGTCTTACTATTAATTAAGATTGAGTAAACAAGTTTGGGAATAATCCAAATATAATAAAAGGATAGCATCATCATGAATTATGAGGGTTTAAAACTATGGCAACTAATTCCAGACACTGATTGACTATTAGTCTCTTCAAACAACTGTAGCATCGAAGAGGAGGTTAAAACGGAATTATAAGGCTAGGTGTACAGTTCAATTGATTAATCATATCCGACATATCTAAACAAGCAAGCACATTAGTGATTTCAAAAAAAGAAAGCAACAGTGTGATGAGTTGCCAGCATAAATTCAGTCATGATGCCGAAGAATGACTCTTATCTCACTAATGGACTAATCAGTCTCCAAAATTTGGAAACAATAACAGCATTAAAGAGAACGATTCAAACAGAACCATAAGACTACTAGTAATCTTGTGTGGTGCCAATTGATTAATCTTATCCGATTGTTTAATCAAGCAAGCACATCAAAGAATTTGCATATAAGTAATTTCAAAGAAAAACCAACACTATGATAAGTAGCTGACATGAGAATACAAGAAGATAAACAAACACATAGTTGATTCGATATTGAGTATAGAATTAGGTAACATCCTTCCACCAAGCAGATAAGATCAGACCCCCATGAAGCTAAGAGGTACAAAAATCAATTGAACGTCACTTGTCTTTCTGAATAATCTGATATTCAGATTTCAGACACTAGCCACAGATCCTCACCCTACTTTCTCACACTCCCTCTTTATCAGCGCGTGTGTGTGCAACTCTGTGTGTTTGTGCAACTGTGAGTGTGTAAATATTTTGCCTCTCAAGCATGCTCCGTAAAAGCTTATGTTTCCTTTTCTCAGATACTTTAGAAAGAAAACACTTGTTTCCAGACATTTCAGGAAAGAGTGAAATGTTCAAACAACAACAACAACGTGTTAGTCCCAAATTGATTTGGGGTCGGCTTAATATGAATCATCATAAGAAATTGTTTCCGTGACAAACGAGACAACAACAAAAATAAAGGCATAAGACTTGAGAGTTTAAACAAAGAAATATGAGAGTGAAAGTGAGAGGAGTAAGACGAGAGAAAAACATAAAGAACACAAAAACGAATGGGGTGCAAAGAGAAATCTGGCTATAAAAATATCATTTGAGAAATTTCTATAAGAGGGGTAAAGAGAAAAAACAAATGTGAATAAAACAAAAGGAAAGATTTGAGAAAAACCCTAAAAGCCAAAGGAGAATTAGAAAAAGGGCTTTAGGGAGAAAAGTTTGTGAACCCCAAGGAGTAAATTAAATAAAAAGCCAAGTTGTGTCATCAGAATAATTTTTCTACGTCCACTTTAGCCTATCCAACGCTATATTTTCCTGAATCCCAAAAAAATATTCAGGAAAGAGTGATATGTTAAAACAAAAAAATTAACAACTGGGAAACTGTAAGACGGCAACTTCTTCGCCGACTTAGTTCCATATTATCCATTCTTTTCCACTACAATCCATCATCTCCTCTATCAGGCTCGCCTCCGTGGCACTCGCAACTGGTATCCACACTGGCCTCACTATCCTCAGTCTTCTCCTATTTGGTCTCCCACAATCCCACCACAAACTCTCCTCTCTATCCACAATTCCACAGCCACCTAGAATATCAGCTCAGTCATTAACTTCACCAGTCTGAAAATACCTAGCCACCAAAGGCCAGCATCTGGTTAGATAAATAAGGCAGCTGGTGAGTGGTGAGATTTCTTTGAAGATCTAATTGGAGGTAAGAAAGGTGAAAGTGCCGGCAGCAAACAACCAAGGTCATCACTACGCATTTAAAAGGCAGTGACTACAGTATCTATGAGCCAAGGAAAGGAGTTTGACAGTTCCGGGTTGTCAGGGAGCAGATACTGGGTGTGCGCCAGTGCAGGGACTGAAGGGCTGGTTATAAAGATTATGGGAGGAAGGAGAAGTGACAAGGGCAGTGGGCAAAACAGGTTCTGTTGAATGGAAGTGCTCATGTACAAACACAGATCTAAGTTTTTAGAATCCAAATCCCTCAAGAGAAAAGAGGAATCAGCAAAAAATACTTCCGGCATCCAGTTAGGGAGAGCTGACAGGGGGAGAAAAGAGGAGGTTGGGGGACTTATCACTAATAAATGATAAATCTTATGTTATTGAAACTGCTAGTCTGCTATATTCCACAATATCAAGTTACAATGAAAAGAAGCAAATTATACCAAAAGATAAAATCTAGAGTAAAAAGATTCACAGTGCTAAATGCTAATACACAAACCCTGTACAAGTAATCCATAAGCACTTTAATCGATCATAACAATGAAAAAATAAGTCCAACAGGTCCTGAATGCATATAAACCACATATAATTGCACGAGGAATTATACATATGAGTATAATTACACATGGTGTCACTTTACCCAGGTACTAAAAGAAAATTATCTTAACAAAAGCAAGCCTAATAATAAACTATACGAAACTACTGCATGACTCCAATTTTGTAAAGTCGAGATTGAATGGAAACCAAAAACTAACAGCATACGCACACCATACAAGCCTTTTTAATGAGAAAAGCCATACTACCACCTTTTTTTTTTTGAGGGAAGCCATATTATCACTTATTTAAAAGTCAATCAAGCAATCATCCAACAAAAAAGTAAAAAGCACTCACAGAGAACTTTTGCAGGGAAGCTCGAGCATCCAAATCACCAGCTCTGCTCTGGTCTCCAAAGTATTGGGAAGAGGAAATTGATTTAGCATTTGAGAACTTTTTCCTGGCCTCATCAGTTTCTTCCATCTGTCAGTTATACAATCAGATAGACAAAAAATCAGCCACCTGGTAGCATGTTTAAGTTCGTAAGAAATTTAGACATAACATCATGTGATAGTAAACAGATGACACCATATGATTCACACATTCTGCACTGGAGAAAGACCCACAAGTCTCATCTCCACAGCCACAATGCAACAATGGATCAAATGTAATGTCTCACTGAAGTAACCTTTACTTCTCTGAAGTAGTTGGCGAGTCAGTTGATAGATCTAGCAAAAACTGCCTCTTGTAACTGTAGGAATAAGTTGGAGTGGGCGCACATACAGCATTATGAACAATGGTGTAATGTAGTACATCACAAGTGAAATTATTTCCCAAAGATCAGATTTCATTTACACAAAAAAAAACTCTATCTTGGCAATATAGTAAATCTCCTCTTATCCAATCAGGAGAAAAGGAAGTAAAGCAAGGAACTATAGATGTAATGGTGGCCATCAGCATGGTGAGCCACTTAATCCTACCAACTGCTAAGTTGCAAAGGGGAGGATAGCGGGGGTGGCATGTGCCAAATCTGTGAAGCAGGGATGTACAGAAAGGTGATAAGAGATGGCTCCAGGGAAAATAAGGAGGAAGGATCAGTTTTAATTTGACACGTTAAATATTCCCTTCGGGGGAGGGAAGGAAAAATCACGTAGCAAAACTTCATTTCAAGTTAAAAAAAAGTGACCTTTGCAGAGATAAAAGGTAGATATCGGTTAGATAGATTCAATTGTTATCATATTAAGAATGTTCCAAACATGAGCTACTCCTAATATGTACATGTGCATGTGCTTTGAGAACAAATGTGAGCGTATAATGTGCATAAATATGTATTTGAAAAACATGGGCACGAGAACCCCAAACCTCCCAGCACATGCTGGGTGTCAAGTGCATGTCGTCACGAACTTGGGTGCAAAAGTAAGACCAGATAAAAATTTAATAGACTTCACTATCCCACATAGCCGACTAAAAGACACTGAACCTTCAATGTGTAAGAGACATGCATTCAAACTAGAATTAATATAGTGAATCCACCCAGCTTTGAGACGGCTTACCTGTACTTTTGAAGAATTTAAGCTTCCTTTTCTCTGGAAACCACTGTCCATGCCAAAGTCTGCGAAAAAGCTTGATGACTTGGGTGGTGCAACATGGCTAATCATCTGAGGCCCTTCTAACATTTTACCTGTTCCGGTAGTATTATTGTTTTCAACGTACTCGAAGCGAGAAGGGTGAGATGATCCAACAGGGAGTGGGTTGCTACTTGGCGTAGCAACAGGAGCAGGGGGCTCCTCTGGCTTCTGCTCATAAAGGTCCTCATTCGGCTGCAGGAAAATTGTCATTACTAGGTTAGCGGGAGTCATATATTACACATAACACAAAATCTTCTGTTTCCATAAGAAAGTTTTCAACTATTGACTATGTCATTCCTCCAATAATAAGCAAAAGACAGACCTTTTTCGTAAGCTTTCTAGCACCCAGCCCTCCACTTTTTCCAGCTTTCTTTGCTCCAAGTCCAAGAGGTCTCTTGACAGTAGAAGTAATCACAGAACGAGCTGTTGGAGAAGCAGGCAGGTCAGCTGTTTCCTTCTTTTCTATTACAATTTCCTTTGGAATTTCACTGTTGTTAGCATCAGAAAATCCATTAGGTGCCTGGGTAGACTGTGAAGCCACTGGAGAAGAAGGTAAATTAGAATCTTCAACAGAATTTTTAGCAACTTCTTTCGCCAGTATCTGCTTGTATAAATCAGCAGCTCGTGATGTATATTTAGCTTCAACCTTGCCTCCTCCTTCACCCCATCCATGCTGCTTAAAGAATGTATGAGCACGGTTGTTTCCCCCAAAGAACATCATCTTCAACTGCTCAGGTGACCATGAATCCAAGTTTGTAGACCTTTGAAATACAGAAATTGTCCACATCAGGATCTTGAAAAAGTAAAACATCGCATAACATGAGAACATTTTCAGAATACAGCACAGAGCTACCTTTGAGCGTCCAACAAATAGCTTCAGTAACCAAAATAGCAAAACATAGATCGTCTTTATTAACACTTCCTAACTCAAACAGCAAACAGATTGTTGCTACAACTGCTTCTAATTTCAAGCAAATAGAAACCGACTCCAACCCACAAACGTTGGTCACATTGTCCAAACACCTTATTATAATAATATGACATACTCCCCGGGTACCTAAAATTTGCTCCATTTCTTATTTAGGTAACATGGTCCCAACAATCTATCTACGTTTCTCATAACCCACATTTAATAGGACAAAACAGGTGTAGGACCCTTGATACACTCTTCAAAAAAGAAACAGAAACGGAAGAAGGTGAATAAGAAAGAGACGGAGGGAGTAATGGGGTCATTTCCACACTTACCCAATCAATCGACTTAGGCCAAAGCGTCTTCGGTAAACTACTATTATTTCAAAAATATTGACAGCTTTATCAAGACATCCCAACATGGTATATGTGTCAGTTACCTTCACATAAAAGAAGTAATTGACAAATCACCTTGAATTATATAACATGGGATTTGATAAACAAGAACCAGTAAATTAAAACATAAAATAGAGGAGACCTAGGCATGAAAATTTAAAACTAGTAGTCCAGGGCATAGTCCAGATAATAACCCCCAAAGATTGAGAAAGATATGCTCCACAGTCCACAGAGACGGACAAATACTTCAAACTTAAATTTTGGTTTGAGATGGCATATGGTATAAGTTCAAACCTAACAAAACAATCCAATTTGCATCGCTACAAAATCTTGAAGCTCGAAATTCACATATAGATTGGGCTTGCAATGAACAACACTACTTCCTCCCCATAGTTGATCCACTTGAAGTTTATATGCACGTAAGACCAAAACCCATACAGTTAACTTCCACAGTCATCTTTCATGACATTGACCTCTCCAAGTCGAACATAAGCAAGAAAGGGAATTCACATCGTAAACATGAATCTTCGTAGAATAGGACAAAACAATAATTAAACTAAAAATCTAGAATGACTCTTACGTTTACAACCCAAAAGTCGTTTCATATGTGTTGGGACTTGGGAACCCCAAAATATCTCGCCCAGAAATAAACAAAATAAATAGTAGGGAAATGTGATCATTACTCTTCATTGCACCAAGGAAAGGAAAAGCTGCCAGTTTAAGACTCTAATTTTATCTAATAATAATGGTGTCCCTAATTATCTTAATTTATTTCATAGTTGCAAATCCTTTTCTTATACAACATATGCTACAAGAATCGGGAATGAAAAAGCAAGGCTAATAACATCTTACATCAAAAACTACCAATTTTCCATTCTCTCCCAAATGACTTACCAAAACAAGGGATTACTTCTCATTGTAGGCTTCATTTTTCATCAACTGAAATCTTACCAGAGATGGGATGTAACAACATCCTCATGTCATAAAACTCCTACTATATTCCCACTAAGGTCCTGTTCTCTTCGGCATAAAACAACTGAACTGAATTGAATTGAATTGAACTGAATTGAATTGAACTGAATTAAATTATAACTAATTAATAGTAATGATTATCATTTAGGAACTGAATTGAACTGAACTGAAAATAAGCTGGGGAGAACAGGCCCTAATAGACTCGCAACTTTAAGCTAGAGAATCCTTGCTAAGGACCATGTCATTTATACATCAAGTTTCCCATTTCCTTTGAGCTACACCAGATATCTTGCAAACTTCATAGTAGAGGGATGTTTTGTGTACAACTACACATCGTAAAAGAAATGTTTTGGGCATATATACCACATCTCGATCAATACTCCCCTAATTTTGGCTCCCAATACTCCATCAAAACAACATCCTGTCACGTAAACAGGCTCTTAAGAAATTTCCACCAACAGATTCAAAATTCTAAACTAAAGAACTCTTGCTAGAGACAGTGCCTTCAAACAAGTCCCATCACCTTAGATATAAACCAAAGGAGAAACTTTCTAGGGATATCCTACATTGTATAAATAACCTCCGATGTTCATAGTTTAGCTTTTTAGTGACGTTCTATGTTTCTGGAATCATCAAAAAAGTTTTAGGCACGAAAACCACTAATTCAATCAACACCCCCAAATTTCGGGATTGAACAATGTTTACTTCAACGCGAGGATGAACAACTTCCACAGAACTACAATACGACAATAACAAACCTGCCAAACTTGGTTATTTGCATAAGACTCTTAAATAATCTCCATCAGCCTTTGTGGCTTTCGAGTTTCGCTACATAAATAGTCTCAGTTTCACCACTAGGAGAAGCCTTGGGGTGCACCAAAAGCTTATTCAAATCTGCTAAGAAATTGCAGTATCACAAAGAAACCCAGAGAAGATGCCCCACTCCATACTTATATAACCTGCCTTACCAAAAATGTTAAATGGAGAACAAGCGACGATGCCCATTGTTGAACAACACTAGCTTGGATATAACAAATCCATGTCATTCTCAACTGAAAACACTGAGCTAATCTGAACCTACCTTCATATGTGAACTAAACTTACTCGCCCCTTATCTGAACTTACAAGCCCTCAATTTGCACTTATTTAGGGTGAAAAGAAAAGGGCCCAAAAAGCATGAATCTCAGGACAAAATCTTTCAATTTCACAACACCTCAAGGTGGTGATCGGTGATCCACATTGCACTATTACCTAACTGAGTTAACGATCCCCAAATATGTTTACACTTTACAGTTACTAGTTCCAACAATGTCAACTCATAACCCTGTCATTTCCGCAAAAAACAATTCATCCATAACCAGATTTACTACTCAACACCCTCCATTCATTCTCCTCGTCAAGACATCAACACCTTATCAAATTAATCTAAAAACTGCCAGGTGACAATTGACAAAATAAAAGAAGTATGATCAAAGCAACACACTACAGATTGATCTTATCAACAACACGGCTTCTCGTCACTCACAACCACACTAACCTCAGTTACCTCACCGCACAAAATGATGCATAATCTAAGCCTAAATATCCTTAAATCATATGCCTACCTAGTTAAAAAAAACGAACAAATTAAACAAGTTGCCATGTTCCTGCTACTTTTAAATGACACTCTCAAAACCTACTGTCCAAATTTTTCTCGCATTCCACCTTATAAACCATATATTAAAACTTGAAATGGTTCTATAAACCAGTGAAGTTCAATCGACTACACATCATTAGAAATTAAACCCTACAAAAAATTCAAAAACTCCGCTAATTAATAAATCAACAAACTAAGAAAAACAGCGATCAAGATTTATAATTAAAAACAAAACAAAAAAATACCTGACGAAACTGATATGAACACCGAGACTTCGGTGAGCAGCGGAGCAGTCGATACAAAGGAAGATCCCATAGGTCACCGACGCCCAAGTAGGGTTCTTCGCATTACAATCGAAACACATCTGAAAACACATCAATACAAAAATCTTATTCTCGATAAAATCCCCAAAAATAACAAAATCAAATCGATTTCCGAGCAAATTAAACCTCGATCTGAACCAGATCGTAACCCTAAAAAGACAATTGAAGAACAAAAAGTGGAAAAATGTAGAAGAAATTACACACCTTATTCTCGGATTTAGCTCTAAGCTTTCTGAAAATGGCATTTTTGTCGGTGAAATTTTCGGAAGCCATTAGAGATAGAATCTAGAGAAAAAAACGAAATAATCTCGAGAGGAGAGAGATTCGAACGAGATTTCTTCTTCCTCTTCGGAAATTTTGGGAGGGAAAGAGGAGAGAGAATATGTGATTTCTGATGTTAGGGGATTTCTAATCTTGGATGAAAACTTCAATTTGGGGATTTTTTTTTTAAAAAAAATTGTTAATTCTGGAGGAAAAAGGGAAGGGTGCTTTAGATTTAAGGATTGTGGAAAGTACGATTGTGCCCTTATTGTGTAGTTTCAACTTTCAAGTAGCGTTAGTTGCCAGTTGGGTGTGGCTGGTGTTGCGAGTGTCACCGTTTTGCGCTGGTGTGGTGTTGCTGTCTTAAGTTAGTGGAGTGTGCAGAGAAATTATACCTCCTCAGTTTAGAAATAGTTGCACCACATGCTAGGGGTGTGCATTTTCATATACCGGATCCGATCCGAAAATCCGATTATCTGAAAATTCGGATCGGAAAAGCGATCCGAATCCGATCCGAAATTTTCGGATCCAATATCCGATCCAAAATTCTAAAGCAAGTTGATGCTAAATTAATCTTTCTCCATTTTATCCGAATCTGATAATTTATTTAACTATTTTCGGTAGAATAGAAAAAAATTAAGTAAATTTTGGATTTTCGGATCATCCGAAATCTAAAAAATCCGATCCGAATATCCAAAAGAAATTTCGGATATCCGATCCGAATTATCTGAAACTTAAAAACCAAATCATATCAGCTGGTAAACGAATCGAATAGTTCAGATCTGATTTTTTTTTCACACCCCTACCACGTACATAGCATATTTGAGTGCACCAGGTTTATGGTACTTCCTAGAGTAATTCTGTAATAAATTTATCCAAATGTGCAAAATTTTACTCATTTCTAATCACTTCTCTTCCTAACTAACTAATATGTTATAAGTTAAACTAATAGAATTGTGACTTAAACTGATAAATGTCAGACTTAAACTGATACATGTCTCAGTCATGTCTTTAAATGAGACGGTCTCACATGAAACTTTTCCGTTAAAAAAATAATATTTTAAAATAAAACATTTAGATTAGCCCAACAACAATTAAAAAAGTGACATTTCTCTTTATAAATTGGTAATTAAATATAGTCAAAGTTGATTTAAAAACAGTGCAAAAAGTCACTATGATACATCTATTAAGAAACAGCTCGTCTTGCGTATGGCCGACCACACCTGTATGTGTGGTAGTGCACGCGCGTGTATCAGTCTGTCAGCTCATTTTCAAAAGGTCATATCTCACTCGTTTTTCATCGGAATCGAGTTTTTGACTAGGCATTATAAAGCTATCGAGCCAAATTTTCATCTCCAACTTGATACTTCCAAAGATATAGAGTGTGGTGTGAGATATGGTCATTTGAAGTTGATCCTTGTGCACAAACCCTTATGAACAAATGGAGTTGCTTGTATGAATCTGTGGTTACTCTTAACAATAAAAGGGTGTTATAATTATAAAAATTGTGGTTACTTTTGCAACAAAAGGAAATACTAATCAATTCACTCTTATGAACGAATGAGGTTACTCGTATGAAAAAATGGAGTTACTTTTGTAAACAATTGGGGTTACTCGTTTGATTAAATGAGGTTACTCTCATGAACGAATGAGGATACTCGTATGAATTAAACAGGGTTACTTTTGTGAATATAAATGGGGTTACTAATTTGAATAAATGGGGTCACCAATCAGTTTACTCTTACCAATTAATGGGGTTACTCGTTCATATAGATGTGATTACTTTTATGAGCAATAATTGGGGTTACTCGTATGATTAAATGAGGTAACATGTATAAATAAATGAGATTACTAGTATGAATAAATGAGGTTAATCATAAGATTAAACGAGGTTACTCATACGATTAAACAATGTTACTCATAGATTAAATGACATTACTTGTCTAACTAACGATCGAGAAAATGACAATCTAATTAATTTACTCTTATGAATGAAAGGGGTTCCTCGTTAAATAAATGTGGTTACTTTTGTGAACAATTGGAAATTACTGATACGCTCAAGTTACACGTAGTATTTACGTAACTTTGGGTGCACTTTGCTAAGGGTTTGATTGTAATTGTTAACATTCGTGTTTTATTTAACTCTTAGCGGAAGTTCGGAGTTTTGCGAGATAATTTGTGTTAACGTCATGTATTCCGAGCTTCCAAGGTGAAGTGCATTTGAGCCGAGCAAAGCCCAAGCATCGCATGCTCGCCCAAGCAGCCTGCCCGCCTCGCCCATCGCAGCAAGCTACCGCAAGCCTTGCGCGCGCCACAACCAAGCAGCACCGCACGCCCAGCTCGCCCATCGCAGCAAGCTACCGCAAGCCTTGCGCGCGCCCAGCATGCTCGCCCAGCATGCTCGCCCAGCGCTCGAAGCAAGCCTGCCCAGCAGCCCAGCAGCTCGCACCTCGCGAGCTAGGTCGCACCTCGCGACCTGCTTGCTCGCACCTCGCGACCTGCTTCGCACGGTGCGACCTGCCTTGCCCAGCCAAAAGTGCGGTAGGCAGAACATTCTTCGCACGGTGCGACCTACTTCGCACCTCGCGACCCCTAGGTCGGTCTAAATGTCGGCTGACTTTTGAGCTTTAGTATAAATGCTAAAGTTGTTTTTGGACCTAGGGGGGCAGCAGCCACAAGGAGAGGGAGTCTCCAAAACTCCACTCCTCTCTTGTTGTCTTCTCTTTTAGTTTTTATTTTCTAGTTTAGTTTTTGTAGATTTCAATTATGGGATTGGCTTATGCTATGCCAATTGTAGCTTGAACCGTTCTTGAACGAGATTAATATGGAGCTTCAAGCATTATTGTGAGATCTTTCCTCTCTTTCTATTTCCTTTGATTATGGTTTAATTTCTATGCTTGCTTTCTATGATTTTTGCATGATTATGCTAGGAATGTTACTAGTTTGATTGTGTTATTAATCTAATGCTAGATTTAAGAATAGAATCGGATTGTTTTATTCTTTTATCAATTGGTAGCAAACTAGGGAGTAACTCAGATGCTGATCATCTTGGTTATTTCTTGGGGAAATTGAATTAACTGTTGAATGTTTATCGCTTGTATGACGTTAGCGGTGTCCGTTGGTTCTCTCGTGTTTATTCTTGCTATTGGATTGAACTTAGACGCGATCGGACTAGGTTATCCTTTAGTTAGGGTTTTATAGTCACGCTGATCGTGCTATTCAACTAAGAATAAGGAGAACGCGAGATTAATTCTCAACAATAGATAATTATGGAAATAATTAGAGTTGAGGTTCAAGGATCGATAATGAATTGAAGTGTATGTTAATCGGATTCAAGATCTTCCCATATTGATTTCTCATTTTGTTTATATGCTAGTTAGTTTTAGTTTAGTTATAATCAACTTGAAACCCCCCTTTGTAATTATTATTAGGTTTCTCGGCCCTTAGCTTAATCTAGGTTTCGAATCACGCTGAGTACTAAACTCGTCCCTGTTTCCCTGTGGATACGACCCCTACTTCCATTATACTGCTTTAGTGTAAAAGAGAGTAGGAGAAATTTTATCTTTGGTCGGGTGCGGTGCACGACGACACATCCGCGCCCGCCCAAATTTTGGCGCCGTTGCCGGGGAAACGGTGTTACTTGTTTGTATTTAGCGTGATTTTTGGATGATATTGTTTGTGCTCTTTGTTTTTGGTTGACACTCATAGCACTGACGATGCATTGCAAGTGTTCTTCTCAATCAATTTTGTAGGTACTTGAAGTGGAGATTGACATGGAACCACCATTGTCACACATGGAGCACAATCCCAATGATTAAGCTTAAGGTATTAAGTCGAGCTCACGACTTTAAACAACAGCGCTTCTCGGGAGGCAACCCGAGACCCTTTTTATTTTCTTTCTTTTCCTTTATTTTTCATCAAATTTCCACCACCACAACAAATTTTCTTTCACCCACCGCCCACCCACTAAAAAGATCCACAACCAATCTTAATTCACTTGTAACCAAAATCCACAAAAGAAAATCCGTTGGGAGGACTTCAATAGCTAGGAGTTGGTAACACTAGAGGATTGAGATTGTTAATGTATCTTTTCGATCTCTTAAGCTAGGTGCAAATCTCAAAAATTCAAAACTTTTGAACTTGTCATTTGTTTGAGTGATTTGAGGGAGAGGGTTGTGAGTTGATTTATGAGATTTGAGTTGGTGTTGTTAAGAAGTTTGAGTTTGACGGATTGTTTGCCATGAGTTTTGAGCATTCGATCTTCGATTTACCCGATTTTCAAATTTCCCCCCTTTTTCAGTTTACTTTTTCTTTTAATTGTCGACACATTGAGGACAATGTGTAGTTTAATTAGGGGGGAGGGTATTCTCATTCTCGTGTATCTATGTTGTATATATTACTTTCAATTTGAAAAAAAAATGAAAATGAAAAAAAAAATGAAAAAAAAAAGAATATAAAAAAAAAGTGATGAAATGAAACCCGCCGAGTTGAAAACCCACAAGGGTGGGCGACTCGGGCAAAAATTGGGGGCTCGGATAGGTCGAAAACCCGAAAGGGCGGCCTATGCAAAAAAAGAGCTAGTTGAGCGGGTAAGATGGTGAGATGCAACCAAAAAGAAATGTGTGAAGCTAGGATGAAAACCCGAAAGGGCTCCTAGGCAAAATGAGAGATTAAGAGAGAATTTTGTACTTTGAAAACTCATTTGCCGGAGATGGTGTCATAAGGTTGAAAGCGTTTTCGGGTTGGTTGGTGAATTCATCCTTGATTTTGTGAAGATTTGTTTTGGCTTTCACATTCTTTTGGTTGATTGTTTGTTTTTTGGGAGTAAGCATGGAATTTATCCCTTTTTGTCTTCATTCCATGGCTTGCTATTTTAAATTAGTTGTTGTAGTAGTAGTTTTAGTTTATCTTTTGAGGTTATAGGCGAGCTGTCATTTTCATTGTGGCGTTTGAGTGAGTTCAACTCCTTTGAGATCCTTCAGGATTTGAGCTCACATTTTGGTTGTCGTTTGCTAGTTATTGTTGTTGTTACATCTTTATATATTTCAGGTGAGCTTGAATCTAAGTGTGGGGGAGTCATCATCCCTTACGTTTAGGTTTTGAGCGGATGTTGTTAAGATGTGATGATGATGATGTAGTTGATGGGGAGTGTAGGTTGGTGTCGTTAGCTTGGGTGATGATTTATTTGGAGATCCTCATTTTGAGTTTACTCGAGGTCGAGTAAAGTTCAAGTGTGGGGGTATTTGATACGCTCAAGTTACACGTAGTATTTACGTAACTTTGGGTGCACTTTGCTAAGGGTTTGATTGTAATTGTTAACATTCGTGTTTTATTTAACTCTTAGCGGAAGTTCGGAGTTTTGCGAGATAATTTGTGTTAACGTCATGTATTCCGAGCTTCCAAGGTGAAGTGCATTTGAGCCGAGCAAAGCCCAAGCATCGCATGCTCGCCCAAGCAGCAGCCCAGCTCGCCCATCGCAGCAAGCTACCGCAAGCCTTGCGCGCGCCACAACCAAGCAGCACCGCACGCCCAGCTCGCCCATCGCAGCAAGCTACCGCAAGCCTTGCGCGCGCCCAGCATGCTCGCCCAGCGCTCGAAGCAAGCCTGCCCAGCAGCCCAGCAGCTCGCACCTCGCGACCTGCTTGCTCGCACCTCGCGACCTGCTTCGCACGGTGCGACCTGCCTTGCCCAGCCAAAAGTGCGGTAGGCAGAACACTCTTCGCACGGTGCGACCTACTTCGCACCTCGCGACCCCTAGGTCGGTCTAAATGTCGGCTGACTTTTGAGCTTTAGTATAAATGCTAGAGTTGTTTTTGGACCTAGGGGGCGGCCACAAAGGAGAGGGAGTCTCCAAAACTCCACTCCTCTCTTGTTGTCTTCTCTTTTAGTTTTTATTTTCTAGTTTAGTTTTTGTAGATTTCAATTATGGGATTGGCTTATGCTATGCCAATTGTAGCTTGAACCGTTCTTGAACGAGATTAATATGGAGCTTCAAGCATTATTGTGAGATCTTTCCTCTCTTTCTATTTCCTTTGATTATGGTTTAATTTCTATGCTTGCTTTCTATGATTTTTGCATGATTATGCTAGGAATGTTACTAGTTTGATTGTGTTATTAATCTAATGCTAGATTTAAGAATAGAATCGGATTGTTTTATTCTTTTATCAATTGGTAGCAAACTAGGGAGTAACTCAGATGCTGATCATCTTGGTTATTTCTTGGGGAAATTGAATTAACTGTTGAATGTTTATCGCTTGTATGACGTTAGCAGTGCGTTGGTTCTCTTGTGTTTATTGTTGCTATTGGATTGAACTTAGACGCGATCGGACTAGGTTATCCTTTAGTTAGGGTTTTATAGTCACGCTGATCGTGCTATTCAACTAAGAATAAGGAGAACGCGAGATTAATTCTCAACAATAGATAATTATGGAAATAATTAGAGTTGAGGTTCAAGGATCGATAATGAATTGAAGTGTATGTTAATCGGATTCAAGATCTTCCCATATTGATTTCTCATTTTGTTTATATGCTAGTTAGTTTTAGTTTAGTTATAATCAACTTGAAACCTCCCTTTGTAATTATTATTAGGTTTCTCGGCCCTTAGCTTAATCTAGGTTTCGAATCACGCTGAGTACTAAACTCGTCCCTGTTTCCCTGTGGATACGACCCCTACTTCCATTATACTGCTTTAGTGTAAAAGAGAGTAGGAGAAATTTTATCTTTGGCCGGGTGCGGTGCACGACGACACATCCGCGCCCGCCCAATTACTCGTATGATTAAATGACGTTACTCGTATAAATGAATGAGGTTACTAGTGTGAATAAATGGGGTTATTCATAAAATTAAAATGAAGTTACTCATATAATTAAACGAGGTTACTCATAGATTAAATGATATTAATTGTGACTAAACAATCTAGAAAATGAGAAACTAATCAATTTACTCTTACGAATGAAAGGGGTTACTCGTTTGAATAAACGATTCTACTTTTGTGAACAATTGGGGGCTAGTCGTATGATTAAATGAGGTTACTTGTATAAAAAAATGAGGTTACTAGTAAGAATAAATGAGTTACTCATAAGATTAAACGAAGTTACTCATAGATTAAACCACATTACTTGTATGACCAAACGAGAAAATGATCAGAAACTAATCAATCTACTCTTACAAATGAATGAAGTTACTCGATTGAATAAATGAGGTTACTTTGTGAGCAATTGGGGTTACTCGTATGATTAAATGAGGTTACACGTAGAATTAAATGAGGTTACTGGTATGAACAAAAGGGGTTACTCATAAATTAAATGACATTACTTGTATGACGACTAAACGAGAAAATGAGAAATTAATCATTTACTCTTATTAATGAATGCGTTTACTCGTTTGAATAAAAGCGGTTACTTTGTGAACAATTGGGATTACTCTTATATTTAAACGAGGTTACTCGTATAAATAAATGAAGTTACTAGTATGAATAAATGGAGTTACTCATAAGATTAGACGAGATTACCCATAAGATTAAACGAGGTTACTTATAGATTAAACAACATTAATTAATTGTATGACTAAACAAGGTTACTCATATGATTAAAACGAGGTTACTCATATAATATTTTAAGGTTAGGATTCCTGTAACTCGACGAAAACAACTTTAAATCATGTGAAATTTTGACACGAACTAGATCCATATGTTATAAGATCTCAATTTAAATTTAATGCAAAAATTCAATCCCAATATATCGTAGTTATCGTTCTAATCGTACTGGTCCAGTTTCCAGCGATTTCATACCAACTTCAAATACCCGCTTCAAAACCATATCAAATCAACTCCAGACTTTATGAAATTTTAACACGTCAAACTAAACAGGGAGTACTATAGTTTAGGCACAAGAAACTCCATAAAAGTTGAAGTATGATAGGAGAAGAAAGGTTTCAAAGTGCACCTTAATTCTGTGCAAATCTCGACAAAAACAACTCGAAATCTTATGAAATTCTGACACGAACTAGATCGACATGTTATAAGCACTCAGTTAAAATTTCATGCAATTTTAACACATTAAACTAAACAGGGAGTAGTACAGTTTAGGCTCAAGAGACTTCGAAAAGTCGAATTATGCTAGGAGAATGAAGGTTTCAAAGTTTACCTTAATTCTGTATGAATATGGGCAGCAAATAAAGAGCATTTTCCTTGGATCTTGGGCAAAGTTGTCGAGAATGAAAAACCACGAGATAGAAGAGAAAGAGATAAGAAAATCACGAGAAACAGAAAAGAATAAGAGGATGAGCTTTATATATGGGTTGGCCACACCTATAAATATAGGTGTAGTTGGCCATATATTATAAGAATTTTTTATTAAGAAATTAATAAAGTATATTGTAAAGAATTTAGATAGTGTCATAATTCCAAATAAGAACAAAAAGAGACGGATAAAGTATTTTAATATCCCCACATGCCAAATTTCCTTTCGAATTGGGTCAAAGGAGAAACTATATATAATAAGTAGATAAGTTTTCAATAGGTAACATGGGGTATAGGGAGTATTTCAATAGGTTAATTTATCTTATTAATGTCGTCTTTAAAGTTGTTAAGTGAAATGACATTTTAAAAGTTAGGAATTACTTCGAGAATGGGTGCAAGCCTCAGAGTTATTTGAGGAAAAACACTTGAAACACCTAAAGTCTCTTAAATAACTTGACCAAGTCTATCCAATCCAAATATTTAGGTTTTATTTTATTTGATTTTGAAGCTTTAAACTTGACAAATTAGAACTTTCATATTTAAATATTTGATTATTCAAAATACTACAAACTTTAATAAACTTATAAATACTCTGTATTGTAATGTAATTTTTGCTGCTTTAGAAACATTAATGACATTTATTATATTAACCAACCAAAAATAATACAATAACTGGCATTTAATATAATTTAGAATAAAACCATAATCACAACTAATGTTTCAAAATACATAGCAATAATATTTTATATTTCGTTTAAATGTGGCTATATGGACTTTAGTCTCGTAGACATTCCTTAAATATTTTTGGACTTTATGGTATATAACACTTCCATTTACCGAAAAAAATAGATTTTTCTCATCCAATATTAGTTTTTACATTTTGGAATTTTTATTAATTTCAACATTACCATATTTTGTAACGGCTTCTCTTTTATCTCTCACATCATATCAATCCCTTCTTAAATCTATCTCTATCCGTCTCATATAACCTCATTAAAAAGTGTGTCATTCTATAGTTCTATTGTGGTATCCGATTTTTGACTGTCTTAATTAACGGTCTGAATCCCACGAAAGCCTCTCATTGGACTTTGAGTTTTAGAAAACTTGGAAGTCGCCACCCTATTAATATCTGAATAGGGACATATTTATTTAATAAATCGTTTTAAAGTCAATTTCAAGAAAAATCATTTAAAACGATGATGACTTCATATGGATAAGGCTTTTTTGAAAATTGGTCTTTCATACCATGAGATAGGGTTCGGGGTTTAGGTTAAGAGGTGCGAACGTCTGGAACTCGTCTCCTCTCCCGTTCTAAAGAACGGGCTCTTACTAAATGCGTTATTTTCCATTTTAAAGTAATCATGACTATTAAAAAGAAAGAAAATCACATAATTTGCACATATACACATTAACCATTTTTATTTAGAACCAATATATCATTTGTACATGGTAGGTTTGAGCACTGAAGTTGCACTACGTACCAATCATTGCGGGATTGGAATCCATTCATGGATCAAAACCGTCGTAGTTCGAGCATATGTCTCACCCTAAATGGCCAATTCCACTGGGGAAAGAAGAGGAGGGAATATATTATGAATAACTCACTTTTAGAATTAAACAAATCTATTTGAAATGAGGTAATCACTCCAATTAGTGATTAAGATGGGGTTATGATAATCACTTTAATTAGTGATTAAATATGAAGGATTAAGATAATCACCTTAATTAATGATTGAAAATGGAGGTTAAGATAATCACCCTAATTAGTGACTAAACTTAAGAGGAAAGATAATCACCTTGATTAGTGATTAACAATGAAGGTTAGGAAGTAATCACCCTAATTAATGATTATTCAAGGTTTAAGATAATCACTCTAATTAGTGATTAAAAGAGAAAAATAATCGTCCTAATTAACGATCATTACGGTTTAAGATAATCACTCTAATTAGTGATTAAATGGAAGGTTAAATTAATCACCTTATTAGCGATTAAAAGGAACGTTAGGATAATCACCTTAATTAGTGATTAAATGGGAAAAATAATCGTCCTAATTAACGATCATTAAGGTTTAAGATAATCACTCTAATTAGTGATTAAATATGATGAAAGGTTAGGCTAATCACCCTAATTAGTGATTAAACAAGATTTTAGTTAACCGCTCTAATTAGCGATTAATCGAGGATTGAAATAACCACCTTAATTAGTGATCATGCTTATGATTTTTAAGAGGTCTTAGAAGAAGAGGTTTGCTTCCTAATTGAAGGCTTTTGAGAAATAATCTTTATTGAAGATTATAAAGTCATTTAGAGAGAAATGATCAATTTGAGATTGAATTTGGAGATTTGTGTTTGGCTAATTGGAATTTGGCCATTTAAAGCGAGACACGTGAAACGGCCTAAAATCAATTTGGAGATCATAATTACCAATCTAATTATGTCAAATTATATGATTAATACATTTGAATATGGAGAACACATTTTTAAAATGTAAGATGGATCATCATACAATTTAACTTAGTTAGATCTGTAATTTTTCCTCTTAATTGAGATTGGGTCATTTGATTCATATACTATGATATATTGGCCCAACATGCAAAATTTATAGCATTGGTTGCTCATTTTATTAAAAAGAGTTGTAGAATTATTTATGAAAATTATGCATAAACATCTCCATGTTTTTTTTATTAATTGAGTGATGCAATAACTATTTACAAAGAATCATTATTACAACAAAATGTACAAAACCTATGATCTATACAAATCTTCAATCTTGATCTTCAGCATGATGCTCATTAATCTTCATTTCCTTGAATGGACTTTGGAGTTCATGTTTATTTTGTGAATTTGTGAAAGTTAAAGATTAATTAACCTCTTTGATTTTGATTTTTTATGACAATTTTTATTGATTTTTATTTACATGATAAAATGAGTCATTTTAAGAGAAACTTAAAATTTCATGATTTTTTTTATTCACATTTTCGTATGAAGAAAACATTTTTTTTATGAAAGTTGAGTTAATCACTTTATTTCATTTTTCAGATTGCACTTTTGTTCTTGCACTGAATTACAAAAATCATAACTTTCTGTATAAAGCGTTAAACTGATAATTTGATACATTTATGGATAAATCAGTGAGTTTTTTATGTTGTGTCAAAATTTCACAAGTTTTTAGTGACAACTTGAATTATGGTGAATTTCATGTCAAAACTGGTCAAAACAGGACCTTTATTGAAGTTGTTCTTTGAGATCCAACTTATTGAACTTATTTTGAAGTGAATTTTGGTATGAAAATTCTAGACACTTTGAAGAACTAGACTGGAAATTTTCACTTGGATTGGACACTTTTAAGACCTTTATTTATTTATTTCCTTAACTAAAAGAAAGACCAAATTTCTGGAATTTAGTGATTTACATGAATGGTTTTGTAAAAATGATGTAAAATTATATAAAATTCATATGTGTACGATAATTGGGATTAATGCGGCTTAACCGTTTTGGTTTGGCCGGGCAATATATATATGGCAGAATAATACAAGAGTCCTTCCTAAACATAGTTACTACTCTAATACACCCCCTCAATCTTTACGAGGGGTAACAACAGAGAGATTGGAACGATGTTTAACAAATAACTCACTAGAAAGACCCTTAGTAAAAATATCCGCAACCCGCAATGTAGTAGGAATAAATCGGACCTTCAAACCACCCTTGGCAACCATCTCACGAATAAAATGATAATCAACATCAATGTGTTTACTACGATCATGTTGAACGGGGTTTGCAGCAAGATATGTGGCAGAGACATTATCACAGTAGAGAACCACAGGATGGCGTAAAAAATACCCAAGATCGGCAAGCAATTGACAAAGCCATATAGTCTCAGCAGCCGTGTAGGCAACGACGCGATATTTCGCCTCGGTAGAAGATCGGGAAACAGTAGGTTGCTTCTTAGAACGCCAGGAAATCAGATTCCGGCCAAGGTAAACAGCATAGCCAGTAGTGGAGCGCCGACTATCAGGGCACCCTGCCCAATCAGCATCCGAATAGGCAACGACAACACTCGGAGAGTTGGAATGATGTAGAAAGAGACCATACTCAAGAGTTCCCTGCAAATATCTGAAAATTCTTTTCACAGCATGAAGATGAGTAGTACGGGGAGCATGCATAAACTGTGACACCATATTAACAGCATAAGCAATGTCAGGACGAGTCATAGTTAAATATTGTAAAGCACCAACCATACTACGATATTCCGTAGGATCAGCAAGAAGTTCTCCATCTAGCAACGACAAAGTGACTCTTGAAACACTAAGTGTTCGAACAAATTTAATAGTATGAAGATGAAACTTGCGCAACAAATCTGTAACATACTTATTCTGAGAAAGAAAAAGACCCGAAGGAGTACGCAGAACTTGAACACCTAGAAAATAGTGAAGATCCCCCTAATCCTTCATAGCAAACTGAGAGGATAACACATAGATGAATTTGGTAACAAGAGAAGAACTACTGCCAGTAAGGACAATATCATCGACATAAAGGAGCAGAATAATCAAATGACCCTTGTAACGAAGAGTGAACATAAACGAGTCACAACTGCTGCACTTGAAACCAATAGATAACAAGAAATTACTGAAACACGAGAACCAAGCTCGGGGAGCTTGTTTCAAGCCGTAAATGGACTTACGCAAACGACATACATGATGAGGTTTGGAGGAATCAATGAACCCAGAAGGTTGTCGCACATAGACTTCCTCATGCAAAAAACCATGAAGAAATGCATTTTTAACGTCTAATTGACGGATAGTCCATTTGAAAGTAACAACAATAGTGAGAACTAAGCGCACAGTAGTGGGCTTAACTACAGGACTAAAAGTTTCAAAGTAATCAATACCTGCCTGCTGATGGTTACCAAACACAACGAGTCTAGCCTTGAACCGCTCCACAGAACCGTCAGAATGATACTTAATCTTATAGACCCACTTGCATCCAAGTAAGTTACAACCGTAATTGCGAGGCAATAATTCCCAAGTATCATTATTTATTAAGGCCATATATTCATCCTTCATAGCTTGACACCAAGGCGGATCTTTTGAAGCATGTTTATAGTTAGTAGGTTCAGACTCTATAACATCCGTTTTTAAAGTCATGAGAGTGCGTCGCTTAGTGATACCGTCTTTGAGACGGGTGACCATAGGATGACCACGAGTGGACACGAGGGGGCAGCAGACTCGACAACAGGCGGTGGGGAAACAAGACCAGCAGACGACGCAGGAGACGGGGGAGACTCAACTAACACACTCGAGACAACAGGAGACGCAACAGAAGTAGGGGACGCAATAGGCGACACAACCGGAGAGGGAAGGGCACACGGGTCCCTGACAGACGCAGAATCGAGAGAGGGGGGGCTGAGGCATCGTGGGGAAGCACGGCCGGGTGCGTGAGACCCAGCTGCAGGAGCAGCGGCGGCAGCTGAAACAGGCACCAAAGACGATGCCATGGGCACCGCAATGGATGGAGAAGTAACACACGGGGAAACAACCGTAGGAGACCACCCGGGAATAAAAATAAAAGGAGTAGTGTCGTGAGATGTGACTGACGAACTCGGTTTGGAAAGAACAAGACTACGATATGGAAACTTTTGTTCAAGGAACCACACATGACAACTTATGTAAACTTTGCCAGTTAAGGGGTCAAGACACCTATAGCCCTTATAGTTTGACGCATAGCCAATGAAAACACATTGTTTCGATTTTGGTTGAAGTTTGTTGATGGAAGATCCCAGAAGGAGGGGAAAACAGGCACATCCAAAAGATTTTAAAAACTCATAGTTAGGGGGACGCTTAAATAATTTTTCGTAAAGGGATACACCACCCAAAACGGTAGAAGGTAAGCGATTTAGTGTATATATCGCGGTGTAGGACGCATCAACCCAATTTTGAGCAGGCAAGTCTGAATGAATCAGAGATGTACGAGCCATTTCAATGATGGAGCAATGTTTCCGTTCAACAACACCGTTTTGAGCTTGAGTGTGGGGGCACGATTTACGAAATAAAATGCCAGACTCACGAAAATGATTTATTAAGGGAGTATTATCAAACTCCCGTCCACCATCACTTTGGAAAATTTTAATTTTGCAATTGAATAAATTTTCAACCATCTTTTGGAAACTCAAAAATTGCGAATAAAAATCAGATTTTAAACGCAACGGAAACAACCATGAGTAACGAGAATAATCATCAACAAAAACTGCATAATATTTATAATATTGATTCGATAAAACAAGAGATTGCCAAAGATCACTATGTATCATATATAAGGGATAAGGAGAACAATGTGTAACTGGTGCAAACGGTAAACGATGAATTTTTCCTAAATTGCAATGAACACAATCGTCATGAAAACGAGAAGTACAAGAAGTACTTTTATTGGAACATAAGTTTCCTAAAACTCTAGCAGAAGTGTGACCAAGCCGAGCATGCCAAATATCACCGGACACCTTAGTAGCTACAAGAGCAGGAATGAAAGACGCAGACTCAGAGCCATGCACAGGTGGGTGAAGAGGGTAGACACCATTTTTACTGGAACCCCGAAGGAGGACCGCCCCCGTTGTCTTATCCTTAACACAAACAGAAACAACGTCAAAAGAGACGACACAATCATTATCTTGACATAGTTTATTTACGGACAATAAATTATGTTTTAGACGTGGGACATGACACACATATTTTAACTCAAGAGGACGACTCGATGTGGGAATTTTTAAATGGCCAATATTTTTAATGGGAAGAAAAGTGCCATCACCAACTACAACTGAACTAGACCCAGAATAAGGAACCATATGAGAGAACTTACCATCCTGAGAAGTCATGTGGGAGGCAGCTCCAGAATCCGGAAACCAGACGGAGTCATTGGTTTCACCACCAACAGACAGTGCAGCAAAGGCACGTTGGACATTGTCAGGATTAGAAGGCACAAAGTTGGGATTGAAACGATGCGGGCAATATGCCGCCTGATGACCAGGAGACCAACATAGACCACAAGTATCAGGAGAGGGGGTAGAGGCTAAGTTGCCACTAGAGGAGATACTGCCTGCTGAAGAAACAGAATTAGTAATAGGAGAAGCACAAGATAAATTTAACAACGAAAAGTTTGAACATGAACTCATACCATTCGTACGACCTCTAGTGTTAGACACACTACCCATATTACCTGTGTTGCCAGCACCACCATTGCCGCGGTTGTTATTATTTCCGCGACCACCTTTCCCTTTACCACCTTTGTTGCGGTTGTTCTGGCGGCCCTTAGGCGCACCACCCTCAGAATTCTTACCACCCGTACTGGAACCAGTGGATGAAGATTGAACAGCCAAAAGAGCATGATGAGTAACCACAGACTCATCGGCAGTCTTAATAGTTTTCAAACGTTGCTCATGAAGAAGCAACTTAGGGCGGAGATCATCAAAACTCAATGCAAAGGGGTAGTGCAGTAAAGTAGTCACAAGGTGATCGTAATCACGATCACGATCCAAACCAAACAACGTATACTGAACAAGATCATGGGAAGATACATGGCACTGAATAGCAGCTAAAGAATCAACAATGATCTTGATTTCACGTAAATAAGCATCCATAGTTTGTTGTTCAGTTTTCTTTATATGCGTTAACCGACTCTTTAGTTCATAGACCTAGCCATACTAGCATTCATAAAACGTGTTTTCAAACGTTCCCAAATCTCAGAGGCAGTACTCAAATCATGAACATCAGTCATAACATCGTGGGATAAGGTAGCATAAATCCACAATCTAATAGTCTGATCAATACGCAAATAATCATAAAATTGAGGATTAGGAACTGAGATACCTTGCTCATCAGTAATATGAGCCGACGGAACAATGTATGTGCCTTCAACAAAACCAAGAAGCTGCTGAGAGATGAAAAGGCAAGTGAATTGTGTGCGCCAAGTGAGATAATCTTCGGGCGCTGCAAGCTGAATCGTGACCAGATTTGACACATTAGGGGCGGAGAGAGCCGCAAAGGGCTGTGGCGTCGCCGGCGTGTAGGGCTGCAGGGACGGCATAGAAGTAGCGTGGGAAGGTTGAGGGAAAACCTGAGGAAACCCAGGTGGGCCTCCAGAGTGCCGAGAAGTCGACGCTTCTCCTGAAACAGAGGAGAACCTCGCACGAGGCAGAGGAGAGATGGCGCCATAGGGGTTTGGAACCACCGTGGACGGCAAAGAAACGCCGGATGCGAACGACGGCAGAGTGGAGGAGGGCCAGAAGACCGCGTGAGATGGCGCGAAGCTAGAAGGAGCAGCAGTGCCGCTCAAGAAGCCGAGAGAGCCGAGAGCACCGGTGGAGATCAGGGCAGCGGAAGATGGGATCGACTGAGACACCGGTGGTAGGCTGCTCTGGGGAACCGGAGTGACCGGTTCAGCCAAGGTCGATGGCAGGCCGAAAGTAATCGGCTGCGGATGAGACATGGCGTGAAGAAAAGTAAAAAAAATTGAGAGAAAAAAATTATCAAAAACCTAGGGCTCTTGATACCATGTACGATAATTGGGATTAATGCGGCTTAACCGTTTTGGTTTGGCCGGGCAATATATATATGGCAGAATAATACAAGAGTCCTTCCTAAACATAGTTACTACTCTAATAATATGAACATAATTTTTATATTTTTTGAAAAGCTACTGATGTTTTCTTCAAACTTGATGTTTTTAGTTTTATCTAAATGATTTTATTTTAAAGTTTATTGACAGAACAAGCTTAGGTGGTACTGGACAAAATCAGTTTTGCACAACAAAGTTGTATGATTTTTAATTATTTCCACAAAATTCGTTTTTAAGAAATTCCAAAGCCCAGTTGCTGGAAACATCTTGCACTTCATAGGAAAAATATTAAATCGTACAAAATATTCTGATAATATAGACGAAAAATGGAATGAAGTACGAAATTAAAATTGATTATAATTACAGCATCACATTTTCTTTTTTTATGGAGAGGTTTATGAACAACTTGTCTTGAATTTTTTTTATGAAAATATTTTTGGTGATGAATAACAACTTGATTAAGGAAAAATCACATAATCACATTGTTTCCTAAGAGTCACCCCATTAGAGGTGACTATTCTAGGTGGGGTGATTTAAGGTTGGGAACCTATTAGGACTTCCCCATACCCAAATCACTCCAAAGATTAAAAAAATAATAAGAAGAAAACAAGAAAGAAGTTAGTAGATGATTAAGAAGATAATAAAAAATAAACAAGAGTTTCCACTTTACCTTGCTAGCTCAATGATGCACTTCCTTTTTGTAAATTTTTCTACCTTTTTTTGTGATTTTCTTAATTTCTAAGTGAGTTTCTAAATTCTCTTAATTACTAACTTAAACTCTTTTTTGTGTTTTTTCTTCTTTTGATGAACTTCTTTACTTACTAATTATCTTACTAACTTTTACTTTCTTTTCTTAAGTGTGATTTCTTTAGAGGAAAGGAGTAAAGAAGATGAGAGAATTAGTGAAATTAAGTTGAACTCTTTTCAACTTTTTACTTACTAATTAAGACTCTTGCTTAGATGAAAAAAATTAAGGAGGAGAAGAGTAGTAGAGAGAGAAGTTGTGAAGTTGAATTGTGTTTTTTTCAACTTGGTTTTGAAGTGGAAAAAACGAAGGTATTCATAGAGAAATGAAGGAGGTGAACTAGGGTTTCAAAGAGGTAGAAAATCAGATTTTTCACCCAAAAAATCTGATTTTCTTCATCCTTAATCACTTTAACGACATCACTCTAATGACCTCACCCTAATGACATCATCAAACTCTTTGGAAATACAAATATTCTTATTCTTTTTGGATTTTCTCATGAATGAGGTAAAATCATATTTTCAGAAAATATTCTTCCCTAAACATCCTAATACGTAAAAAAATTACATCGAAAATCGTGCAAAACGAAATTGATTAGGATGCTGCGCCTGGCGCAGGAAGCTGCGCTAGGCACAGCGCCTTGCGCTAGGCGCAAGGCTCTGCGTCTGGCGCAGAGCATGCTTGTGCGCTAGGCGCACAATCATGCGTCTAGCGCATGATTGTGTGCTTGGCGCACACTTGATTCTTCCGGAAAAAATCCGGATTTTCCCCTTCTTACACATGGGATTTGATTCTTATTCTTATTGTTTTTCATGATTTTTATTCTCTAACTAATAGATAAAGGATGTGTTTAGTGGATAAAGAATATATTCTTATTCTTTATCCAACGAACAATGACTTGACCATCAAGAAAACTGATTATTACCGATTTTTGGATATGACTAAAATCCCGACGCCTAATCGCGACTCGTTTTTTTTTTTCAAAAGAATTACTTAAAACAATTAACGAAAACTCGTCAAATTAATAAAGACGAGCATGATTATACTACGAATCATTTTATTAACACGGTGGTTGTAGCTATTGACTACGACTCACGGAAAATTATATTTCTAAGCCGAAATCGCACGACCAATACGCAAAAATGGAAAACCGTACGACGGAATGAAACTCGCACTCCGGGGCGCACGCTCCACGATGCATGGCGATTTTTGTTATTTTTATTTCTTTTCAAAATCTTTATTTATCCGAAAAAGGGGTTCAAAATTTGGTGTCTACACCTATATGTATAATTAATAAGAAGACGAATGAATCAAGGAAGATTTCTTTTTGAAACAAAACGAATATTAATCCATCAATTGGAAGTCATAAGACATCAACCTTGTAACACAAAAACCAAGTTGGACACATATAGATCTTTCCTCACAGGGAAAAAAACTCTAATCTTGTTTGAGTTATAACTTGTAAACATGTAAAATAATCAATTTTAGTTTATTTTGAGGATTATTGCGTTTTCGCTCTCATACTGGCTATCACCACCTGCATTCGTTTAAACATTTAACTTGTTCAAGTCATGTGTGACTATTTTAGGGATCTCTCAAAGTTGAGACCATTTCATTTTAGTTTGTAGTTCATCGATGAAAGAATATGATTGATGTTAATTTTTTCTTACGAATAGGATTCTTAGCTAAAAATCACCTTGAATTTGAATAATCACTCTAATGCCACCCTTAACACAAAACTTGGTCTTAACACGAAGTTTTAGGGAATGCAATCTATCGGTCAAGCCGTCAATTAATTAAGCAAAAAGTAGTAAAAGTTATAAAAATTAGATGAAAAGATAAATAGTTAAATATCTATACAAAAACTTAAAAAGTAAAGAAAAATAAGTTAATTTTTTTTTTTTTGATACGGAAAACAAGCTTAGGCAAGACCTCTAGTCAGGAGGCAAGACCTCTAGTCAGGAGGCCAGCCTAAAACATCCTTGCGGATGATAAGGGAAAAATCAATACAATACGGAGGAAACTAATACAAGAGGGAAGGGTAGTCACGGACCTTCCTCGCCAAAAAATCCGCAGCTCGATTAGCTTCACGAAAGCAGTGGAAGAACCGGCACTCTTGAAAGTTGAGAATATCTTTACCTGCATCTTTAATAATGTTAGAATTTTCCCAAGAAATTTGCCAAGAACCCTTCATAGAATTGATTACTCCTAAATTGTCTCCTTCAATAATAAGATGAGAGATATTAAGAGAGATAGCACCCTTAACACCTTCTCTAAGAGTCAGGCCTCTGCTTGGACAATAGAAATCTGAGGACCTAAAGACTTAGCACCAGCGAGCAAACATCACCAGCACTATTTCTAATCACAAAGCCTAAAGAAGCATTGCCATTACTAAATTTAGAACCATCAAAATTCAATTTACGGAAATTAGGAGGGGGAGGAGACCAAATAAGATTATTACCAGAACGAAGGATTTTAAACCTTTGGCGATTCTGACCAGAGGAGGAAAGGTAGGAGTCATGAACATCCCCTACCGCTTTAGCCCAATTGCTATAAAAACTATTAACTTGAAAACTGGCTCGGTGAGGCGAAATACCTCCATCATTGAAGATAGTTCTGTTTCTAAAGAACCAAATAAACCACCACACAAAGGATAATTTAGTAATAACATCCATCGAGGACTTAGAATGGCAAGTATTAAGCCAATAACAAAAAGAATACTGATCCGAAAAGTTAATCCCCTCAGGAAAAAGGGGCCAATCACCACTAGCATGAAGGCAAGCTAAAATGTCTAAAGTAAACGGGCACTGAAAACAAAGATGATTCAGAGACTCCTGAGCATTACTACAAAGCACACACTGCTGTGGAAGGAAAACTTTACTTTTTTCAAGCCTATCCTTGGTAGGAAGGCCATCATGACAAGCCTTCCAAAGAAAATTCGTTATCTTGGGAGGAACCTTAAGTTTCCAAATCCAGTCATAATCAACTTTTGTAAAATTTGGATTTAATAAACTTTGAGCTAACCAATAATCAGACTTGACAGAATAATCTCCATTAGAAGATAAACCCCAAACTAGCACATCAGATTGAGGATTCGAAGGGAGGAAAGATTCGTAAATAGAAGTAGCTATATTTGTAGGAACGAGAGAGATTAACTTATCATAATCCCAGTTACCATTCTCATCAATCACCTCATTCACTTTTAAATCATCATTAGCAGTAAGAGGCTGAACAACTTTTCAAAGCGGATACTGAAAAATCCAATTGTCATCCCATAATTAATATCCTTACCATTACCCACTTGCTACCGAAGACCTTTCTGAAACAACGGACGGAGACTCATAAGCTTCTTCCATTGCCAAGAAGCAACCGAAGAAACCTTATGCTTCAAAATATCATGATTTTTACTATACTTCTTCTTAACCAACTTAACCCATAAATTATTAGGATTTTTAATAATTTTCCAAAGAAGCTTCATTTGCAGAGCTATATTATTATTGTCAGCTTTACGAATACCTAATCCACCATGTGATTTAGGAAGGCAAATTTTGTCCCAACCAATGAGATTTGCTGATTAACTAAAATGGTTTGCTAAAAACCTTGTATTAACACTACCGACTTTTAATGATGGATTTAAGTATTTCACGTTTGTTGCACTCGGCCCACTAAACAACATCATATAATACAATCCACTATAAGTTATATAAGCCATTGAGAGTTATTCGAATATATAGGATGGTCTCTTCCATTTCAATTAAGACCACATATCTCAAACAAGCCTAGCCCGTTACAGAAGAATCAAGGTACAAAGGCCCAATAATGAGGGTACAACATGTCAACACAGATAATAGGAAGAAAGTGGAGGATAAGTTATAGTGGGCCGAAGATCTGACGCACGCGGTTTACCTTTACCTTTTTTTTTTTGTCCAAACTTCGACATCGTGATTCACGTGTACCACTAGGCGCTAGCTTTCTTTAAAAGGTTCTTAATTTTTTTCCTTTAAAATCAATCAGATCCTGTTTTTTTTACTAAATTTATGGAAATTCAGTTCAGTTTAGACAAATTTAGTTCTATTAAGATAAATTTAATTTAGTTTAATTCAGTTAGTTTGCTCTCATAGTTTTACTTCAGACAAATTAAGTTTAGTTCAGTTCGAACAAATTTAGTTAAGTTCAGTCCAGAAGAATAGGTGTCAATGTATCATGCTACCTGTAATTTTACTTACAAATTTGAGTAGATGTTTGTAGATACAGGATTAGTTCTTTTCAACTTATTTTTACTTATTTGAATTTATTAAACCTTATCAACTTACGAGAACTATTAGACCTTATATGTCAGTGTGTCAAACCTTACTTGTTGAATTAAACTAATATGAAATTATCAGACCTTATTAGTCCTAATTTGAACTTATCTAAACTTCTTTTTTCTTATAAGAACTAAAAACAAGGTGGAAAAAAACTAACCCGTAGTAAGAACAAGAACAATAAAGTGATCTTTTTGTTGCTTTTATATAGATAGTTTTTTCTTTCTGGTAAATTTCATATTTGTATTTTACATTAATTTTTTCTTAAAAAGGTTAGCTTGAAAATCCCATTTCATTAGGCTCATTAATTTGTCGCATGTAGTATTTTTTTTTTCCTGTTTTGATAAGGAGAAATCTTGACAAGTTGGAGGGAGTAAAAGAGATTTTAACTTACCAAATGTGAGAATCAATATGCTAATTAATTTGTCACCTATAGTTATAGCAAGCCCGACCCTGAGGGGTGTTCACTGTTCAGAGGGGCGGTGGCCCAGGGCAAAAAAAAATAGGGGGCCCATTTTTCGGAAAATCTAGAAATTTAAACCAAGAGATAATACCCAGACTAATAATGAATACCAGAGATGATTGAGTTTCTTACTTCCTTACATTGTATTATTAAGTCAGTAATGTGTTCATCTTAATTCTTACTTCTTAGATTGCATGATTAATGTTGTTAATTTTTTTTCATTAAATTATAATTCTTTTAATAGTTTATGGTATCTTACTTTTTTTTACTAGTTCTAATATACAGAGCATACATTATATAAGACTAAAGACTTATTATTGCTGAAAACTTTGGCAATTTGGCGTGGGTTTAATGTGTAGGTTTTAGGCGCTAATATTTTGGCTTGGACATGGTTATTATCTCAATTATGGATGAAAGCTTCGAACTAGATTAAGTGTTTTACATGAAATTGTTGTACATCTTTTTGAGTTTTGTAACAAGTAGATTACTAAATATGTAATACAAATTATTATTTCAATGCAATTGATATTTTTTTAATGTGCAGGTTTTAGACGCTAATATTTTTTTTAATGGGTTAATGAGTAGGTTTTAGGCTCTAATATTTTGGCTTGGACATGGTTATCTCAATTATGGATGAAAGCTTCGAAGGATGAAGTGTTTTACATGTAATTGCTATACATCTTTTTGAGTTTTGTAACAAGTAGATTACTAAATTTGTAATACAAATTATTATTTCAATGAAATTGATATTTTTTTGGTTGATCCACATGTTATATTAGAATATATGTATATAAAGGGCCCACATTTATCAAACCGCCCCGGGCCTAGAAATTGTCAAAACCGGACCTGAGTTATAGTCACCAATTTTTTTGTCTAAGTTGCCAAACAAAGGTTGTGTAAATCTATTTCATTGGTTGGTTTGTCTACAAGATAAATCTATATGATCCTTTTTTATTAGACACATACAAAACTTGAGATTAAACTTTAATCGTATCAATCACTCTTAATGTATATCTTTAGGAATTATGAGATATAATATAAAGAAAGAGGTGGTTTAATAATATTTTCATAGTATTGCACCCATTGTAAATACAAACTAGTTGGTGTCTTGGGGAGATGCCTTGAGTTGTTGTATATTCTATACTTGACGAGTGATAAAAAATTGTTGTTATCAATTTATTAATATACTCCTTCCATTCCAAAAGTCTTTATTAATATACTCCTTCCATTCCAAAAGTCTTACTATCTACTGCATCAATGGAAACAAAGATAAAGAGGAGAGAAAATGTGAAAGCGGATCCTTTTTGTTTATTGGTTTTGACTTTTGAGATAGTATATAAGTAAGGTAAAGTAAAGTGGAAAAAAAATAATATTTTACCAATTAGGGAATAAAGTAAAAGTAAGATGACCCTTTGAAAACGATTATAAACGAAATGTACTAGTCAATACATATATTTGGAAAATGTCAATTAATTTTGATAAAAAGACTGTATCTCTATTATATAAGCCAAGGGGGGAGCAATGGTGTCTCCCTTGGAATTTACTTAATTGCCCCTCCACAATATAAATATTAGATTCCAAATTTCCACACATAAACTTGCCAAAAAAAAATCAATCAAATCTCTATTAAACCCAATCAACTCATATAAAAGCTCAATTACATAAACTTGCCAATAAAAAAGATTCAATAAAAAAGATTCATAATCAAGAACTTACCAAACATTAATACCACAAACAATAACAAAAAAAACACACGGCATTCTCATTACATAGACAACTCAAATTCAAACTCAAAATAATTTTTCCATAACACAAACACAATTACAAACACAAACTCCAAACTAAAAAAAAATCAGTTCTCTTCATAGATTGGAGGTTGACGACATTCTCAAATTTGCGGATACTTTACTGTTAATCAGGTATGCAGTTCATTATTGAACATAAAAGTATGTGTAATGTTCTATGTTCAGTAAATCGTAAGAATTAATATATTTAAATTCATTTATAAAAAATTAATATTAAAAATCACTCACAACCTTTGTTAGTTTTTTACATTAGCGAATTAATATATCTAAATTCATCTAATCATTCACATTTTAAGAGTAATCATAACTATAATATATAATAACAAGATTTGAAATTAACGCACACATCACGTGCATATAAGACTAGTAAGAATTAGGGGAGGGGGTCAAGGTGGATAAGAGGTATATGTATATCTTCCGCACTTAAGGCTTTGACAATGGTTTTTCTTTTTTCTAATTAAATTTTATGAGAATGACGTGGATACATTACTATTGGAAGAGGAAAGAATGTCACATGATATTTACAATTTTTTCCCAGGTCTTTTAGTAATAATTAGGAATGATAATAATGTGGATCAAATGCTAGTATGCTACTGGAAGAGGGGAGAAGGCCAAATAATGACTTGTAGTTTTTGTCCATGCTTTTTTAAAAATGATAGTATGTATAAAATTATTAGTTTCATAAGTGTTAAACAAGATATTCATGGATCTTCCCTCAAAAAAAAAAAAAAAAAAAAAAAAAAATATATATATATATATATTCATGGTAACACTCAATGCAATTTTTTTGTCATATTAAGAGCAGGAATGAGCAAATCAGAACCAAATAAATTGCAAGTGGCAAGTGTGATACTCATGTAGTCATGTATATCACATAATCAAATACAAACGTCCAACCTCTCGGTGGATTTTTTTGTAGTGCTAAAAGCCAAAATTCAGAGTCATTATCCTGAGCAATGGACCAATAATAAATTTTTAAACGTACCGAAGTAATGCGCATCAAATGGACAAATTCCGCTTATATAACAAATTTGCTGAGCAGGCATTGCGAGAGCCACCTACCATTACGTTGGGTCCTCCCTGCTTCAGCTACAAATGAAATATCAAATGTTTTGGCTGGTTAGAGTAACTTCCCAGGTCTCAGACAAACATATACATCAAAGAGGTAGCTTAAATAAATATGCTCTGCATGTTGAAATAAGAAGTTTATACCAAGCAAAATCCAATCAAATCCTACTTGAGATATTATGGAGATGGAGATTTCCTTACCTTTTCTTCTCATTTCCAAAGAGCATTTGTTTGCTAAGTTGAGTCGGGTTGACCTGTGTAAGGTTTCAGTATAATAGGACGCTTTTCTTTAATCATTTAAGAAAAAAAAATTATGAATTAAATTAACCCTCTTTTCTACCACGTGTATCTTAAACTTGAAGTATAATGATTAAAGTTTGAATTACTATAAGTCTAAAAAATACATAAACAAAATTATTATACTAAGATCACTTATTTTTAAAATAAAATTAATTCATTGATATGAAGTCATACGACATTTACATTTAAAATTAAAACTAACAAGATCACTTGATCAATAATGGATAATTAAATCTTATTGAAAATTTACCGTCCAAGATGATAGATCTTGACCTTAGCTTGAATAAGACAAGTGCATAGTGTATTCAAGGTGAAAACTAGCATAGATTGTGAATGGATATATGGACCCAAATCTATTTAGATATCATATTTAAATGTCAAGTATATTTCCTTTTTCTATCAAAAAATACTATATTTCCACGTTAAATAGATATAATCATATGTAAATCATGTCATACTTACATGTAGAAAACTTTGAAAAATGCAACTATTTATTTATAATTATGAGCCATATATACTAGTTGTGAAATGTTATTTCTATGATCAATTGCTGAATTATTTCGTATCATCTTTTTATTGGAAAGTTTTTAAAATCCAATTTATCTCACTAACTAAACTCATCAACCACATACATCCATAATATAGTGAAATGCATCAAAATAACATGGAAAATTTACCAAAAAAAACCTTTAAAAAGTTTAATTTTGCGAAAAAAACCTTTTAAAGCATTCTTTGCAAAAACAAACCACAAACTTAATTTTCTTTGCAAAATGAAACCTATTCCCATTTTCCGATGTGGTTTTTGAGATGCATAGGGTGGCCCTTCTATCTTCCTTTAATCCCTTGTTTCCAATAACTGCAGCACCACCCCTATTCATCTCAAAAACCACACAAGAAAATGGGAATAGGTTTCATCCTGCAAAAAATATTAAGTTTGTGGTTTGTTTTTGCAAAGAATGCTGTAAAAGGTTTTTTTTTCGCAAAATTGAACTTTTAAAAGGTTTTTTTTGGCAAATTTTTCAAATAACATACATTTAGTGCATAGTTTGATTGGGATTTTTAAAAATCAATATATGTATCATAACTTTAAAAATAATACAATAAATTTGAATTACTAATATTTTCTAAATAAGTCAAAATTAATTGATATCATTAGAGACAAAAGAAAAAAGAGATGTCTATGATAGTTTTTATGATATATGAATAAAATTTTGTGAGTCATAGAATTTTTTTGTAAATGGTCTAGAAGAATATGCATTCCTAATTAAGAAAGTGAGTAATATTATCGTAGACTTTATCATGAAAGTCATTGTTCCTTCATAAACATCTGATAAATTTAAAACTTGTACAAAAAAGATTGGCATAGTCGTTGCACAAGGAAGACATGCACATACTGAAAAATGCAAGTCTCTTATTTGAAAGGAAGCCCTATTTTTTTTGGATTAAAGAAGCTCTAATAAATTTACTTCTTTCATTAATATTTTTTTAAGGAAAATACTCAATGGTACCTTTCGTATATTGACTTTTCTCAATGGTATACCTTCTTAAATTTTCATTCTCAATGGTACCCTATTAGTATCAATTTTTCCCAATGGCACACCTTCGTAAGTTTTCATTCTCAATAATACTCTCCTAGTACTGACTTTTTACTAAATTTAGTCATGAGTATGATCTACCCACAAAATATTGATCAAGAACAAAAAAAAAAGAATCTGGTGGCCGATTAACTATGAAGAAGACATAAATCGTCATATAATCATTATAGTTAATTATATGTAATAGTTATATGATGCTTTATGTCTTCTTCATAGTCAGTCAGCCACCATATTCTTTTTTCTAAAAATATTTTGTGGGTAGATCATATCCATATTTTTGTCCCTTTGATCTTTTCTAGATTTTTTTTATTAATTTATCAATGTAATAATGGGGTTTTCAGGGTTTTGTATTTGATTGTAATTTGGATGTAGGTTAATATGGGTTTTGTACCTGATTTGGTTTTTGCTGATAATACACTACTAAGTTTAGTTAAAAAAATCAATACTAGGAAGGTATTGCTGAGAATGAAAACTTAAGAAGTTGTACCACCGGGAGAAGTCAATAATAAAAGGATATCGTTGAGAATGAGAACTTAAAAAGATATAGATAAAATCAATATCATATAACTAATATATAAAGCAGAGTACAAAAGCCAGATCACGAGGCCGCGATATTTGGCAAAAGTCATATCACGAGGCTGCGACACTTGGCAAAAGCCAGATCACGAGGCCGTGACATTTGGCGTCCTCATTGGTGGACGCCATTTGTCGCGCTCATTAACTGCCATGTCATATTTTAAAAAAATATATAAATAGAGTTCTTAATTGATTAAAATACAAATAGAGTTTAGGATAAGAATAAATAGAGTTGGGTTCACAATGAAAAACTAAAATATAGTAAATTGATTATAACTTTTAATATATAGTTCGTAAAATTATAATTCTCGTACCATTGGAAAGTGTTTAAAAAGTACTTTAAAATAAGATCCATTTATACTATATTTAAAATTTTATATTAAAGTAACCTATAAAAGGAAACATTGACTATATATTAACGTATTAAAGTAACCTACTGCGATTGGAATTAGCGATTCAATTAACCTTCTGCAATTGGAATTAGGGATTCAATTAGAATTAGGATTGTTATAAGATATTCAATTAGAATGTGGTCGCCATTTATATAAAGCAGAGTACAAAAGGCAGCTCACGAGGTCGTGACATTTGGCGTTCTCATTGGACGCCATTTGTCGCGCTCATTAATTGCCATGTCATATTTTTTTGAATATAAATAGAGTTCTAAATTGATTGCAATACAAATAGAATTTAGGATAAAAATAAATAGAGTTGCGTTCACAATGAAAAACTTAAATATACTAAATTGAGTATAACTTTTAATATATAGTTCGTAAAATTATAATTTTTGTACCATTGAAAAGTGTTTAAAAAGTACTTTAAAATAAGATCCATTTATACTATATTTAAAATTTTATATTAAAGTAACATATAAAAGGAAATATTGACTATACTAACGTATTAAAGTGACCTACTGTAATTGGAATTAGCGATTCAATTAGAATTAGGGTTAAAGTATAAAAGTAATCTACTGCAATTGGAATTAGGGATTCAATTAGAATTAGGGTTGTCGCGACATTTGGCGTCCTCATTAGACGCCATTTGTCGCGCTCATTAAGTGCCATGTCATATTATTTTTTAAATATAAATAGAGTTCTAAATTGATTAAAATACAAATAGAGTTTAGAATAAGAATAAATAGAGTTGGGTTCACAATAAAAAACTTAATTATAGTAAATTGATTACAACTTTTAATATATAGTTCGTAAAATTATAATTTTTGTACCATTGGAAAGTGTTTAAAAAGTATTTAGAATAAGATCCATTTATAATATATTTAAAATTTTATATTAAAGTAGCATATAATTTCTGCATGATAGAGTGAATGTCTGAATTATATAGTGAGAATCTGCATGATATAGTGAGTGTCGAAATGATATAGTGGATTGTTCAGAAATGATGTAGTTTCTGCATGATATAGTATGTTTCTGAATGATATAGTGAGTTTCTTCATAAATTGGAAATCAACGTCAAAGATAATGACAAAATCATATTATAACTTTTAGTTGTTCTATATCAGACAAAAATAACGGCCAAAACTAGGGGTGTAAATATTTAAAAACTCTACCTCTTCTTCACGAAAAAGCCCGGGCATTTGTCCGGGTTCCAATACTAGTATATATATAAAGGAGGAACTTTTCGGGAGCTTAGGGAGCTTCTCAAGATTTCGAGCTCATAGAGCGCGTCACGTAGGATTGCCACGTCATCAATTTTTTTTTTTTTTTTTTTTTTTTTTACAAAAATAGAGTTCTAGATGATTTCAATACATATAAAGAGATTTGGATAAGCGAAAATTAGAGTTTGGATTTGAATCAACAACCTAAATTATTATATCATGAAAATTGTGTATAACTTTTGCTACATAATTCGGAATATTATAATTTTTGTATCATTGGAGAGCATTCGAAATATGCTTCGAAATAAGATCTATTTCCAATATAGTTGTACAACTTATGAAATATAGAGCGGAGTCTTGGATAAGCAAAAATTAGAGTTTCGTTTTAAATGAACAACCTAAATTATTATATTATGTAAATTGTGTATAACTTTTGCTACCTAATTCAAAATATTATAATTTTTGTACCATTAAATAGTGCTCGAAATATGCTTTGAAATAAGATCCATTTACAATATAGTTCTACAATTTATGAAATAGAGAGCGCCACTTAAGATTGCCATGTCATTAGTTTTTTTTAAATATATTTCGAGCTCATAGAGCGCGCCACGTAGGATTGCCACGTCATCAATTTATATTTTTATTTTTTTTTACAAAAATAGAATTCTAGATGATTTCAATACATATAAAGAGATTTGGATAAGCGAAAATTAGAGTTTGAATTTGAATCAACAACCTAAATTATTATATCATGAAAATTGTGTATAACTTTTGCTACATAATTCGGAATATTATAATTTTTGTATCATTGGAGAGCATTCGAAATATGCTTCGAAATAAGATTCATTTACAATATAGTTGTACAACTTATAAAATATAGAGCGCCATGTATGATTGTCATGTCATCAATTTTTCTTTTTATTTTTTTCTAAAAATAGAGTTCTACATAGATTTAAATACATATAAGGAGTCTTGGATAAGCAGAAATTAGAGTTTCGTTTTGAATGAACAATCTAAATTATTATTTTATGTAAATTGTGTATAACTTTTGCTACCTAATTCAGAATATTATAATTTTTGTACCATTAAATAGTGCTCGAAATATGCTTTGAAATAAGATCCATTTACAATACAGTTCTACAATTTATGAAATAGAGAGCGTCACTTAAGATTGTCATGTCATTAGTTTTTTTTTTAAAATATTTGAAAAAAATAGAATTCTACATATATTTAAATACATAAAAGAGTTTTGGATAGGGGGAAATTAGAATTGTGTTTTGAATAAATAATCTAAATTATTATATTATGTAAATTGAATTTAACTTTTGCTACCTAATTTAAAACATAATAATTTTTTTACCATTGGAGAGTGCTTGAAATATGCTTCAAAATAGGATCTATTTACAATATAGTTTTACAACTCATGAAAATATATTAAATTAGACGCATTGTAGGACATTATTTAGTCTTTTTTTTAGATAAATATAATAATGGCTATAAGTATTAAGTATAGTGTATTATATGTGATTATAACATTTGATTATAGGTCCAATTTACAGGATTAAACATATTATCTTTCAAAACGTCAACCTTACTCAACCAAACTAAAACAATATAGTATTGCAACAAAATTTATTAACTAAAATCTATAGCGATAAAGTTACATATATATTAGAGTTTTGGATTATGTAAAAATTAGAGTTTGATTTAAATAAAACAACCTTAGAATATTATAAAGAGCTCCACCTAAGCATGCCATGTCATTCTTATCAATTTTTAAGAAAGTATTCTTTCTGTCCTGCATCTATTAAATTATTACCCTCTACTTTCTTAAAGTATCATTCGCGTATTATTCATGTTAAAACTATATTAGCTATTGTTAGTCATAACTGTTATTGGGATACCATTTAATAATAGACTTAGCTACAATATTCAATTGAATATTAAAAATTATAAAATTTATATATCAAAATAACAAATCTAGAAATTATAGTATAATGACAAATACTTTCTCCGTTTTTTTCTACTTCAACAATTGGTTTGGACATGGTTTTTAAGGAAAGAACAAATGGGTAGTTTAGCATAGAGGTGTTGGAACATTTATAGTGTAATGGGTTTTATAAGCTCATATGGTTCTATACTAGAAGAGGAGGAGGTCTAGTATGCTAAGATTAGAATGCGCAAAAACACGTGAAACAGTCAAGTAAAACAGGAGGTTGGTCGCGGGTCGCAACCAGGGGGCCGTCGCGGGTCGCGACCAGCGCTGTCGTGACTCGCGATCTGTATCGCGGGTCGCGACGTGTGTTCTATTTTGGGGCGTGAAATTTTGCGTGGACGGTTTATAACCGTTGTATTGTGTACGTTATCCTTTTAATGACGATTAAGGATTCTTAATCAGGGGATTAAAGGGAGATTAAGGCAATAATAGCTCTAATCTATGAAGGTAATATTTATATATGACCTTTGTCATTCTTATGAGGGGTGGAAGAAAAAATCAGTTTTTGATATTCCCAAACACTTGCTTTGCTTGAGAGAAACCTTGCTATTTTCTCTCTAGTGTTCTTCACAAACTACAAACTCAAAGTTCTTGTTGATTCACATAGAAGATCATCTTGTGAATTGTTTTCTCCATTGTATCTCATTAGTTATTTCGTGTTAACCCGATGATCCTAGAGGGGCGAAATTAAACTAATAGGAAATCGTAGTTTCCATGCCTTGGAGTGGTATATCCGGTTCCCTTGTTTGATCACACATTTAACAATCTATTAGTTTAATTTTCTTCTTTTCGGATATGGCTCAATCACTCAAGGACATGACTATGAACTTCCAAAAGTTGGACAAGTTTGAGGGGGTGGGTTATCGGAGATGGCAAAAGAAGATGCACTTCTTGTTGACAACTTTGAATGTGGTGTATGTTCTTTCAACACCCATGCCACCATTCCCGAAAGATGGAGAGGAAGAGTCCGTGGAGACTACAAGGAAGAGAACAAAGTGGGAGAATGATGACTACATTTGCCGGGGTCACATCCTCAACTCCCTTACCGACACTTTGTTCGATCTTTACCAAAATGTGGAGAGTGCAAAGGAACTTTGGGATGCTCTTGAGGCCAAGTATATTTTGGAAGATGCTTCAAGTAAGAAATTTTTTGTTAGTAATTTTAATTCATTTAAAATGACTAATGATCGGCCTATTATAGAGCAATTTCATGAAGTTCATCATATTTTGAACCAAATAAGATCACATGGTATGGTGATGGATGAGGCGATTGCGGTTGCCTCAATCATTGATAAATTACCACATTCTTGGAAAGACACTAAACATTCCTTGAAACATAGGAAGGATGATATGTCCATGGAGCAATTAGGAACTCATCTTCGTATTGAAGAGGGTATCCGGGCTCAAGATGGGGTTAAGGATACTAGTACTAGTATTCCTAAGTCTACCGTGAATATGGTAGAGGTTGGTGGGTCTAGTGGGACCAAGAAATCCAACAATAACAACTCTAAAACCAATTTTGCAAATAAGAAGAGGAAGACCCTCACTTATTGGGTATGCAATGGACCTCATCTCAAGAGGGATTGTCCTTCTAAGAAGAAGAAGACAAAGAACGAACAACCTAGTGTTGTTCAAAACCAAGGTAAAGTTGCACATGAAAATGTAATTGAAGAAATGAATTTTGTGGCTATGATTTCTGAAATTATGTTTGTGCAGGTTGATGATTCTTGGTGGATAAATTCGGGGGCCTCTAGACATGTGTGCAATAATAAGCACTTCTTCAAGTCTTTGGAAGAATTGGATGATGGTCCAATCTTGTATATGGGAAATGATTCTACGGTAAAGGCCAAGGGCATAGGCCAAGTAGAATTGTTGCTAACCTCGGGAAAGAATTTAACTCTCCGGGATGTCGTTTATGTACCGGAAGTTAGGAAGAATCTTGTGTCGGGGGGTCTTTTGAATAAATTTGGTTTTAAAGTTGTATTTGAATCGGATAAGTTTATTGTTTCCAAGGGTGGTATTTATGTAGGACAAGGATTTTATTGTAATGGGATGTTTAAATTTAGTATTAATAATGCAATCGTTTATGTCATGTAAACTATCGTAGATTATATGACATGTCTAAGCTAGGTTTAATACCTTCTTTCGATTTAAAGTTAGAGAAGTGTAAGACATGCATGCTAAATAAGATTACAAAGAATCCTTATCCTAGTGTGACTAGACAATCGGTATTACTAGAATTGGTGCATAGTGACTTGTGTGACTTTCATAGTTCACCTTCTTTGGGAAATAAAAAATATATTGTGACTTTTATTGATGATTTTTCAAGGTTTTGTTACATATATTTATTATTTACTAAAGATGAAGCACTAGAAAAGCTTAAGATTTTTACCGAAGTGGAACTTCAACTTAATGAAAAAGTTAAAAGACTTCGGACGGATAGGGGTGGTGAATACTATAATCCTAGTTATTTTAGTTCCATTGGTGTAATTCATGAAACAACCGCCCCATACTCACCTCAAAGTAATGGTATAGCGGAAAGGAAAAATAGGGTTTTAAAAGAAATGGTTAACACCATGCTTTCTAATTCGGGTCTTAATGACGGTTTTTGGGGTGATGCAATTTTAACTGCATGTTATATATTAATTCGAGTTCCTAATAAGAGGAATAAGACTACCCCTTATGAACTTTGGTGTAACAAAAAGCCTAATCTCAATTACCTTAAGGTATGGGGTTGTAGGGCAATTGTCAAATTGACGAAACCTAAAAGGAAAACTTTAGGTGAAAAAGGAATTGATTGCATTTTTATAGGCTATGCGGTACATAGCAAAGCCTATAGGTTTTATGTCATTGAGCCAAATGATTTTGTCTCTATCCATACTGTGATAGAGTCAAGGGATGCAATATTTGATGAGACTCGATTTTCATCGATTCCAAGACCAAAGGACATGATACCTAGTACTAGTTCCAATGTTGTGGATGACATTAACAATGATCATGATACTACAACACCGAAAATTAGGAAAAGTAAAAGAATTAGAAAAGAGAAATCTTTTGGACCGGATTTTCAACTATATTTAGTTGAAGGGTCAAGGGAGTCTATTGTGACTCAAATTTCATATTGTTACAATATGGAGGAGGATCCTAGGACCTTTGATGAGGCTATGAAGTCTCATGATTCTGCTTTCTGGAAAGAGGCACTAAATGATGAAATGGATTCAATAATGGGAAATCATACTTGGATTTTAGCTAATTTACCTCCCGGTTGCAAACCACTAGGTTGTAAGTGGATTTTCGTAAGAAAAAGGAAGATCGATGGAACCATACTAAAACATAAGGCCCAGTTAGTGGTCCAAGATTTTAGGCAAAGATATGGTATCGATTATTTTGACACTTATGCTCCAGTTGCTAGAATAGCCACCATTGGATTTTTGATAGCATTGGTTGCGATTCATGGTCTAGTAATTCACCAAATTGATGTCAAAACTGCCTTCCTTAATGGTGAATTGGAGGAGGAAGTGTACATGAATCAACCTGAAGGTTTTGTAGTCAAAGGTCAAGAGACTAAGGTTTGCAAATTAGTTCGATCTTTGTATGGTCTTAAACAAGCACCTAAGCAATGGCATCAAAAATTTAATGAGGTCATTTTGTCTAGTGGGTTCAAAATAAATCAGTCTGATAAGTGTGTATATAGTAAATTTGATAATAACGGTAATGGAGTTATAATTTGCTTATATGATGATGATATGCTTATCTTTGGGACTGATTTGAAACAAGTGGAAAAGACCAAAGTCTTTCTCTCTTCTAGCTTCTCCATGAAAGATTTGGGTGAAGCGGATGTTATTCTAGGTATTAGAATAATGAGAGGTAAAGGGTCAATTTCTTTATCACAATCTCATTACATTGAGAAAGTGATCAAGAGGTTTAATGAAGGAAAAATTGATAAGAAAAAGTCCCAACTATGGGCGTTCCGCCATTTTCAGTCCCAACTAAAGATTATTTCTGAGTGGTCCCAACTATATACTCACTCCGTCCCAGAATACTCTTTACATTTTCCTTTTTCATCTGTCCCAAAATACTCTTTACACTTCTATTTTTGGATATGACCCACTATTATTTTAATCTTTCTACCTTTTAAGCATTGGCCCACACACTCTCACCTCCAAATAAAATAATACCACTCCTACTACCCACCAACTCTAACCATGGCCCACACTCTCTCTCCTTAAAATAAAATAATACTACTTTTACTAACTACTAACTCCTATCACATCTACTTTTCAATAAAATAACAATTGATAACCAAACAACTACTTATCATCTAAAACTACGTGCATTGATAAGTCTCAAGAGTATTCTGGGACGGAGGGAGTATCATTTTTGCCGAAATTGGTCCCTGGTGACTTATTACCGGTTTAACAGGTTAAATTTTTTAAATTTTTTTTCTTAAGTCAGTTTCCTTCTTCATTTTTCTCTCTCCTATCTCCTTCTTCCCCTGCTACCCCTCCTCATCGCTCCCACCCCTCCCAGCCACCCCCAAAATCCCATTCCGCCTCCCCTGCCACCCCCACCCCCCCCACCCCACCCCAAATCCCACCCTCCCCGCCACCCCCCAAAATTCCACCCCTCCCCGCCACCCCTCACACCTCTCCCCGGTCACCCCCGAAATCCCATCCCCTCTCCCACGGACCACCCCCACTCCCTCCCGACCACCCCCGAAATCCCACCCCCCTCCCCGCCACCCCCTCCCACTCTCACACCCCTCCCCAACCATCCCCGAAATTCTATCCCCTCTCCCACCACCCCGAAATCCCACCTCCCTCCCCGCCACCCCTCCCCCTCTCACACCCCCTCCCGACCACCCTCGAAATCCTCTCCCCCTCCACTTTCCTCTCCACAGCCACCCTCAAAATCCCCTCCTCCTCCACTCCCCTCTCCCCGACCACCCTCGAAATCCCCTCCCCTCCCCTTCCCTTTCCCCTCACACCCACAAAATTCCCTCCCCCTTAGAACCACCCTAATGCTACTTGCAAAAGTCAATGCAAAAAAGCAAAGAAATCGAAGCAAAGCAAAGAAAATTAGGGGCAACCGTAGAGGATGGGGCTTCAGGGGTGGGCTCGGTGGCAGGGAGGGGAAGAGGAGGGAGTGGCAGGGAGGAGAGAGAAAGAGGAGGAAGAAGATGAAGGAAACCTCAAACCAGTTAGGAGATAGGGTGCAGGAGAGAGAAGGACATGGTGGAGGGAGGAGTGAGAAAGAGGTGGAGGAGGAAGAATAAAAAGGTTGTGGCGAAAAAATAAAAAACAAAAAATGTGTTTTACCTGTTGTAGCATGTCATTAACCTGCTGGGACCAATTTCGGCAAAAATGATATATAGTTGGGACCGCTCATCTTTAGTTGGGACTGAAAATGGCGGAACGCCCATAGTTGGGACTGTTCCTATCAATTTTTCCTTTAATGAATCGAACTCGACTCATTTTGCTACTCCGATGGATCCTAGTGTTCACTTGGTTCCGAGTAGTGGTACTCCTATTTCACAATTGGAGTATGCAAGCTTAATTGGAAGCTTGATGTATGCTATGACTAGCACTCGGTCGGATATAACTTTTGCTATTGGTAAACTCAATAGGTATACTAGTAATCCTAGTATGTTGCATTGGAAAGCATTGAGAAGAGTGCTAAGGTACTTGAATAAAACCTTGGATTATGTCATAACTTACAAAGGAGAGCCTTCTATTTTAGAAGGTTACTCAGATGCTAGTTGGATTTCCTATAAGGAAGATTATTCATCCACAAGTGGATGGGTGTTTCTTCTTGGAGGAGGTGCTATTTCATGGGCATGCAAGAAGCAAACATGTATAACGGATTCAACAATGGCATCGGAATTCATTGCATTGGCATCTTGTTGCCAAGAAGCGGAATGGCTAAGGAATGTGTTGAGTGAGGTTGACTTGTGGGTCAAACCTATGTCACCTCTTGCTATTCATTGTGATAGTGCATCAACCATAGCTAAAGCTTATAGTGAAGTCTATAATGGCAAGTCAAGGCACATTGGAGTTAGACATAGCTATGTGCGTGAAATGATAAGGAATAGTTGTATAACTATTAATTTTATTCGGTCTAGTTTGAACTTGGCGGATACGTTTACCAAACCGTTGTCAAGGGAACTAGTGAACAAAATGAACAAAGGGATGGGTCTTAAGCCTATTGATCAACCTTTAGCTAAGGAAATCTCAATTTGACGTCTAATACAACGTTAGATCTCAAATTCAATGAGGATAGTGCTTTTCTTAAAGGTTCGAAGCACTTGTGTTATTTACATCCCGAGGTTAGTGCTTGTTACTACAATGATAAGAGGTTGAATTAACTTTAAGTCTTTGATAAGTGCTCAATTGTAGGAGCATGTGCGTAAAGATTTACCTATATAAGCTAGAGGTTTGGCCGCTTCACCAAGTCTAAGGCTTGACTTGGAACGCTTATGAAAGGATATGGACACCAAGGCTTCATTGGTGTCGGAGGTTAAGAACTAAGTTTATGCTTATGTGTATTAGTATCTTCAATGATTTGTGGTGGTTATATGATTCAAAGCTTTGTCTATCATTATGATCGAAATTATTGTAAAGTTACTTTTACTAAGTGGAGATTCAATCGTAAGATATTTCCATGATGCATGAGCATGTTTTGTTTGTGATTTATAGCAAGTTGGAAAACTTTTCAACATTACCCTATAAATCAGAGGAGGATTGTTGGAACATTTATAGTGTAATGAGTTTTATAAGCTCATATGGTTCTATACTAGAAGAGGAGGAGGTCTAGTATGCTAAGATTAGAATGCGCAAAAACACGTGAAACAGTCAAGCAAAACAGGAGGTTGGTCGCGGGTCGCGACCAGGGGGCCGTCGCGGGTCGCGACCAGCGCTGTCGTGACTCGCGATCTGTATCGCGGGTCGCGACGTGTGTTCTGTTTTGAGGCGTGAAATTTTGCGTGGACGGTTTATAACCATTGTATTGTGTACGTTATCCTTTTAATGACGATTAAGGATTCTTAATCAGGGGATTAAAGGGAGATTAAGGCAATAACAGCTCTAATCTATGAAGGTAATATTTATATATGACCTTTGTCATTCTTATGAGGGGTGGAAGAAAAAATCAGTTTTTGATATTCCAAAACACTTGCTTTGCTTGAGAGAAACCTTGCTATTTTCTCTCTAGTGTTCTTCACAAACTACAAACTCAAAGTTCTTGTTGATTCACATAGAAGATCATCTTGTGAATTGTTTTCTCCATTGTATCTCATTAATTATTTCGTGTTAACCCGGTGATCCTAGAGGGGCGAAATTAAACTAATAGGAAAGCGTAGTTTCTGTGCCTTGGAGTGGTATATCCGGTTCCCTTGTTTGATCACACATCTAACAAGAGGTACCTCTTTAGTTAACTAGAATAGGGGACATATAAATCCTTATTAAAGTAAACGCAACTTTATAAGGCAATTCGGGTAATTAATGATGGTTTTATTAACATAAAGTAAAGGTAATATTGTCAACTGTAGTTTCTTTTTTTACCAAAAGTGGAATGGTCCCAAAAGATGGTGGTAATTGTTGTAATAGAAAAGGAACGGATGAAGTATGTAAATACAATGATCTTGAAAAATCTCATTTTACAACAACACAAAATCAACAATAATATTAACAAAAAATTTGCAATAAAATTAAATAAACAACAACACGTGCAACGCACGGGTTTCAAACCTAGTTCAATACTAAAAAGATACCATTAAGATTTAGATAAAATTCAATACAAAAAGGATAAAAAAAAGTGCATACATTAGAAAAACCGTTTTTAAATTATGTTTCTTTAATCGAACCATTTCAAAGTCTCAAATAGCTCAAATGTCGCCATATATTCGGAGAAAAAGCATAGTGGTTAGAAGGGACTTTATCCAGATTTATTTTATTCCTATTTCAGTAGAATAAATTATTAAAATATTGAAAAAGGTAAAAAGAAAAAAATGCTATGAAGAAAAAGGACCCAACTAAAACAAAGTCATACAACATGACAACTCTACCATATTAAATATTCAAAAAAGTTTTAAGTCCCTTCAAAAAGAAAAAAAAAAAACTCAAAGTTTAAAATAATAAAACCTGGATTATGTCTCTAAACTCATGGTTTTCCACATGATTAGGGTTGGGCATATGATGCATGAAACGTGCCCAATATTAACAAAGTGGAAAACAGAATCATAATCATTTCATGATAATTATAAATATTGTCATTTTCACGATACCCATCAAGCAAAACGTGTCTTTGTATTATTTTTAATATTAACTCACATTATTTAATTGCTAGTTGATCTGCATTATATAAGAACCTTATCTTAGAATATAATCCATCAACCATATAGTTTTAATAATTTAATTTAGACAATATCTGGCATAGCCCCACGACCAAATCAAAAGCTTGTGATTCTCTCGTGACGCCAACGCATACTCTCCTACTTCAATTACTTTGATGCTTTTGTTAATTATATTTTAATCTTTCTAATTATATTTTAATCTTTTTAATTGCAACTTGTTGAATTATTTGTCTTTTTTGCGTGTCCCCAATGCTTTCATTCTTTTGTTAGCGTAAACTAAACTACAAACAAAAGTTTTCCAGTTGTTCATTTTAATACATTAATCATAATTCATAATTTTTTTAAATTTTTTTTTAACAAATTCATAATTCATAGATGAAAATTGTACTTTATACTTTTATAATCTTTCCTATAACATTTATAATATCTGAGTTACCTTCATAACTTCATTACTCTCCAGTTGCTAGTTTTTGGATCTAATCAATTTTTTTTAATCTTACACTACATTGTTATCAGCAAATACTCGAGTGCATTCCTCCTATTTTTGCTCATTTGCTCATTTGGAGCTCTACCTATTATGTAATTATGCTCATTTGAAATCTCCAAATGAGCAATGAGAAAAAAACAGCCTTACGTGTACCATGCTTATGGTACACTCGGGTGTATTATAAAAATTTCCCAAATACTCGAATGAATGGTCACATTGTACCAACTTTAATAATTTAGAGTTAGCTGAACTTTGCTCTTGTTAAATGTCTGTAACTATCATTTTTCAGACATTTCAAAATAATAAATGTGACTATTATTTAAGAACATGGAGTGGTTGTTAAAAATAGAAAGTGGTTCTTTTTAAAGTATATTATGGTGGAGTATATGACATTTAGTTCGATAGTCAATCTTCGATAAGTTTTATTTTTTGAGGAAATCTTCAATAAGTTGTTTATTTTTATATTTTGAGGAAATCTCTGATAAGTTTTTTCAAGGGGATCCTTGATAATTGATCATAAAAGTCTTCATACTAAATTTTTTAACTTTATTGGCCGACGTTAATCTATGAATAGTAAAAAAGTTAAAGCGTTAGAATTAATAAAAAAAAACAGGTATTTTTTTGCCAGATGCAGCCCTTCAACTGGCAACTTTGTTGATTGCAGCCCTTTCATTCCAATATCTTCAATTGCAGCCTCAAATAAATCAAACTCTTTTAAGTTGCAGCCCAAATCCAACCTATCTTCACGCTTTTTTGGACAGCAACTTAAAAGTGTTTGATTCATTTAAGGTTGCAAGCCTGCAATTGAAGAGATTGAAATGAAAGGATTACAATCAACAAAGTGACTACTTTAAAGGGTTGCATATGACAAAAATTCAAAAAACAAAGATCTTATAAATTAGCTAGCTAGTGACACGAGTTTTCTTTTGACTGTTGTGTGTTTTATATTCTGAGTATTGCCTCAAAACCGTTATGATCAATCTTCTGCATTCTATTGGAACAACCATCAAAATTTCCTTATTTCTAGTTTATTATGTAGTAGATGTAATTGGTTGGAGTGATGTGTGACTTATTTTGCGTGGTGATGGTTCCCAAAGACCCAAAGGAAAGAATATGTCATAATTAACTCATATCTCATATGTGTTTCATTCAAACAATCTGAAATACAAAGCAGATTTTGTCAATTTGATTTTTTTTTCCTTTTTCTTGTCAGAAAAGGATATATACGAGGCTTCATGTTAATAAGTGTAATAAAAAAGTACTTTGGTTTAGTGGATAAGTTATTTTTTCGTTGCGTAAGATCATGAGTTGAACCCTAATAATAGCAACTGATCTTTTTAACAAGAGTTTAGTCTTATGTGGACCTGGTCCACACTAATATTATTGTGGACCAAAGCCACTTATTTAACATAGTGATTATTTTTTTCATATGGTAACCTTTTAAAAAATCTTAAGTTACACTATACAGTTATTATTTACCATATTGACTGTCTTTTTTAATAGGGATATTATATCAGATAACCCTGACATATAGGCCTTTTTTCCAAATAACCCCGACATTGTCACCCCTGTCTCGGATAACCCTAAACTTGTATTTTGTCATTAAACTTGACGGATTGGTTGACGGCGTTAACTATTTGGCGTTTATAATTAAAAACCTATTTTTTAAAAGAAAAAAAATGGTGTTCTTCATCTCTCTCTCCTGTTCTTCACTCCATGTCTTCATCTTCTCTCCTTCCCACCTCCTCCACCACCATGATTTTTTCTCTCCTCCTCCATCCACCTGATTCACAACTCTCTCCTCCACCTCCTCAGCCACCCCCCTGATATTCTTTGAATCGAACAAGAGAAAGATGAGGACTTGAATTGTACCTCCAAATATTAGAATTAGTTTCTTTTGAAACATGAAGCAAACTAGAAGAAGAACAGGAGAACACCAACATCAACACAACAAACGACAACAATGACAAAATTCCAGCCTAACATCTCCGACGAGTAGACCCACATTCGAAGAGAGAGAAATTAAGAGGGGTTGGTAAAGAAGAGGAACATGACCTCATCTCAGTCCACACTGCACCAGACCGCCGCCATCAAAGCTCACGCCACCACGCACCGGCGCACGACGCCCGAGCAACATGACCTCTAACAATGGCTTCGTAAAAACGATTTGAAAATCAATTTCCAAATTACTTTCGAAATCAATTTTCGAAATGAATTTCGAATCAATTTTCAACGACGGAGGAGCAAAGAGAAATTATAACATGATGAGACTGGAGACAAAAATGAAGGATGAATGTTCTGTTTCCTCATAGGAGATCGAAGTTCGTTGATATCAATAGAAGAAGGCTTCGAAGACGGCCAGATCTGTATACTTCGCCATTTCTCAGGCAAAAATCCCGACGAAGGAGATCGGAATTCGTCAATAGAAGAAATTCTACCTGGTGTCAAAATCGTCGGAGATCAGGCGAAAATGTATGATTTTACTTCTTCAATCAATTGAATGAGTAGTTTGATATACTACTAAGGCTTTACAATTATGTAACTTATGGGATAAATTATATCTTTTCTCTAATCTTAGTTGGATGATCGTAAAAATTTGTTAGATCTTAGCGAGATTTGTTTATCTTTTCTCTTAAACCCATCTTTTAGTTTTTGAGTCCTAGTATGACTCTACCTATCCAACTAGTATAAATAGGGGTCTCCACCCATCATATTTTTCACACCAAATTTGAGAAATACATCTCTTTTCTCAAGTTTAAACTCTCTCTCTCCCTCTTAGCCTACCTCCTTTCTCTTCTCCCTTAGTAGTTATTAATTCTCAAGGTGCGTGTATATGTAGATCTTTAATAATTATTTTGCTACCTTAGTATCATGTTTTTAGGAAAATACTTTGGATTGAAGTCCATGTTTTTATAAGTTTTGTTATGAACTATATGCATTCTGTAAGAACATGTTTGAACGTTTATTAATTTTATTATGCACTTGAATCATGCCTTTAGTTCAATATTATTATAAAGTTTGATCTTTGAATCTATATTTATATAATTTACAAGGAGTTTGACATTTAAATGCATGTTTAAATATTTAAAAAGGAGTGTTCTTGAACTATTATTATTTTTCAAAGGTTACCCCTTGACCGAGTTATTTTATTTATGCCTTTATATGGCTAAGTTTATACGAATTATTATTCTTTTTAAAGGAGGATTATTTCCGAAGGATTTTTATTAGATACACGATCTTTTATGATCGCAATTATTAAAGAAGCAACGGCTTGTTATTTATTAGCAAGAACGGTAGCTATTATTTATTTAACCAGGCAACGGCTTGTTATTTATTAGCAAGAACGGTAGCTATTATATTATTTACCCATGTACTTTTTGTATAAGTTATGTGGACAAGGTAGTAACCCCTCGTAATAGACTCAGTAAGGAATACTAAACTTGGGGGGTGTGCACACTTTAGGAAAGGTACCTAGGCAAGGAAAAGGAGTTTTTATTAAAGTTACTTTATGTTATATAATTATCAAGTATTCAAGGAAGGATTTTCGAAATTAAATATTTCAAATGTTTAATTAAATAAAGTGTTTAATATTCCGCATATACATGTACTCAGTATTTTTACTGACACGCTTTTATTTTTGTTTTGTTTTGTTTTATGGCTTTGTCCCTGTGATGACCCTATTTTGGCGAGCGGAATTTACGAGTTGATATGATGCATACTTCATATGGGGGAGCTAGTGAGGAATCATAATTAGTCAAGGAGTTGTTATTTTATTTTCTTTATTTCCATTGTTATAGTTGTACAATAAAGTTTATATCAATAAAGAGAAGTTATTTTAGTTATTTCGCTGCATTAGTTTAAAGTTCAATTAGTGGTTAGTATTAAAGCCTTTAACGTTATCACGTGGCGGTAATACTCTCAAGTTTCTCAATGAGTTTTATATTAAAATATGTTTTTAGAAAGAGAGAAATTTGGGGGTGTTACAAAGTGGTATCAGTTTAAAAGCCTAGGGATATAAAACTGGAATCTAAAATTAATGGGTAGACTTAAGGATGGGCATATAGGTTAGAGAGTTTCGCATTCTTTTCATATTTATATTAAATATGCATAAAAATCTATTTTATTATTTGAGGAAAAACGATTGATTTGGATAAGTTGGGTTGGCAATGTTTCTGGCAAGGAAAGGCTTGGGCTCTCACCAACGTTGCGTGTAACCAACTCTTTCCTGGAAAATTCATTGGCCCAACTATTCTTTGTCATGAATCAAGTACTCATTATAAAACATAGTTGGAAAAACAAAAGGTTGAAAAAATAATTTTGGCAAGAAAAGTTTTAGCATTTTATGTGCATAAGTAGAATAAGATGATAGACTTTGAATTCTTTTTTAAAGATGAATTATTTAGTTATTTATTGTTATATTAGAAATATGATTTTTTTTTATATATATCTCAAGGAAGTGTGACTTATTGTCAAGTTAATATGAAAATTTTTTGTATTTTTCATAAGCAAAAGAAAGAGTTTATTATATTTTTTATAAGAATTGAGTTATTATTCTGTCTTTCATGGCATATTATTAAGAAGCTACTTGCAAGTTGTGATATTACTACCTTTTGAGGCATTTTTTTTGGCACGGATATTTTCTACGAGATGAATTTGGTTATTTAACGTCTTATATGACATGTATGCATGTGATTTAATTCATGCAAAGTGATTTATATGTTTGTTTTGTTGATTTATAAGTGTTACAAGAAACTATGACTTCAAAGTAAGCCTAGTTGTTTTAGATTCATTAAAGGTGAATACTGTTTTGGTTTATTCCTTTGAAGGAAAGAAGTTTAGTAGTTATGTTTTTTTTATAGACATGAAGAAGACATTACCTTATGTACGTTATGCTAAGAATTGTGAAATTAGTCATTTGAAGTTTTATGAAGTAACATGAGTAAGAAAGGGAAAATTTATGATTTTTGGAAAGTAGAAGTAGGCGATCAATGATTTATACTCGTTTGGGGTGAATTATCATGATTTAGATAAGTTATATATTTTGTTTATGGATATAGTCAAAACTATTTTACTATTTTAGCTATGATATAGATATAACCTTAAAAAGGTGACAAAATAAGGTATATTATGAGGACCTTATAGGTATATGAGATACCATATTTGAAGTTTGATTTAATTAAGGAATCTTACCCTATGCTGAATTGCAAATATATTTAAAGGAGTTATCGTTGTTATAGTTAAGCAAAGAAAGTACGAAAGACCATATTTGAATTTTTAGTAGGTTCCTTTAGATCCTTTTTATTTTAAAAGGTAGAAGTAAGATACTAGAGCTTTCCAAACGCCATGCTAAGTTGATTTTGGGGGTTTATTGAGTATTAAGAGGAGTATAACTTTAGAAGTGGTCTTGAACTCTTGATTGAATAATAGTATGATCACGTTGTTTTTTTGGCAAGATGAAAAGGAGAGTGATTATAAGGATTGGGTATATATAGTTATTAAAGGAGTTAAGTGACTTTGATAATAGAAAAAATATTCTTTCGGGAAAAAAAATCAGGAGCTTAATAAAGGAGAAAAGGGAAGAAATTAGTCAATCAAGGTAATTGATTTTGGAAATAGTAGTCGTATTTTTGTCTTATGGATTTAAGCATTGAGTATATATTATGTGAAGGAGTTAATTTTATTGAAATGGAGATTATATCAATTTTGAGGCAAGATTGTTTATTTATTGTCTAAAGTCCTAATTGACTATTGTAGTACTTTCTATTTTGAGAGAATATTGATTATGGTATTTCAAGGAAAATTTTAAGATGATTTTCGAGGAGTTCTAGTTTTAAGGTCCTAAGTAAGGAAGACTGCTTTTCTTGAATTATGTGTTTTGTTATTATGTTAACAAGTTTAGCATATGAAATGATTTCATTTGATTTGTAATAAAGTATGATCAACGTTATTTTGTTGATATTCATTGTGAGATCTTCGTGGGTTTTGTGAAACTGATTAAATTTTGAGGAGAAGAAAAAAAAAACAAAAGTATTTTACAAATAAAAGGAAAAAGCATGTTTGAACACTGTATTTTCGAGTAAAGCTTACAAAAAGGTTATATATATATATATTTTAATACTCACTATATTTTAACATTTTCATTATATATTAGCATTCACCTCAAGTTGTTTTTCAGCAACACTTGTTTTAGTATCAATATTAGTTCTTTATTAATTTTGGAAATTTTTCCTATTCAAATTTTATAAACTTTTCAGTTTGTCATAAACTACCTTTTTTTACTTAGTTAAATATTTTCTTTATTATGTTCATCTATTATTGAAGGCAAATATTTCTATTATTAATACCTTGAAAAAGAGGTTAATTTTCAAAGCTAAAAAGATATTTTCGAAAGTATTATCTATCTAGTAATTTTGTTATTCCATTTCCAGTAATGACTCATATATTGTTTGTATTACAAAGTTGGTAAATAATTTTTAAGTTAAGTTTTAAGTCTTAGCGAGTTACGGGGGCGTAACTCCTTTTAAGAGGGGTATAATGCGATAGAGTTTCGCGCTTTTAACTTAAAATGCTATTTTTGACCTAATTTTGACTTATTTTATGAGTTATTAAGTGAGCCAACTTACTTTTATAGAAATTTTTTTTGGTATATGTAAATTACTTGCTTTATTTCTTAATTGCTTGCGTTAAGTTTCGAGGACGAAACTTCTTTTAAGGGGGGTAGTCTGTAATACTCCGTATTTTTAGTAGTTAATATTTGTATTTTTTTTAGAAAATTTTTGGTTATTAAAAAGGTTTTATTTACTAAAAAGGCTTATTATTTATTCAAAAGGTTTTTAAATAGGCTTTTATAAAAAGTTATGAGTATTTAAAACAAATTCTAGCCCAAATTGAATTTTGGGCCTAGGTTTACTAATCCAAGTAGTTTGTTTAAACAAATTTAAAAGTGTTTTAAAAGAAAATCCAAAACAAGTTTTAAAAAGAAAAAAAAAAATCCCTGCTGCATCTCACGGCAGTGCGGAAGATCACAATTTTTTTTATCTTCAAACCTTTTTGTTAGTTTGATATACTACTAAGGCTTTACAATTATGTAACTTATGGGATAAATTATATCTTTTCTCTAATCTTAGTTGGATGATCGTAAAAATTTGTTAGATCTTAGCTAGATTTGTTTATCTTTTCTCTTAAACCCATCTTTTAGTTTTTGAGTCCTAGTATGACTCTACCTATCCAACTAGTATAAATAGGGGTCTCCACCCATCATATTTTTCACACCAAATTTGAGAAATACATCTCTTTTCTCAAGTTTAAACTCTCTCTCTCCCTCTTAGCCTACCTCCTTTCTCTTCTCCCTTAGTAGTTATTAATTCTCAAGGTTCGTGTATATGTAGATCTTTAATAATTATTTTGCTACCTTAGTATCATGTTTTTAGGAAAATACTTTGGATTGAAGTCCATGTTTTTATAAGTTTTGTTATGAACTATATGCATTCTGTAAGAACATGTTTGAACGTTTATTAATTTTATTATGCACTTGAATCATGCCTTTAGTTCAATATTATTATAAAGTTTGATCTTTGAATCTATATTTATATAATTTACAAGGAGTTTGATATTTAAATGCATGTTTAAATATTTAAAAAGGAGTGTTCTTGAACTATTATTATTTTTCAAAGGTTACCCCTTGACCGAGTTATTTTATTTATGCCTTTATATGGCTAAGTTTATACAAATTATTATTCTTTTTAAAGGAGGATTATTTCCGAAGGATTTTTATTAGATACACGATCTTTTATGATCGCAATTATTAAAGAAGCAACGGCTTGTTATTTATTAGCAAGAACGGTAGCTATTATTTATTTAACCAGGCAACGACTTGTTATTTATTAGCAAGAACGGTAGCCATTATATTATTTACCCATGTACTTTTTGTATAAGTCATGTGGACAAGGTAGTAACCCCTCGTAATAGACTCAGTAAGGAATACTAAATTTGGGGGGTGTGCACACTTTAGGAAAGGTACCTAGGCAAGGAAAAGGAGTTTTATTAAAGTTACTTTATGTTATATATCAAGTATTCAAGGAAGGATTTTCGAAATTAAATATTTCAAATGTTTAATTAAATAAAGTGTTTAATATTCCGCATATACATGTACTCAGTATTTTTACTGACACACTTTTATTTTTGTTTTGTTTTGTTTTATGGCTTTGTCCCTGTGATGACCCTATTTTGGCGAGCAGAATTTACAGGTTGATATGATGCATACTTCATATGGGGGAGCTAGTGAGGAATCATAATTAGTCAATGAGTTATTATTTTATTTTCTTTATTTCCATTGTTATAGTTGTACAATAAAGTTTATATCAATAAAGAGAAGTTATTTCAGTTATCCGCTGCATTAGTTTAAAGTTCAGTTAGTGGTTAGTATTAAAGCCTTTAATGTTATCACGTGGCGGTAATACTCTCAAGTTTCTCAATGAGTTTTATATTAAAATATGTTTTTAGAAAGAGAGAAATTTGGGGGTGTTACAGCGGTGAGAGATGGTTGTGCACAGGAGGTTCGAGGAGGAGATGAAGACATGTCAATAGGGGTGAAGAACAGGAGAGAGGGAGATGAAGAACACCTTTTTTTTCTTTTAAAAAATAGGTTTTAAATTATAAACGCCAAATAGTTAACGCCGTCAACCAATCCGTCAAGTTTAATGACAAAATACAAGTTTAGGGTTATCCGAGACAGGGGTGAAAATGTCGGGGTTATATGGGAAAAAAGCCTATATGTCAGGGTTATCTGATATAATATCCCTTTTTAATATAGTCACTCTTTCTTACATTAGTTTATCATAATGAAATTTTCACTTTGTGACATAGTAACATTTTTTTTTTCACATAGTCAAACTTTAGAATCTATATCTACTCATCTTTTATATCTATTTTTTTATATAGTGACCATTTTTTTCATATATCACATGAATTAGCATTAGGTCCACACTAATTAAGTGTGGATCGGGTCCATATAAGTTTTTTACTTTTAACAATTGTAACTCGTAATTGACTAACCTAAAAGGGGTGACCTTTGCATTGGAGGAAAAAGACATGAGTCATATATATTTTATTTCACAAACATTTCAATATACTCCCTCCGTTTTTTTTTATTGTTACATTGTTGTATGTACAACAAATTAGGCAATGTCACTTTCAAGCTTTTTGGAGGGTATTCTTTGACCCATTTCATGTAAAATAATGGGGAAAAGTGAAAAACTAGTACTTTTAGGTGGAAAAAGAGAAAAAACAAATATAATAGTATTACTTTATGGTGGGCCAGGTAACCCAAATAAGGAAAATTTAAACAATGTAGTAATTAAAAAAAACAACCATTTAAGGAAAATGTAGCAATTAAAAAAAACGGAGGGAGTATAGCTGTTAGTTTTTAGGTTAAATCTTTAACGGCTTTTTATGATGTTGCAACTTGTATTGGTTTTCGGAACCTGATACGCGTTACGTTTTAAGAAAGAAAGATGACGAGTAAGATATAATAGACTTCTAAATCATTTCTTAGGCCATGTTCTTTTGGACTTATTTTCAATTCAGTTCAGTTTTTCGCAGTTCAGTTCAGACACTCTTTCATGTTCAACTTTCTCACAGTTCAGTTCAGTTCAGTTTCTCACAGTTCACTTCGATTCCTTCCAGTCCAAAAAGAACGGGGACTTATTACAAATCATCTTAAGAAAAAATCTCACTGAGCTTAAATGTTGTATGACTCTCTTCTGACTAAGAATTGTGATTTGGCAGATTATAGTAGTTAGTTAGGTTCTGTTCTTTTGGACTAAATTAATGAAAATTCAGTTAAGTTCAGAAAAATTCAGTTCAGTTTAGTTTAGTTTAGGAAAATCCAGTTCAGTTAGTTTCTTCTCACAATTTTCATTCAGTTCAGTTCAGACAAATTAAGTTCAGTTCAGATAAATTCAGTTCAGTTTAGTTTAAAAAAACATATCCTTACTGTTAGTACATACCTTTTAGCTTTTGGGTGTAGGCCCTGTTCTTTTGAACTTATTTTGGCTGAACTGAAATTAAATTAATTGAACTGAAATTAACTGAACTGAACTGAAATTAACTGATAATAATAATAATAATAATAATAACAATAATAATAAATAAATAATAATAATAAATAAATAATAATAATTAAATAATAAATAATAATAATAATAATAATAATAAATAAATAATAATAATTAATAAATAATAGTAATAATAATAAAATAAATAATAAATAATAAATATAAATATAATAATAATAATAATAATAATAATAATAATAATAATAAAATAAATAATAAATAATAATAATAAATATAATAATAATAATAATAAATAATAATAATAAATATAATAATTGTTCCGGTATGGAATAAGTGGTAGGGTATGAACCGGTATCTCCTTCGGATGCAAGCCGGTTTAAAGTTCTGCAAGATAAAACACGTAAACTAACCTCGGGGGTTGATCCGAGGAACGCCCCTCCGATGCCTAAGTCAGTAAAGATTAAAGACGGGATGTCTCAAATGTATTGTGTCAGTATATGTGAACGTACCTTATGACTCAGATCATGGGGGTATTTATAGGAGCCGGCAGTGTCCTTAGCAAGGTAGGACACTGCTCCCATTGGTGGGATACATTTCTATCCTCTTCTAATACTTATCATTAGGCCCATAGGCGTATTGAGTAAGTACTGGATCAACTCGGGCCCATTTGATGATGGCCCAAACGATAGATACCGATAAGGCACACTGATGCAACCGGCATGTTCCCTACGCCGGTATCCGGCACGCATATACCCAGCAAAACGGGGTTCTTCAGACTGAGCTAACCATAACGGTCAACGACGGTCTAACTGGACCGGTAGGGAACTTATATAGCCCCCATACAACTAGCCCCCAAGCTGGTATGTCTGGCACCAACATACCCTGCTTAATTGTTCTTGGAGCCGTTATGGGTGATGTGGAGATCGATCCTAAGGCCGTTTAGGATTTTCCGGAGATGAAACTAATTAACGGAAGCCCAAACGTCGCCTTGATCTTCGTGCTGATTTGACTAGCAAAGAATAATTGGTCGCAGCTGTTTCTGAGCGAATAATACACGTGGCATCATCGGGACGGGAAGACGAAACGTCGCTCCATCCGAGCCATGAAGCCCTCTATAAATAATGCTTCGCCAAGCGCATTCTCACAATTTCACCTCACTTTCCAACTTTCAAGCTCTTGCCGTCCTCGTATCCTTCGAGACCTAACGCCCCCCCGATCGCTAGTTCTTTCGTCGTGATATCTCGTGCGGTGGTTAGACAGTCTACCTTGCCGGTTGATCTTGATGCCAGCTCTGATTGTATTCTTTTCTCTTTCCAGGTATTTCACCAAATTTCCTTCTTCATAATTTATTCTTTTAATCATGTCTTCCAATTCTGATTCCCAAAATATTGCTGAGAGTCCTCAATCCATAACCGACAGCGACTTTAACTCTGATAGTAAGTCTGCTAGCCCCACCTTATCCCATAATTCACCGGTAATAAACCGTCCTAGCGAACTTAGGAGTAAGTCCGGCCACGATTGTACTACTTCCGGTAGGACGAATGAGGAACCCGGCCGCCCATGCCTCCCCTTAACCGCTATCGGGGCATTCGGGCGCCATTGGCGTACCGGTATCGGCCAATATGGCACGATGCTAGGCTTGGCGGAACGTTCGCCTCTGTTGTTCCCTTACCTGGCCGGTACCTCTGCGGATCCCCGTAATGAGCCATCCTCCTCCAAACCGGTATATGAGTTAGAAAAGGGAGCATCACATGCTCTTTCGTCTGACGATGGTATGGGAGATGATGAAGTCTCTTCCGTTAATTCTGAGGATGTAGACAGCATCTTGCGGGATATGATGTCCGACGGAGAATCAGTATCCTTAGAAACCGATAACGATGAGGAACCGCCAGAATTCATCCCGGAGGATGATGACGAGACGCTGGACGACTTGTATATGCCTCCTTGCGAACCCGGCACTCCTTCCTTCATACAAATTGACAAAAGTTGGAGAAGCACGACCCTGAGCCATGATTTCGCCGTCGGGGTGCCGAGTACTACGCTTTCCTGACGGGTAAGAGTTAGTGATGCCGTCCATTGGATGTCGAGTGACCGACTGCCCCCCTGGGCATATAGCGGTCTATGCTCACATGCTAGATTTCGGACTAAGGTTCCCCTTGGACCCTTTTCTGGTTAAAATCTTTACTGCCTGGAACATTTGTTTATCTCAACTGACGCCGCTATCTTGGCGCAATTTGATTTGCTATGCTTGGACCGTCCGATATAAAAGATTTCCGGAAACTTTGAATCTATTCCGGAAACTTCACTGGATTAAAGAAGACGGGTCTGCTAAGGGCAAAGGGAGAGGCAAAGCGAAAAGATCAAAGGCCGAGAGGGAACTTGGCGAGGGGGATGGATGTCAATGTACACCAAGCCGAAGAAGGCGACGGTCTACCCTAAATTGACATCTCTCAAAACCGGCGGCCCCGATTCTTACGGGTACGAGTACTGCCGATTTCCCCCTTCGCCGATACTGGACAAAGCCTCGTTCCAGGATGGAACATATTCCTGACCGACGCCTGACACACCGGGAACTGGAAGCGTATAAGTTTTTTGACGCTTCCACCAAGCCGGGACCAAAAGGGGGAAAGTCTGTCCCTGTCCCATTGAACTGGTTGCCGCATTCCCAGTATATATTAGGCAATGCTCCTCTATCGGCCCTTGGCTTTTGCCAAGGTGAACCCCATGGTAACTACATAACCCCCCAGCGTCGAGAACCTTTCCAACATTGCATGATGCATTCTTTAGTCTTTGTTTAACTTATGAATCGACTTTTCTCCCTCTCCTTTTCGGGCGCGATCACTTGATTCGAGAAGCTCTCCATCTCAATCACAACTTCATACCGATCAGCAACATGCCGCCCAAGCCCGACAAAGAGATTCACCTCTATCCCCCCGGCATCGGCGGCGGGGAGGAAGGCGGGGCTTCGGTGCCGGCCAGAGGTGATGGCGGCGATCTAGAGTCCGGGAGGGCTATACGGCCTCCCACCAAAAGGGTCACCCCCCTCCCGCGAAGAGAAAAGGCGAAGGGGAGGGTGATCAAGTCAAAGCAACCTCCCTTCAAAACTTCTCGTGTGGAGAAGGCCGAAAAGGAGAGCATGGCGGCGCGAAGGAGGCCAAAGTTAGGAATATGCGGTCGCGTCGGCGAGGTGGGTACCTCTTCATTAAGGCCGAAAATATACAAGCAGTTGACGTTGCCGGCCATGATCCCTGAGTTGAAGCACTTCGCCCTCTTACGCAAAGCCGGCTTCATCGAACAAGCCGAAGTGGAGGTTCCGGAGATTCTTCGGAAGAGGTGGGCAAGGTCCCCTGTTCATGACGGTGTCTTTGTTTCACCCCAAGCTGAACGTTCTTGACGACGAGTCCTTGCTGCTGGATCGTCCTCTCGAGGGCGGTAACCTGGGGTATCGGCTTCTTAAGGGCCTCCAGCTGAAATATGACATGCCAGTGGACCAGGTCCAAGCTGCTGCTTCCGTCCATGCGCATAACTTGGTCGTGGTAAGTTAACCATACATGATGACTTTGCTATCTTTGCTATTTTTTTTTTTTTTATGCTATCTTTGCTTAATTCTTCTTCTTTCCCGCTTATGCAGGCGGCCCATTTTGGTAAAGAGCTCTGTGACCTTTACCGGTATTATCAAGGTGCGTACTATGGTGAGGTTGATAGTCACCAAAGCACCCAGGATCAGCTAACCGCCAAATATGCGGAATTGGTGAATGTCACCAATGAGAAGAATAAGCTGAAATCGGCGCAGACCGATCTGGACAAAGCCAAAGTGGATCTTCAATCCGCTAAGGTAGAGGCCGCCAGCCAGAAGCTACTTCTAAAGAACAAGGATCTTGAACTTCTGAAGGTGAGGGGAGGAGCCGATGCAAAGGCCGGGAAGCCAACGCGGTCGCTGAATATCGGCAATCTATGGACTTTGTCCTTCGTCTAGCCAACCGGTATAATGGGGGTTGGGCTGCCGCTATGCGATGTACCCGACATACCTTTCCGGAGTTAGACTGGAGTAAAGTTGAAGAGGCCCATGGACGCCGGGAGTTCGAGACCCCGGTGGAAGGCGAAGAACTTGACCTGGGGGTAACTGAAGCTGACATTGCCAATGCCGACCCTCGAGTTGAGTTCGAGGGAACCGATCCTGCAGCTTCCGGTGAACAAGTGGATTTGGGGATTGACAACCCAGCTGGCAACCTTGTCATTATTGACAAGAGTCCTGACGGTTCTAAACCCGAATCAACTGCTGACGACGGCAAGGCTCCCGCTTCTGAAGCTGCCCCGATTGCTTAACTTAGGTCTCTTTTTTTCTTGCATGCTTCCCGGTTTGGCCGTTTGTGGCTGGCCTGGTTCTTAATCCTCTTTTCTCCTATGTTCTTATTAGTTTAGGGTGTAATGTTCTTTTTGTATTAATGAAATATATTTTGCGAACACTTGTGTCGGCTATTTCAATTACCTTTCTTTTTATATTTTTCCTTTGTTTCCGTCATTCCGGCAGATCCACTATGGTTCATAGACCGGCAAATAGTTTTTTCTCCCTATTTTATTCCGGCAGATCCATTAGGGTCATTGACCAGTTGTGAGGTAGGATATTCTCCTGTCGGCAGTGTATCTCCTGGGTTGGCAGATCCTCGAGGGTCATTGACCATCCCCAAGTTGCCTGCATGTTGGACTCTCCCAGACGGCAGATCCACTAAGGTCATTGACCGCCAGGAGCATGTAAGCCGTTTGTTCCTCTTGACGGCAGATCCACGTAGGTCATTGACCGTCAAGGGGGATGTAAGCCGATAGTTCCTCTTGACGGCAGATCCACGTAGGTTATTGAACGTCAAGGGGGCTTCGCTGTCTTATTGCCAGTGTTATAGATTGCTAAAACTAAACAAATTATTTGTGCGTGCAATAATAGATTGTTCTTATTAAAAATAGATAACAGTTAGTTCTTATAACTCTGAAATCGGCAACAATGCCGCGTTATTCTAACTATTAATCTAGGCTAAACAAACATCAAACGAAATACTTCTTAAGCACGCTGGCATTCCAGCTGTTTTTAAGTTGTTTGCCGGACATGTCTTCCAGCCGGTAAGCGCCTGGGACTATTTCCTCTTTTACAAGGTATGGTCCCTCCCAGTTCGCCGTCAGCTTGCCATCTGCGTGAGCTTTACCGGTAGCCGCTGTGCGCCTTAGTACCAGGTCGCCTTTCTCGATTGGCCGGTTTCTTACCCTTTTGTTGTAGGCCTTGCTTATCCGGTCCTTATATGCTGCCGACCTGAGTTCTGCTGCAAGTCTGACTTCTGGCAAGAGGTCAAGTTCCTCTCGGTGCAATGTGCTGTTCAATTCCGGATCGTAGTTAAGGATCCGCCAGTTTGGTAATCCTACTTCAACCGGTAGCACTGCCTCAGCCCCAAATGCCAGCTGAACGGGGTCTCCCCCTTTTGCTTCCTTCTCGGTGGTCTGTTGGACCATAGGACTCTTTGGAACCATGTCGGCCCAGGCACCTTTCAGGTCATCTAACCTCTTCTTAAGGGCGTTGAGAAGTTGTTTCTTGGCAGCTTCGGCCTGGCCATTACTCTGAGGATGGCACACGGATGAATACGCAAACTTGATGCCGTACGGTTTCAAAAAGCTCTTTATCGGGCCGCAATCAAATTAGACGCCATGGTCCATAATTATTCCCATGGGAATTCCAAACCTTGTGATGACGTTGTGCCAGATAAACTTCCTAACCTGATTAGCCGTTATCTTTGCAGTCGGTTCGGCCTCAATCCATTTTGTGAAGTAGTCTATTCCGACTATCGGGAACTTCCTTCCTCCAGGATCTTTGGCGTGAATGGTCCTATGATATCCATCCCCCACTGAGCGAAAGGGATTGGATTCAGGATCGGCTGCAAGTCGGTTGCCGGCTGATGAATAACCGGTGCGAACTTTTGGCATTTGTCACACTTTTTTACGTACGCCTGTGCATCCATCAGCATTGTTGGCCAGTAGAAGCCGGCCCTCAGGGCCTTTAGTGCAAGGGTCTTTCCACCGATATGGTTTCCGCATACCCCTTCGTGTATTTCTTCAATGATTTTTGTAGCCTCGTGGGCCGTTACACACCTTAGGAGTGGGAGTGAAAGACCTTTCTTGTATAATTGGCCCTGGAAAATGCAAAACCAAAGGGCTTCTCTCTTCAGCTTTTTTGCCGCCATCTTGTCTGTGGGCAAACATTCAGTTAATTTGTACGCTAGTATATCGTCGTACCATTCTCTGTTCTGAGCGACTTCATTCACCTCTGCCTTGACCGTCTCTATGCTTCTTTCCGGCAACGTTTCCACCATGACGTTGCGCTTGAGATCTATGGTGCTTGAGCTTGCTAGTTTTGATAACGCATCGGCGGTCGTATTCTCCGCACGTGGGACTAGCACTACCTCGAAGCTTTGTAGTGGAGCCGTTATCTGCTTTACCCTCTGTAGGTACTTCTGCATGACCGGTTCCCTGGCTTCGTAAGTACCTTCGATCTGGCTTGATATCAGCTGGGAATCTGTCGTCATCCGTATTTTCTTTGCTCCGGACGCTATGCATAAACCGATTCCCGCTATTGCCGCTTCGTACTCCGCTTCATTGTTGGATGCTTTGAACCCAAATCGGACGGCATATTCAAAAATATCTCCTTCGGGGGATGTCATGACCACTCCTGCACCTGCCCCTGTTTGGGCAGCTGAGCCGTCTACCGATATTTGCAGTGCGCCATGTCCCCTCAACTTCCTCGTAGGCGGTTTCGACTATGAAGTCGGCCAGAGCCTACGCCTTGATAGCTGTTCTCGGCCGATATTCTATGTCGAATTCGGACAGCTCTATCGCCCATTTGAGGAACCTGCCGGTCGAATCTAGCTTGTGCAGCGCTTTCTCTAGGAGGGTTTGTGAGTACCTGGATGGTGTGCGAATCGAAATATGGCTGCAGCCTTCCGGCCGCTATGAGCACGGCGTAAGCCATTTTCTCCAACAATTCGTACCTTTGTTCAGCTCCAGCCAAGACATGACTCACGAAGTAGATAGGATGCTGCTGCTTGCTCTTTTCTACTAGCAGTACTGCCGCTACCGTCTTGGCCGACACCGAGACGTATAATTGCAGCTTATCCCCCATCTCGGGTCGGGTAATAGTTGGTAGCCTCTTGAAATGCTCCTTAACGGCCTCAAAGGCCTGCCTCTGTTCATCTCCCCATTCGAACTTCTTGTTTCCCCTTAGAACTTTGAAGAACGGCAACGCTTTCTCCGCTGACTTGGAGACAAACCTTGTTAATGCCGCCATCTTGCCGGTCAGCTTTTGGATATCCCGGATACTCTTTGGTTCCGGAAGATCACTTATCGCCTTGATCTTGTCAGGATTGGCGTCTATTCCCCTTTCACTGACCATGAAGCCCAGGAACTTTCCAGATCTTACCCCAAATACGCACTTCCTGGGGTTAAGTTTCATTCGGTATTCTCGCAAAGTCGCAAAGGTTTCTTGAAGGTCCGTGACGTGGGCCTCTTACGTCAAGCTTTTGACGATGTTTGTCATCAACATAGACCTCCACATTCCGGTCTTTTTCTTTGCGAATATCTTGTCCACCGGTTTACGGTAAGTAGCTCCAGCATTCTTTAGGCCGAACGGCATGGCCTTGTATGCATATACCCCGGCCTCTGTTATGAAGGCCGCCTTATTTCTGTCCGCCTCTAAGAGGCTGATTTGATGGTACCCGAGAGAAGGCGTCCATAAAACTCGGCGGCGCATGGCATTGGTAGAGTCAACCAGTGATCTATCTGAGGCAACGGGTAACAATCTTTTGGGCAGGCTTTGTTGAGGTCGGTGAAATCTACACACATCCGCCAAGACCCATTAGCTTTTTTAACCATTACTACGTTTGCCAGCCATTCCGGATAATCACATGGTTCGATGAAGTCCGCTGCTAGCAATTTGCTAACCTCCTCCCTTGATGGCTGCGTTTTTCTCGGAAGAGAAATTTCGCTTCTTCTTTTTTACGGCCTTACATCTTCATTTACATTTAGCCAGGTGTACCATGAACGCGGGATCTATTCCCGTATCTCATCCGCCGAGAAGGCAAAGACGTCGGCATTGCTTCGCGACGGGCCGATCAAGTTTACCTTAACGTTGTCGGCGAGATCAACCCCTATTTTGACTGTCCTTTCCGGCCTCTCCAGCTCTAAGCTAACTTCTTCAGTTTCTCCTTCTGGGCTAGGTCTCGGCAAATCTGCCGGCCTTCCCTCAAAGTTTTCCATCGACAAATCCCTGTTTGCTTTGTTCTCAATCCGTCGCCTCTTTCGCTCCGATGGCGGAGACTCTGCCCGGGCCTCTTATGACCAGAGTTCTTGAGCCGTCGAGATAACATGCTACGGGCGACTCTTGATTCCCTTTTTAGCCTCTCCGGCTTTCCACTATTTGACGCATAGATCATAGTCGGGTGATAAGTTGATACTACCGCCCGAGCGTCGTGGATCAAAGGTCTACCAATAATGGCATTATAGGGCTGCCGCACATCAACTAACAGGAACTCGACCGGGAGATCTCGAGAATGAGATCCTTCCCCCGGTTGCTTTAACCGCAGCTTTATGGTACCCTCGGGGATGACCGATGCTCCGGTAAAACCGATTATCGGATATGAGACCGAGCTTAAGACAAGACTTTCCCTAACCCCATCTTCTCGAATGTAGGCATGAAGAGGATGTTAGCGGAGCCGCCGGTCCACCAGGATTCGATGGACCATTGCGGTGGAAATTTGCGGGGGATATTACCAGCGGATCATCGTGAGGGTAGATAATTCCTTTGGCGTCCTCCGCCGTGAATGAGACGGATGGCATGAGCGGCGGCGCGCGGCCACTTGCCGGAGTTGTGATAATTCACTTGATGTCTTACTTCCTTAAGACTAGATTTGGCCCCGTGGATGCTTCCGCCGTGGTGGTCCTCTGGATGACATGTATCTCGGTGATCCTTTCCTTGACGAGGCTTCGATGGTCGCCATCCCGTTTTGGCGATCTATCTCTTGGCGACCGCTCCTTGCTCCCGGTTGGTTCGGGCGTCTTGAAGTAGCCTCTTCTTATCAGTCCTCGATCCCGTCTCTCGAGTCTTTACAATCTTCGATGACGTGACCATGATCCCCTGTGAAAATCGCACCACTTTGACTTGTCACGACCTTTAAAGTACATTTTCCGGGGACGCTGCCATTTATCGTCTGTTTTGTGGAGTTCATAGATTTCGGCCCTAGACATGGTTAGGGGAGTATAGTCATGGTACCGGTCTGGCCTTCCTTCCTGGCCTTTCTTGACCGAGTTGCTTTCCTCCCCCCGTTTTCCCGAGTTGTCGTACTTCTTATCCTTCCGGAATTTGTCCTTTTCTTTCTCCTTCTCCTTCTCTTTACCATCCCCCTCAGGTCGCTTTGAGGTGGCCGCCTTATCAAACTCCTCTCCTCTGATGAACTCATTTGCTTTCCTGAGGACGTCAGTGAGATTGGTCAGTTTTTTGCGGCCAAGGTAGCTTCACGGCGGTGCCCCTCTCGAACCCGGTCATCGGCGCGCCGGACCGCCACCTCTTGCTGAAGGCTGGGTATGGTGACGGCTTCAGAATTGAAACGGCCGATATAATCTCGTAGACTTTCCTTCTCGCCCTGCTTGATAGACATCAGCTCGCCCGTTGTCCGCTCCCTTCGTTTATTGCTGACGAAGTGAGTCACAAACATGGACGTGAGTTGATGGAAATCAGTTATGGTTGCCGGAGGAATACTCTTAAACCAAGTTTGTGCTAAGCCGGCCAAAGTTGAGGGAAACACTTTACACCACACCGAATCAGTGTCGGTGTACAACAACATATGTCCTTCATAAGCAGAGACGTGATCCTCCGGATCCGTTCTACCGTCATACTTGCATGTCGGCATTTTAATTTTTTCCATGGGCTCATGGAGTATAGAAGTCGAGAAAGGAGAATTTCGGAGAGATACCGGTACTTTGCGACGGGCTAACTCAGTGTCCCTCCATGAGGGCTGGGATGAGAGCTGGACTTCAGTGTTTTGCCGCTCATCCTCGTATCCGTCCCCCACCGGCTCGGTGGGAGTTTTTGAGTGCTCAGCCTGCTCCGGGTCTGCCGCGGCTCGGGTCTCCACTTCGGTCACTTAAGAAAGATCACATCTTTTTGACTGGGCTATGCTGTCGTGCCGGTGGACGCTTGCTGGCGCGGCCCGAAAGTGGTGTCTGGCTCGCCATGGCCTGGAAGACCTCGGCGGCGCTTCTGAGCTGTTCGGGACTGAACATGTGCTGCAACGCCTCGAATGCGTTGGATGGTGGGGCCTCAGTGGTCCCTATGTCACCCCCGGCGGCGGGTTTGGAGGATTCCCCCACCGGTTGCGGGGTTTTAAACCCAGGGGGCACGCCGCCCACAACAGTGTTGTTCTCATCGGTTTCTGGCATCCCGAAAGCCTGCTTAGGGTCCATGAGGCAGGTGTGCTAGATTAATCACGGCTTAAGACCAAAGTATAGTTCACCCCTCCTTCTAGCGCCAATTGTTCCGGTATGGAATAAGTGGTAGGGTATGAACCGGTATCTCCTTCGGATGCAAGCCGGTTTAAAGTTCTGCAAGATAAAACACGTAAACTAACCTCGGGGGTTGATCCGAGGAACGCCCCTCCGATGCCTAAGTCAGTAAAGATTAAAGACGGGATGTCTCAAATGTATTGTGTCAGTATATGTGAACGTACCTTATGACTCAGATCATGGGGGTATTTATAGGAGCCGGCAGTGTCCTTAGCAAGGTAGGACACTGCTCCCATTGGTGGGATACATTTCTATCCTCTTCTAATACTTATCATTAGGCCCATAGGCGTATTGAGTAAGTACTGGATCAACTCGGGCCCATTTGATGATGGCCCAAACGATAGATACCGATAAGGCACACTGATGCAACCGGCATGTTCCCTACGCCGGTATCCGGCACGCATATACCCAGCAAAACGGGGTTCTTCAGACTGAGCTAACCATAACGGTCAACGGCGGTCTAACTGGACCGGTAGGGAACTTATATAGCCCCCATACAATAATAATAATAAATAATAATAAATAATAATAAATAATAATAATAATAATAATAATAATAATAATAATAAATACTAATAATAATAATACTAATAATAATTAATAATAAATAATAAATAATAATAAGAATAATAATAATAGATAATAATAAATAAATAAATAAGTAAATAATAATAATAATAATAACAACAACAACAACAATAATAATAATAACAATAATAATAATAATAATAATAATAATAATAATAATAATAATAATAATAATAATAATAATAATAATAATAATAATAATAATAATAATAATAATAATAATAACAACTGAACTGAACTGAAATGAACTGAAAATAAGTCCAAAAGAACAGGGTCGTAGTCTTTTGTAAACAAACTTTTGCAACACGTACTACGGTCTTGCAATTGCAACTGAAAGTAGGTTTTAAATTATTTTATTTTAAAACAATTTCAAGACTTTAATAACAAGTTGTCATCAAAACCTACCTTACATGGCTATGATGACAATTAGCCTCTACTAGCTATAATAATCAACGTTAATAAATTTTTTATTGCCTCACAAACAACTAGTATACATAAGTAAAAGTTGTTGCCAAAAAAACTAGCTAGTTAAATTTTTTTATGTTACTTGTTTGCTAGAAATTTTTGTTAATGGAATTGGTATATGTTTGTAAATTTTTTCAAATAGATATTATCTCCATGTTTTAAATATATGAAACATTTGACTATCTAAAGTTCGATTTTGATCTTCAATATTATTAAAACAAAGAAGGCATTTACGGTCTTCAATACTCATGTTATACACAATTATCGTGCATAATAATATACATACATATATATATATGTGGATATCCATTATCCACTAGTACCAAATGATGGTAAAAAAATCATATAGTTTGACATGTAGTACAATTTTTTATAGAGAAAATATCATTTTATTAAATCACTCATAATTTGGGCATTGGGTTAATTGGGATTTAGGTACCACAAGTGACAAGTATCTAACAAATTTTTTTTCCGATAATAAAAGATACTCCCTCTACTTTTTTTTATTTGCTACATTCTTGTTTTCACTAGTTTTTAGGAGATGTCCCTTTCCATCTTTTTTGGTGTACTTTTTGACCCCTTTAGCATTAAATAAGGTTGGGAGAAGGTGAAAAAGTGTACTTTTGGGTGGAAAAAGAGAGAAACAAATATAATAGTATTACTTTTGGGTGGAAAAAGAGAGAAACAAATATAATAGTATTACTTTTTGGTGGGCCAAGTTTCCTAATAAGGAAAGTTGAAACAATGTAGCAAATAAAAAAAAGCAACCATTTAAGGAAAATGTAGCAAATAAAAAAAAGTGGAGGTAGTATGAATAATAGTAATAGTAATAGTAATAGTAATTAAGTATTCACGTTCAAAGCTCAATGATAATGACTTAAATATGCACGAGGTAGGCAGGTAGCATACAAGATGCAACTAATGTGGTCAAAAAGTTGAAAAACACTGAAAATATGCTACTCGGTTTTGTAATTTGTACGCTGCCAATTGAGGAAAAAAAAGAAAAAAGAAAAAAGAGCTAACTCGGTAACTCCTACTCGGTTCGTTATGTACCTACTTGACTACTTCCTGGTTCCTACTGAGTAGTACCGACCAAGGAGTACTAAAAAGTAGCAGCACTCTACAGCGCTCGTGCACAGCCTCTTCCCTATATAAATCATGCAAAGACTGTCAAATCTCAATTTTACATGAAAGATTCATTTTGGGTTAATTGTTTTTGCGTTTGCGTTATCCTCTCAACTCCTCTACTACTCCAAATAGCATAGAAGTATTTTTTTTAATTCTAATTTAATGTGGCATATTTTTTTTAAAGAGAAATTTCATTATATGAAGGTCAAACGGCATCTACAATAAGTATTAAAGAAAAAAACAAGAAATAATCAGACAAGATCAAATCAAATTCGTCTTCGAAGAAACTACAATGGACCAAATCGAGCAATACAACGCAACCCCTTGTATTTGCTGAATCACGTAGCTATTGATGGGGAAGTCTATCATTCTGACATAGTTTAGGGAAGAAAATTCTTGATTTAACCATGTTGACCGCATCTGAATTTCTAATACTTCGATGTTGATGGTCTTGAACTTCAACCAATAGGAATAATTTCTCATACCAATTTTTAAACTTCCACGTGGGAAGATAATAAAACTAAACTCCAAACTCCCATGAAAGGAGAGAAAGAACCAAAAAATTAGGTAGAAAACTCTCAAAAAGAGAGAGAATGGAAGATTATTAATAACAAAAACAATAAAAACTAGAAGAAAAAAGAAGAATTGGGGGCTTACCACCATCGAAAGGATGATGGCAGCCCCAAACTAGAAGAAAATAATTAGGGTTTTTTGAGGAGGAAAAGGAGAGAGGGGAGAGGAGCTCGGACGGAGGGAGTAGTTAGATATCTATATAAATTTAATTCTAATGTGGCATATTTTACGATACTCCCTTTGTCCTTTTGTTTTGAATGAAATATAGGGCCTTCACACAGGGATTTAAGAGAGGAGAGGAGAGATTAAAATTTAACCCAATTGTCCGTTTCTTTTAAATGCTACACTTTCACTTTTCATGCATGCCGATACAAAACTTTAAGGACATATATCTTTAATTTTGTATTTATAAATATTACAATATATACATATTAAAAAATATATATATTAAAACGAATCTAACAAGATCTCACATGGGTATATTCTTATTCACGTATAAATCACAGACAATGATTAAAGTAAAATTTATAAATAGTGTAAAATGTCAAAGTGTCACATTTAAAAGAAACGAAAGAGGTATGAAGTAGAGGGTAAAAGTAAAAAAAGTACTCCCTCCGTCCCATAATATAGTGCTTACATTCCATTTTGGGTGTCCCAAAATGTTGTTCTTGTTTCTATATTTTAATTCCACAATTCCCATTGATTTGCCTAAAAAACCATGCAACCATCATTTATTTGCTTCCTGGAAATAGTTTTTTCTTTGTTTAATGAACCAAAGTGGGTTGAATTAGTCATATATTTAATGCTCTTTCACCCATTATACACCATTCTCTCTCCTAAAATCAGTTTTTTTCCCACAACATTAATTGTTTATCATTCATATTCCACTTTCCTTAATTCTCGTAAAAAATGAGAAATAAGCACTATATTATGGGACGGAGGGAGTATTAAATATAACCAAAATATCTAACATGAGTTACATGACATGAGTACTACAGTAAAACTAGTAGCTTCGGCGAAAGTGGTACCATAATTAACCATATCTATATTCTATAGGTATCAATAATAAATACTCACAAAAATAACCCAAAGCATTTATAATCAATCACCCACGCTTCACTCCTCTTCACCTAGAGGCTACAGTCAAGTGTCAACCCACTTCTCACTTCTCACTTCTCACTTCTCACTTCTCACCCACTCCTTCTCTCCTTCCTACCCAAATCAATCCCCTTTCTCTCTCCTCTTCCCCCCACGCATTTCACACTACCTCTCCTCCAGCCGCCACTCTCACTCCTTCACGTGTTTCATTCCTTTCTCATCTCATTATTTTTCATGATTTTCCCTTCCCTAAAACAAACACTTTAAAAAAAAAAAAAAAATCAATCTTCCAAATGATGAATATTTGGTCATCAGATGATATTAATGCCTCATCATCTTCTTCTTTAGTAATGATGGATTCTTCTTTCCTTCCTCCCTCCGCCACCGCCACCGCACAAGACACCCTTCACAGCCGTCTACAAGCTCTCATCGATAATCCCGCCACCCAAGTGTCGTGGACCTACGCTATCTTCTGGCAAAACAGTGTTGATTATTCGGGTCAATCTCTTCTCGGGTGGGGCGACGGGTATTATAAGGGCGAAGTCAAGAAAGCCCAAACCCAAGCCCAAGCCCAAGCCCATGATGTAGCGGAGCAAGAGCATAGAAAGCGGGTGCTCCGTGAGCTGAATTCGCTGATATCTGGAGCTGAACCACCAGAGGATTCTGCTGTAGAGGAGGAAGTGAGTGATACTGAATGGTTCTTTCTTATTTCCATGACTCATTCGTTTAGTAGTGGGGAGGATTTACCCGGTGAGGCCCATTTAAGTTCTAGACCCATTTGGGCTGCTGGGCCCGATCGACTTTCGAGTTCGCCGTGTGATCGGGCTAAGCAAGGGGCTTGCTTTGGGCTTCAGACGATGGTGTCCATTCCGGTGTTGAATGGTGTGGTTGAGTTAGGGTCTACTGAGGTGATCTTTCAGAGCCCTGATTTGATGAATAAGGTTAGGGTTTTGTTTTGCTTTGGGCCTGGGCCTGGTGATAATGGGTCTGGGTCTGTACCTGTGTCTGTTCCTGAGAGTGATCCTACGATGATGTGGATCAATGATCCGAATCCGGTAGAGGTGAAAGAATTGAGGAAAACACCTACTCCGCCACCGCCGATGAAATTGATTAATTTGGATAGTCCGATTAAGAGCAACGTTAGTGAGTTTTCGACGCCGAACCCGGCCCAAAAACAACAACAACAACAACAACAACAAGGGTTCTTTAGTAGGGAGTTGAATTTTTCGGACTATGGAGGTTATAATGGAAGTGGGGCCAAGAGTAATGGGAGCTTGAAGCCGGAATCTGGGGAGATATTAAGCTTTGGTGGTGGAGGTGATAGTAAGAAAAGCACAAATAATTCAAATGGAAATGTGGGGATATTTGGAGCTAATTCAAGTTTCTTGATTGATGATAGTAGTAATAAAAAGAAAAGATCCCCGAATTCAAGAGGAAGTAATGAAGATGGGATGTTATCTTTTACTTCTGGTGTTATCTTAGCTTCATCAGGGGTGGTGGGTAAATCCAGCAATAACAACGGTGCTGATTCGGAGCATTCGGATTTAGAGGCGTCTGTTAGGGAGGTAGATAGTAGTAGTAGGGTGGTACCGGAGCCCGAAAAACGCCCAAGGAAGCGAGGAAGAAAGCCCGCGAATGGAAGGGAAGAGCCGTTGAATCATGTAGAAGCTGAGAGACAAAGAAGAGAGAAACTAAATCAAAGATTCTACGCCTTACGAGCAGTTGTTCCCAACGTTTCTAAGATGGACAAGGCGTCCCTCTTAGGCGATGCTATCTCTTATATAAACGAGCTCAAGGCGAAGCTCCAAGATTTCGAGGTGGAAAAGGAGGGATTGGTTTCTCAAGTAGAGGGGCTAAAGAAAGAATTGGGAGGATCACAACCGCAACAACAACAACCACTTGCGCCACCTTACTTGGAGAAAGAAACCAAGGTGGTATTAGGAGTTAAACAGCAGCAGCAACAACAACAACAACAACAACAACAACAGCTCGTAGATTTGGAGATTGATGTTAAGATAATTGGGTGGGAAGCGATGATTCGAGTGAATAGCAATAAGAAGAACCACCCCGCCGCCAGGCTTATGGCCGCGTTGATGGAGTTAGAATTGGATGTTACTCATGCTAGTGTGTCTGTTGTTAATGATTTGATGATCCAACAAGCAACCGTCAAGATGTGTAACAGGTATTACAGTCAAGAACAACTCAGAATGCTTCTAGCTTCTAAAGTGTCAGATCCCAGATAATTGTACTATGATGGTTATAAATTTAGTTTATGTTGTTCATACTAGTTGTATTATGATTGATCCCAGTATTTTTAGTATTGGGAATCTGTATAATTATAGTTTAGCTTAATGTGAACTCGAGTTTTTAGATTAATTAGTATTCTAGAGGAGGAAACAGGAGCCCTGTTTGGTTATATATCCTTTACCAATTTCTGTAAATGGAAATGAAAACTTAGCTCCAACTCTCAGTTTTTGGTCTTAGAACATGTCTATTATGTATAAAATCCTTTGTGAAATCTTATGCAAGGAGTATATTTCGTTTGTACAATAGACTAATAATAGCGTTCATTGAGTTATTACTAGACACTAGTAGTATTATTATTAGCCTTTTTGAACAACCTCTGTTTGGGTTAATAATCAGTTGTAAACTTGTAACTGGTAAGATTGCGTGTATTTGTACTGTTAAGAGTCAACTCTGCCAGCGATGCGCCGATGAGCAGATTAAGGATTTCATGTCTTGGGCCTTTACTAACTGACTTGTAGCTGAGGCAACTGGAGTTCATTGATCATACACCCGAGTATACCATGTGCACACCGAAGACTAATTTTTGCTCATTTAAAACTGTTTTTTTAGTACATTTTGCTCATTTAGATTATTTTATATGCAATAAGTAAAAAAATAGCCTTGGGTGTGACATGCTTACGGTACGCCCTAGTATATGATAAAATTGGTAGAGACAATTGGACACAAAACACTTAAGATTGAACTTTTTTCCAATGACTAAATCTTAGAGTGTGTTTCGTTGGACGGAGTACATTTTCAATGGAAATTAGTTTTTCATGAAAACCATTTACCGGAGGAAAACTTAATTCTAGAATGATTTTCCTTTGTTTAGTTGCAAGGAAAAGTAACTTTCCTTTTGAACTCATTTTCCTTTGTTTTTGGTTTCAATAGGAAGAGTGAGGGCAGTTTGCCTCACTGTTAAAGAAAGTAAATTTCCACCATTGGAAAATAGAGGAAAGTGAATAAAATAGAACATTTTCCTTCCGACCAAACACACCACACCCTGAAGATCAAAAGCTGTAATGAACGTATTTTTTAGTTTTTATAAGACATGGAGATGATTAATGAGACCCACGAAACTAGAAAGAGCATTACTATAACGAATAGATTCAGTTGATGAAATCTTTTCATATACTACGAGCTAACATCTATACAAATATATTAAAAGGCGTGCGAAAGAAAGTCTATGTGCCACGTGGCATTCTCCTCAACTTTCTAATGCAAATGTTTTATGTGTATGTGTATTCCTCACTTTAAAAAAAGAAATGTGTAAGTGCAAGGTATCGAACACGTGACCTTCAAATGAAAAGTTATATAAATAAACAATTTGTTGTCTAATGTTTCAAATAAAAAATGATAAAGTCTTGTAATAATTATACTTAACTAAAAAGACTGAACAAAGATATACATCTCTAACACTCTTATTATGTAACTTACAAGAGAATATTGATGTCATATTTTTACTCCTCTTTGGACGCATTGTTTTCAAACTCAAACCTTTCAATATTTTTTTACTTATCATGTCATGACGCGAATTTTTCAATTTCTTAATGTAAAAAAAAATACGAAAAGTAGGAAAATAAATTATAAAAATTAAAAACAAAATATAAATATTTCTTATCATAACGACCCGAGCGGCATAAAAAACTAGTTAATACTATTAAAATAACATACATACAACAATGCCAAAATTAAAATCTCAAAATTCTGCATAGACCAAGAAATTAAGATAAAAGACGTGTACAAGAACTATAATTTGAGTTCATTTCATAAGCCATGTGCAGCTTTAGGCTTTAGTGAAGTCTAGCTTTGTTTGCAAAGTGACTTTCACATGGGAGTAGTTGTTGGTGCAACTAACTTGTATGTTTGCTGATATAATAATGTGCAAGCTTTAGAGGACTACAAGGTCTTATTTTGAACAATCTTTTCTCTGATTAATCAGTGTCAAAAAGGAGCCACGTTCTATTGATTGGCTCATTTATAGCAAACTACACGGGTTTGGAAGATTCGACGTATGTATCTCTCTGTTTTCTGTTTATCGCGTCTCCTAATCTCTAACAGCCACGTTTTACTTGTTTCAGCGTTTACGTAGATTGTAATTTGTAGCAGCATGTTTCGGCTCATCTTGTAATGTGAAGTTTTCTTTGCCAAATTTAAAGTTGTTTGTTTATGTCCTACTTTACATACCATGTGCATGGTATGTAAAACTGTCCCTAAAAGTTGAAAACACTTGTCCACAAATAATTTATCACCTTACTTATGTAATAACAATAAAACTATGAAGTTGCCTTTCATTTTTATTCATTCCTTTGTTATTATTGGGATACTATCATTTCAAATTGTTAATTAAGGTTTTATGAATTTTTCCTTGACAAGGAGCGGGAAATTGGGCCAAATTCGACATAATTGGCTTAATTTGTCATTGTATATATAATGTACAAGAAATCTTTATTAGAAATAAACCTCAAGCTAATAAAAAAGTAACAAAACAAAGTTATCTTTATAAGACTGTAAACAATGTTGTAATTCGCAATCTAAAATCGATAAAGATCCACATCAACATCATAAACGTCACAAATATGCCACATCTTATTAGTGAAACTAGTTGTTGGGTCCGGTCGATGCACCGGTAATCTAATTAGATAAAAAGGGTATATAGTTTGGGTTCGACATTTTGTCACAAGCACAACTACACAAGTCTTAGTCTAGTGTAGGATCATGACATTATAAAGTAAGAGGTCATGGGTTCAAGACCTCTTATGCAAATTCTTTAGTCATTTTCTAAAGGTATAACACCATGTTGGAGACAAAGAGGTGCCACATCAACGTATGAGGTGGGGTGACATATGGCGACGTACAATACTTGCCCACACTTTAGATTAACTACCTTATTGACGCTCTTATTTTCAAGACATGATCGAAATTGAATTCTCAATGTCAACATAGCAAGACATTGTTATTGGAAATTTCATGGTTCAAATTCTAATGCATCTGGCTAACCAAGTTTGTCATCAAGCAAAGTTCACATGTGTTATGAATCTATGATATAACGATAACATCCATAATGATCATATTAAATCAATAGTAATTCCACTACTACGTTACTTTAATTCTTCATTTCTTAAACAAGTATACGTTTTGTTAATTAACGAGTTAATTATAATCAACAATTATGACATCTTTGTAATATAAATATATACCTCAAATTTTAGTCCATGTTAATTATTGTAAGAAATTACATCATCTACAAATTTTAATATCTTAAGATACTACTAGTAGTAGTTACAAATTAAAGTTAAGATTAATCATTCTTGCATCTCTTGACGTCTCTAGGTATCTTTTTGCAATGAGTTTACAAATAACTTTTAGAGAAAACCATTTGATTAACTCAATTTCTTGGTTGTAATTGGTACACCATAAGTTATGGCGTAACAACCTATTCAAACCCCTTTCTTCCCTTTCATCTCTCCTAAATAAAAAAAGGAAACAGAGGCGAGAGAAATAATCCCCCCAAAACCCGCATCCTCGACTAACACCCCTTTTCCGCCACTACACCATCGCAACCAACCCCCATCCATTTTCTCTCTCCGCCCCAAATCCACTCTCTCCTCCCGAACATCCTTCCGTCAATCCAAGGATTGTCACAATTAATCGTCTTCCTTTTCTCTATTAATCGTCTTCCTTTTCTCTCTCTGACACTTAATTGGCGCTTTTCGGGTGATCAGAATCAAAGATTATCAAGAATCTCAGGCATTTTGGTGGATGCAAGTGGAAATCAATATAATGAATTCTAAGATTACCGAAAATCATTTTGTTTGAATATAATTCTTGAAATTGATTTTGAAAACATAATTGATCCTCCTTATTGTTTTCGAAATTAATTTCGAAATTGTTTTCGTAAACTAGTTTAGTACTTGATCTCGAAATTGATTTCCAGTAGTACCTCTTCTCACGATCACTTCGACTACTTCTCCGCCGACGTCGTCGTTAAAGAGGAGGAGAGAGAAATTCCGAGGTTGAACAACGGCAAAAGCAGCAGCAGAGGTGGAATTTCCTGGTCTTCGCGATTGAAGATTGTTCTTCGCAATTTCACCTTCAACCTCACACTTCTTCTTCTCCTCTTTTTCCTCTGCAATTTCAATTCTCCAACATCTTCGTTGCTTATTTCTCCTTCATTTTTCCAATTCAATCGAAAAATCCTTTCCATTCACAGACTAATAATGTTTTTTCTTATAAAAAATCTCATACTTAATTGATTGATGGAAGATTATAGTGGCGATGGTTGAAGGCGGCGGGTGGGGATTAGTGGTTTAGTGGAATATATTGAGAGAGAGTGAAGAAAGATAAGGGTGGATAGGGCTGTGCAAAGACCAGGGTCGGACCGGATGCTAGACCGAACCGGACCGAAGATTCCGGTCCGGTCCTCGGTCCATTAGATAATACCAATTACGGATTTCCGGTCCGGTCCAAACCCGGAAAATTCCTGTCCGGACCGGTGTACCGGAATTTCTGATTTTTTAGTAAAAAAAAAAATTTATATATTAAAAAAGTTTAAAAGGTAGAAAGTTAGAAACCTACTATTTATTACCTTTAGGAATATTGTTATTAAGATTATTAAATTTTAATGTATCTAATTTATAAATATGTTTAAATCAAATAAAAAGAATTTTTTTTAAAAAAAATATAGATGTCGGTCCAACAGGTCCAAAATCGGACCGTCCAGGTCCAAAAATTTCCCACATTCCGGTCCAGCCAGTTCTGGTCCGGTCTGGTCCTGGACCGGTGAACACCCCTAAGGGTGGATGGTGAAACATATTGGTGACAAAAAGAGATAATAAAGATTAATGATACAAGATTGCTGAAACATGACACAAAAGTGAGTAATAATAATGTCATTTTTTTTATAAATGATTTAATTTTGTGCAATAATGATAAGGTATATAAGGAGTTGAAAAATGATAATAAAATAAGAAAAATGACACAAATTTGCTGAAAAATGACATAAAAGTGAGGAGTATTGATATTATTTCTCTTATAAATGATGTCAGCTTAGTGCATAATAAAGATAAGATATATAAAAAGTTCAAAAATAATAATGAAATAGGAGAAATGATACAAGTTTTCTGAAAAATGACATAAAAGTTATTAATAATGATATGGAACATACCATAATAATATTTTTTTTTAAATGACATCAAACAGATTTACAAATAACATGAAACAACTTCAAATGATACAAACCACACCAATAATGACATGAAAGAGTTTTATAATGACATGAAACATTTATATTAGTTCTCACATGTGAGATGTTCGTTGTTACACAATACGTTGCGGTGTAACGTGTTACATCAATGACGCACTGTTTGATTAATTCTTAATTTTGGAGTCATTTCTTGAAACTGGTACTCCGTATAAATCAATATACAAATAACAAATATCTACTTCTTAATCCTAACTATCTCGTGCATTATTACTTAACTCCAACAACTTAAAAAATTGTAAAATAAAGATTGAAGTAGGAACTTTATATACTACCTCTGTTTTTTTTAGTTGCAACGAATGCCTTTTTGCATAAATATTTAGGAAAGAGGAGAGAGAGTAAATTTGACCTAATTGTCCATGCTTTTTGCATGTGAAGATAGGTAAAGTGAGGATAAAATCGTCAAAGTACCCAAAACCTATACCAAGAAAGGTAATGTTGCATATAAAAGAACCTAAAAATGGAAATAAAAAAAGATAGGAAATATATTAAAAAAAAGTCATTATTTTTATCATTTCGATAGGTATTGAGTGACTGACATGTCAATTATTTGATGTCAATTATTTAACTTGACTCCTGGCTTTAAATTTCAGTGTGTACCACTTGTATATCGGTGAAACATTGTCGGCAGAGATACCAAATGGCTAAAAAATTTAAGTTGAGTTTGACTCTTTATTATGGCTCAATTTCATTCATAAGATTTTCTATCAACCAATTACGTCACATGTCAATGTAAGTTACAATCTTCTCACAATAACAAAACTAAAAGGAGAGGTATTAAGGGAATTGTACTAAAATAAAAAAAGATTAGTAATCATTCATCTAATTAGTTAATTAGATAATTGTTGCATCACGTATGATATACAATGATTACTCAAAGATAATTCATGGAATGCATGGGAATCAGGCATCAGCAATTCAGCAGTAATTTGTTTCCCTTTGGGACAAAGAAAATGCCAGGTACATGCAATTTCCCAATTTATTGTGGTTGATTTGTCATTGTCGATGAATGTGCAAACAATCTCCCACCCGGCCACCACCCTAAGAGAGATAAAGATACAGCTTTTATCCGCTCTGATAAGAAATTTGTGATCCTCCAAGAAACAACGTGATTATATACGTACAATACTACCATCCCCACCTCAAATTTTCGTGAAGCACATTCAAAATATTATTACATGGTCCATCGCGAGTTTACACTCCTCTCCATATACGGACACACTTTCTATACTCTCTCTATATATGGCCTACACTACCTTTAAAAAGAGTTTTATTGTGATTCTACCTCATTCCTTTGATCGTCACAAATCCCTTTTATATTAACGACCCGTTTGGTTAGCGGTATTAAATGGTGGTAATGGTAATGATTTTTAATGCAAATTTGTGAAGGCATTCTCATGTCAACATCCATGATAATGCTAGTTTATTTCCCAAAACACCTATTTTCTTCCTAAAATTTCATTACCATCCATAACCACTTGGGAAGGTGGTATTGGGTGGTAATGAAAATTTATGAAGGAAAACACATGTTTTGACATCAAGTTTCATTTCTATGAATGTTAGCATTGAAATGTCTTCAGAAACTTACACTAAATAAAAAGCATTATCATTACCACAATTTAGTACCACTAACCAAATATGTCGTAACAGTCATTTTTCATTACTTATATTGCACATGATGGTCCTTATCACTTTATGTTAGGTTAATCTATGATATATGTTTCTAATGTTAGGTTAATCAGGTAACAATCTTATGTCTTAATCAATGTACTTATAGGTTTTTCTTATCCATAATATTGTCCTCGAAATTAGTAGTAAATAACAATTTCATGTTTCATGATTAATTATTCTGCCTTTCCTCCCTTCTCAACTTAACTAAAACCACTCCTCAAACCTTTCAAAAAAACGAAGAAACTATTTATCAAAAGATTGAAAAACATGCACTCCTCGAATATATTAAACTCAGGAGGAACTCCAGTGAACTACAGTATTTAGATTGTTTCTTAGCACATCCTTATTTCAGCCATAGAAAACATGTTTGTTTTTACTTGCAAAAAGGACGCTTTATTAAGAAAGAAAAGGAGTGGTTTTCCACGAAGATGTATGCTCTCTCCTATATCAAGTAGTAGTAAGAGAATGCGATGTGATGTACTTGAAAATCAACCTTTTTTTGGGGGTACATGATTTGATTTTACTGCACATAAGCATATTATTACAGTACTTTGTGTCAAGATTCAATGGTTCTTGCTCCCTTCCCCCCTGAATCAAGCAAACATTGACGAATAGTTTGAAATTTTTTCATATTAGCATCTTTTAAATTGAATTTAGACTGCTTTAAGCACTTGTCACACACACATTCAAGACTTTAAACATACTGATCGATGACTTTTTTTTTTTTTGGGGGGAGAATTTTCTTGTATGAAGATTTAGAAAAGGCTTGTCGTATCTTAAAATCTTCCTAATCACACTCATTATGTAAAATTGAAATTTGGAGATTTTAAGACACCAAAATAAAGGAAGGTAAGAGAAGACTATATATTGAGATTCTTTTACAAAATGGAATAAAATAAGTAGACGTCTAAAAATTCTAAGACTTTAGAAAAAGGACTATTATATTGATTAATAATTTAAGAGACATTATTTTGTGTGACTCTCTATATACAAACTTTTTAGAAGCCTATATATAAATCAAAGGGCAACATTAGCATTAATTTTTTTTCCTTAGCAAAAGTACTATTACTCGCTTTTACATTTTAGCCTTATATTATTTCAAACAAAAATATATAATGCTCATATTTCAAATATAGGACCACTAATTATATGCTTTTCTCATTTTAGTCCTACTTCAACCTTAAAAAAAGCAGACAAAGTAAAAAATGACCCTATTATTTTGATAATTTTTTCTAGTAGAATCATGTTACATCCTTATTTTGAGAAAATACATATGATCAATGTCACAACTCACAAGTATAACAATTACTTCAAGGATTAATTTTTTTCACTTAAACGTATCTGAAATTAATGTATTAGATCTGATTGGACCCCTTTTCATCCATAATTTTCACCTTATGTTGACACCTAATTAGATCTCGTTGGTCTGAAAACTTCATTTTTAAGGTGAAGCAGACGTACCTTAAATTTGCATTGGCTATATATACCTCCTTGAATCTTATGTCCGTTTCGGTAGATATGCATTCATATATCAATATATGCTCAATTATTACTGGTTGCATACTTTGCATTAGCTTCCTAAATATCTTTGTTACACAAGCTCAATAGGTTTGATCATATGGTAATGACTGATTTCTGGCTTTCCTGTACCTTTATTCTATGCTACACGCCTACACCAAGTCACCAAGTGCACTGTGCTCCTAATAGTAACCTCAATAACGCAGGCTGCTTCTTTAAGTTTTGATATGAGAGGGCGGCTGTCTTACTCCTTTCTTCTTGGTTTCGTACTTGACTACTACTCCTTGGTTGCTGAATTTCAAAGAGGTGGGACTTGAATTTGGATCAAAAGTGGAAGCTGGCAACTGTACTTGACGAGCATCCTTTAATCTCGTCGTTTATAGAATGAAAATTTACTATATAGGCCCTGTTCTTTTGGATTTATTTTCAGTTCGGTTCGGTTCGTTTATTATTATTATTATTATTATTATTATTATTATTATTATTATTATTATTATTATTGTAATACTCCGTCCTTTTATAAACATAATATAAACAAAATAGAACATTTTATTAAAGAAATGGCGATAGCGGAAATATCACCTGACGGAAATGTCACTCTAATCAAAGGTTAAATTAAACTAAATAAAAAAAAAAAACAATTATGATATTCCAAGATATCTAAAAAGAGGCAAAACAACCTCATACTCCCAATATATATAGTAAATATAAATAAAATAAGATGTCTCAAAAAAATCCTAAATAGTTTTTCTCTCATTTCCCATAACACGAAATAATCACCTGCAAAATATATCAACAAACATCCACAACCAGTGGGGAGTAACTAACAGCTCTCTCAGCTCAATTAGGATCCATATAAGAGTTATAAAAGTTTTAATAATCAATTCATACAAAAACATCTCAATACTAAACTTCAAATAATTAAATAAAAACTATTAGACCAGACAATACAACATGCTATACACAAATAGGGTAAACAAATGGACAAGTAAATATACATATTGTAATACCCCTCATGATTGCTTTAAAGGGAGTTAGCAGGCTACTCATTCCAACAAGATGCATCTTTCTTTAAGGTAGCTTATTGATGCGCATTTGTGACGATAGACTCGGCTCCGGGTGGGTCGGGTGTTACAATTATTATTATTATTATTATTATTATTATTATTATTATTATTTATTTATTTTTATTCTTATTTTTTTTTATTATTAATTATTATTATCAATTATTATTATTATTATTATTATTATTAGTTATTATTATTAATATTTATTATTATTATTATTAATATTAATTATTATTATTATTATTTCAGTTCAGTTCAGTTTCTCTCAGTCCAAAAGAACGGGGGCTATGTATAGTGTCTATGTTCTCAGGGATAATTCTCAAATTTTAACTGTATACATTACTGTTCCTTGATTTCACCAACTCAGGTGGACCGGATTATATGTATAGTCTATAAAAAGGGATAAAACTTTGTTGAACCAGTGGGTAAATTTTCCACGACTAATATAATTTATTATAGAGTGAAATCCAATTTTATTTAATATTGACAATTATATTTTAATGATCTATTAAAAGTGGGTAAATTGGGTAGGTGTATTTATGTCCTATAAAAAGATGTCTTACCTTATCAGGTGAATTAACAAATTACTTAGAAAAAAACTACATAAAAAGTAAATCATTTACGATAAATACTAAAAGGATCTTATGTAAGACGGTCTCATATGAGAATTTGCCTTCTAAGTATAATCAGGATATGTTTTCTTTAGCTTAATTTTCTTATTTTTGGATAAATGGAGGAAGTTTCAGGAAGATTAAGAGAAGTTAAAAAGGATTCAGAATAATTAAGAAAAGTTTAGAAAAATCAAGAAAATTAAGAGAAGTTTCTAAAGCTCAAAGAAATTAAGAGAAGTTTAGAAAAAATAGGTAAAAATTAAGAAAAAGTAGAGAGTATTTCTGAAAAATTCAAAAAAATTTAAAAAATTTAAGAAAAGTTCAGAATTTTTAGAAAATTTAAGAAAAGCTCTAAAAAGTTCATAATAGTTTAAAAAATATAAGTTGAAAAAAAGAACCTTTAATTAAATAGAATAAGTAGTCTTATAAATATTCGGTGAAGTTATTAAGAGACAACAAAAATAAGAAAAAGTTACCTAAATAGAAAATAACTTTTGAAAGTAAATTAAATCTGAAACATGAAATATTTTCTAGGATGAGAGAAGTATTCTCACCTTATACTCTTACATGTAGCTCCAACATTGCCAACGATTTTATATTTTATTGTACACTTGGTGTATATTATAATACGAATGGTACACTAGAAGTTAGTTTTAGTTTATCCAAAGTCCTTTAAGATAATTAATAAGATAGTTTTGGGTGTATCATTGCTATGAAAATCTGGACAATTTTTATTTATTTACAAGGCATGCAATTTCTTAAATGAAATGCTACTTTTCAAGTGACCGCTTTAGTTTAAATAATACTTCAAATTGAACAACTGTGATTAATATTGAGTTGTTCATATATTACTATAAGGTTGAAGTTTTTTTTTCTCACAATGGGGAAACAAACAACAAGAAAACTACACTAGAGGGTAGGGTTGGCAATTCGTGTCAGTGGGTCGTATTCGTGTTTGGTTTCATGTAGATTTCGGATTGGCCCACAAATGTATCAAAAATGATATAAAAAGTAGAATAGTTGCATAATATGATAATTATAACTAATCGGGTTCGTGTTTGGTTTCATGTAGGTCGTGTCTGGATGAGCCAGATTGCCAGCTCTACTAAAGGGTAGATGAATCCTGAACAAGTCTGCGCACAAATTGAAGTTTTCAGAAAACAGTCGAAACAACCAAAAAAAAATGGAAGGTCGTGATTTGAGAATAAGCACGTGGTTTAATTTATTGGACCATGCAGCAATTAATTTTATTTTTGTTTAAATAAACGGAGCAGCGTCAATGAATCAATGATTGGAGTTCGGGAGTGTCGTTGGATTTTCTTTTGCGTCCTCATCCATTGCATTTGCATATTTCCATGTCTATCAACTTTTCCGGTTAGGGAAGCATATACCATATGCTATTTATATCATAATTAATGTACAAAAATCTATGCTTTGTTCAACCAAAAAAAAAAATGTACAAAAATCAATAATACTCCAGCAGCGGACAATAATCTTTGGGTGGAAACCCGTAGCCCACTTAGTACGAATATCTCCCAAAGCGTTCCACAAAGTTTTTCCTATAGAAAAATTACATGGTGTTTATGCATATATTTAACTATTATATCTTTATAACATATTGGTAAAATATATGAATTAAAATATACATCGAAGCAAATCTAACAATGTCTCGAAATATATAATTTTTTATATATATAAATGACTGAAGATAGTTTAATTTTTTTTTATAACTTTGATTACATGAATAATGTTCCTTCTGTTCTAATTTCATAGGTACGCTTTCAAGTTTATCGATGTAAAAGTTTCAGCATTAATATATTTAGCCTCTGTTTGATTCAACTTATTTTATCTTACCTTATCTGAACTTATCTTATTTTATCTGAACTTATATTCTAGTTTATTGTGTTGTCCAATGTAGATAATCCGTTTTATTCAACTTATTTTATCTTATCTGATCTAATATTATTTTATCTTATCTGAACTTATCCTATCTTATCTTATCTTATCTTATTTTTTCTGAAATAAGTTGAACAGAACAAAGCCTTAAATATCTATGTCAAAAAATACATATCGAAACGAATCAAACAAGATCCTACATATCTATGTTTTTCTTTGAGTGCGTTGCGGATGTATGCATAGTAACAAAGACTCCAACAAGAATGACATGGATTACACAAATAATGACATAAATCTCATGTCATTATGTCATTTATTTCATGTCATTTGAGTTCTTTTTACAAAAGATTCGGTGGTTTGTGGGTTGTTACACCACAAATTATGGTTTTATGGTGTAACAGTTACACCCAATAATTTGTATTTTTTTACATATAAAACACAGATGAGTCAAAATGGTGAATCTGAACAGTGCCATGATTTCAAGTGTAACTATCAAAAAAGAATTGAAGGATATACATAGAAAGAATTGTGTGGAAAGAAGGGGATAGAATAATAAAATAAGTATTATTTTTTGTTGAGTTGAATTACTGTTAGTTTATGTTTATCTATCCATTAGATTGAATTGTTTTCCTTTATAACCACTTTCTCCATCTATGATCCAACTGCGATTGATCTTCCAATTTATTTTTTACCTAGTCTTTAAAACGCATTTGTAGAAGTAAATCCATCGATTTCAATGTATACCTTATAATAAATAAGAAAATTAATATGAACCCGGTGCACACTAACTTAGTGTGCACCTAATCCATCTCACGTGACTTCTAATGATTACAACTTTCCGTTTTTGCCGCGTTCAGTCTTCCACTCTTTTCTCTCTCCTGATAACTTCTCTCTCCTCTGATAACTTCTCTCTCCTGATAGTGTATTTTGAAATGATATAGTGTATTTTAAAATAATATAGTGTATTTTAAAATGATATAGTGTATTTTGACATGATAGTGTTTTGCTGTGTTTTTTGGCATGATAGTGTTGCATGATATAGTGTATTTTGAAATGATATAGTGTATTTTGACATGATAGTGTTTTGCTGTATTTTTTGACATGATAGTGTTGCATGATATAGTGTGTTTTGACATGATATAGTGTATTTTGAAATGTTATAGTGTAGTTTATTTGTATATTACACAAAATTATCATAATCGATCGTTATAGTGTTTGACATGATAGTGTATTTTGACATGATATAGTGTATTTTAAAATGATATAGTGTATGTTTGTTCTGAACAACTGTTTTTGTCAAAATTTTAGAGCGAAAGAACCTTATTGAAGAGAGAGAAAATCGTGCGGATTTTGGAAAGCGGGAGTGACTAGTTTGTAGTGGGGCACGTGTCTAGGCCTGGTCCACACTATTTTTAATGTGAACCAGGTCCACGCAAGACGGATTGTATAATAAATTTGTTAAAGTTTCTTCAAATAAATATAAAAAGTTGATATTGCACATTGAGATTGATGGATATAACAAGTGTTCCTATGACTAAAATTATTCTTTCGTATTGTTTAAAATGTGGCAAATTTATTATAATCAAACTTTGAAAAATCTTATTTAGAAATAAAAAGCGATTTATATACGTAAGGTGCAAAATAAGCCCAAAGTTTAGTTGGCTGTAAATCAGGCTAGTGCTACCAATAATGAAATATTATCTTGAACAAAAGTAATGTCCTTCGTTCTTTTTAGATTGCAACGTTTCCCTTAATTGGAAGTTTTATATTAATTGTAACATTTCCTTATTTGGTAATATCTTCTCTCTATCTCTCTTATTATATGGTTTCTACTTTTTATCTATCTATCTCTCCCCTCTTCACATAACTTTCTTAAAAAATGTGTCAATGAGGATATGTTGTCATTATTATAGAACGGATAATATATCATATTAATAATTTTTGGAATATCAACAAATTAAATTGGGAATTTAAAATTTGCAAAAAGATAATTTTATGTAATCCAAACGGATAATGTGGCAATAAATGTTGATCACATCACTTTTCTAGCTTGATGTGATAGTAGCATATGTTACAGTGTGCAATTTGAACAATGGGGTTTCAAAAAGTTCTCTATGGTGATCAATCATCACCATAGTCCATTAATCCATACTCGACCAAGTCACCAACTGGACCACTGTAAGCTTTTCAGTTGGGCCATGGATGTTATTTGCAGGAGTGAAGGCTGAAGGACTAACTTTTTTTTAAAAGGGAAAAAAATTAACACTTGGTGGCTTATATGAATATCCTCCCCTTTTCTGTTTTTTATTTAAAATAAAATACACTTAGACACACTTGGTCATTTATTCGAAACTTTGACGGTATATAAATAAGTATATATAAGGAGAAAAATAGACATATAAGCTCTTTAGATTCATATCGATATATAATTTAGAGAAATCAATTTTTCAGTATATCTTATAATATGTACTTTATGAAAAATAGGGTACAAAAGCAACTATAATGTAAAGAACAAAACCTACAAACCAAAAGACGTTTGGGTTAGCATAAAGCTGAGAATATCGGGAGGGGGGCAAGTTGGTGAGAACAAAAAAATATAAAGAGAGTTTAAAATTTGTTGGGGTTATTATGTATACATGATACAACTAGATCCTTAGTTTAAAATTTGTTGTGGTCATTATGCATACAACTAGATCCTTTCCATTGATATAAGAAGCCCCATTCAGGGTTAACTATTGTGTTTCAAACAAGACAATTAATTTCCATGGAGAGTTCTATTTACTCAATGAGTAAATCACACATTTAAAGTAGATATTATATTTAGGACATGCTTGGATTTATTTTCTTTTTTTGAGGTTAGAGATGTTTGGATGAACAGGGTAATAAAAGAGAAATTAAGAGCATAAAGATGAAGGGAAGTGGACAAATTGTGGTAGATGGAGACATGAATTGGAAGTTAAACGAGGGGAGAATTATACCCTTATTTTGGGGTTATAATTACACGAGATTGTCCTAAATAATCACGGTGATATATGAATAGTAGCGTTATCACAGTGGTATTTTGTGTAATTTTAGGAAAAATTACGAGTATTTTAGGAATTTCCCAAAAAATAGGGAATGTTTTGGATGGTAACTTTTTCTACTTTCTCTAGAGAGTAAAAAATTGCTATTATAATATACACTATTTATATATCACTCTGATTATTTATTACTTTTTCATTATCCACTAGGCCACCACCACCCTAGGAGTGTATTACCTGCATTTTGAGGGTAATCATGCACCCTTCCATAGTTCCATCTCTCTATCTCTATACATCATAGAATTATCTTCTAATCCTAATATCATTTTCATTTTTTTTCACTTTATCACCATTACGCCTCTTAATATAACACCCGTAGTCCAAACATGTGTTTAGTAGAATTGTACTATATCTCAAATGGACAAAACTCACTAGATACTCCATATGAAGCATTCTCCGTTTTCTATAGCTTCCAAACTTCAAGGAACTGGTGATAAAAGAAATTTTAAAATACAAAAAGCATCTTATAATGTATTAGTGCTTTATCCATTATAATGAATTTTATCCTCATAAAATTTTGTATCATTATAATGGATAGCTTCCAAACTACAACCCACAACCACACTTTAAATTAAAGTATAAAGACAAAAGATACAACTACAACCTTTTTCCACCTCAAAAAAACAAAAGGAAATCTTTTATGTCCCAAAAAAAAGTTATCACGTGGATTTTTGTAATCTAATTTTTTTAGAGAGAAATTTCATTAATTGAAGGTGAAACGACATCTAGCATAAATATTAAAGAAAAACAAAATACAATCAATCAAGATTAAACCAAACTTAATATTTTGATATAAATCCAGACGGAGATAGTGTATTAGCGCAAAAATTAACATGACACAGATGAGTGTTATTTACTAATCTCCACTCCTTAAATTTTGTTGGATGTGTTGTCATATACTCCTATCCCATACATTTTATGTGCTTATTCTGTAATATAATATGGATCCAAACTTCGCTAAGCAATATCATCTAGTATCACAAATTACCGTTGGTTTACCTTGTTTCGCGGCAATTAAGCTACATTAACATTAGTTAATACTAGTTGTTATCCAAACATAGCTCTTTTTCCTGGTTTTACTATTTTTCATCTTGAATCCTTCAAAATATTATTCTTTTTTTTTTGCTCCCTTCCCCAAACCCTCTAGCTCCCCCCCCCCCTTTTCTTTTTTCTCCCATCCATGACCCATCAAATTCTAAGCTTCAACCTAGACATGTAAAATCTACATGTTTATAGATTAATCCAGGAAAAAAGAAAAAAGGGTAAAAATGAGTCTAAATTGTTGCCATGTTCTTCAAAGAACAGACTCCGATTTCGACATGAACAAGAGATTTATTGTTGATGATGATAAATCTAGTACTACTAAAAATTTATCAAGCATACTTCGTCATAAGAAATTAACTGAAAGGAGTTGGTCAGGAAACCTTATACCACCCTGTTATGACCAAGTTAAACCAACAAATGGTGCAAATCCTAAGAAGTTGAAGATGCATCACCGTAGGCATGGGAGCACCGGAGCAGTGCCATTCTCAGATGACGATGATGATCTTATGAACGAGCCGAAGCTGGTGAGGAGTGGTGGGATTAGAAGGGATTGGAGCTTTGAGAACTTGGAAGCCCAGCAAAGGGAAGCCAGGAGATCAAAGCAAAGATAATCTATGAGTTCCCATTTCATTTTTCTTATTTCCTTGTAACCCTATCATTGAAGGAGCTATAAAAGAGTTTATTATCATAATGTATGCATTTATGTCTAATTTGGTTGAATTTTTTCAAGGGGTGAATGGGTGGGTAGAATTGGAAAGGGAGTTTTCCATGTGTAAACTACAACTTTTTATGCATTTTTTTCCTTTCCTTTTTGTCATTCTTTGATGTTTTTGGTGTTAGATTTTGCTATAAAAGATAAACCATCCAATGTCAAGTAAAAATTCTAACTTTTTCATTGTAGAATTTCCGTCCAACCAAACGGAGTCTTAATGTTCGTTGTGAATTCTAGTTTATCCTGTTGTAGTATAATATTCTATCCTACTTTACTAATCTTTCTCATGCATGGGTAAAAGTAGAATCTAATTCCCTCATAATTGTTCGACAATTGGAAATAGTTGCTTCCGAATCTACATATATAATTCATTATTATCTTCCAATGTCTCAAAAGAGGAAGTGGTACTCCAAAGTAACATATTCTATTAAATCTAGATTCTTCCAATATATATATTTAATGATTTATTATTAAAATAAATCAAATGGTGGATGATATCTAAAGTCTAAACTGAATATTAAGATCTTTCTGCATGGATATTCGAATTGCAAATTATATTAGTAATATTACTCAATAGTAAGGATATTTCCTTCACACCAAAAAAAAAAAACAGAGAGCAGAGTTTTCTGTTTAAAAAAAGGTTCAAATGTCTATGTATTAGGTTGTAGAAAATCTACACCAAAAAGGCATTACAAATGCTAATATAGATACGTGAATACGTTTTTTTTTTAGTGCGAATGAGCCACAAGGGCGGGGATGAAAATCGATCCCAGGATCACCTGAAACCGGGAGGGAAGCTCTAACCAACTGAGCTATCCCTCACTCTCAAATATGTGAATAAGTAATAATACAAGGAAATAACAATTTAATGGAAGTGCTAAAGCTTTGTTTGGTTGGACGATTTTTAAAAAATTTGCTCCTTTTATAGCTTAGGTGGCACATCAAACAAGAAAGCATGCAACTCGTACTTCAAATCTTAAAAAGGAATGCACTTCTCCTTAACCATAGAAGTATAATCAGGTGTAAATAGAAAAATTGCATGTATGTTCATGTTCCATGTTTTAGTACGATTTCATTGTAATCAAATGAGCACTAACTAAATAATCACGAGATTTAATTACAAAGACGATGTTACAAAGCCGCTATTTAAACGATGATGAGGTTCAATTACAAAACATACAGCCACTTAATGTGTGAATCTCAAAGACTAGAGTATTTTAGTCTTGCTTGGTTCGAGCTGTATGTTATACTCCCTTCGTTCCTCTAATGGGCAACCTTAGAGGGACAAAGGGAGTATTAACATCCGTTGTGCAAAGGTGCAACTTGTGCTTTTTGTGCAGTCGTGGAGGCTTGCAATATGTAATCAAAAACATCTGTTGCCGGACCATGTAGTCCGTAGTCCGCACTCCGCAGGATGCTCAGTGTCTAGCTTGCAAGGGTGATCACATATTTACACGTAATCACTGAGCGGCTAGAGAAAATTAGAGAAGGCTATACTTCTGAGAACTATTTCTGCTGAGATTACTTACAGCATGAGTGAAAAGTTTTTGTGTTCCGGAGTAGGCCAACTGCTGAGGGTCTGCATGGGTGTTGGTCAAGTGCCTAAAACCCTAAACGATGTAAACCCCGAAAGCTATGATTATCCGGCTGGCAACAACGGTAACATGAAGCAACTCAGACCATCACTACATAGGTCAACAGGTCACATATCTCAACCTCCCTATTATTACAGCTTCCTAGCAAGAACTCCACGTGTGCGTGTCCAATGAAAACTCAAGGCGTCACCACAAATTACCCCTCCATGTGCTACTTTCGGGTACTTTTTACCACCCAAGCACAATTTAATTACCGGTTTATAAAATGAGTTTAGCATCATAGGAAGTTTTTCCTCAACAAACCCTCGAGGGTAGTTAGCATGTTCTGTCTTTGCAGCCTGCCTAATCTGCTTTCCAGACAAGATTACATACAGTCTGAACTAACACACACTCATTCCCATACCGGAACAGGCTAACAGTTATGAAGTTTCTTAAAATGGTACCCTAGAATCCACAGCCTCTGTTGTTTTGAGTTTAGGTCCTAGAATAAGATAGGTTACACAAAGATCCTGATGCATTTCTCTCCTGAGAGCTATGTTCTGCACTTCTGCTGTTTGTATTGTAGGAGCACAGATACAATTAGGGTTTTGACCTGCCAAAAATGGCTGGTTTCATAAGACTTAAACCGACTGAGGTGTATATAATTGCCAGATTTTTTTACTAAAAATTAGTATACGTTGCGCATTCTATACAAGAATAGAAGTTCCTCATCAGTCATCACTCATCTTCACCAACCATCAACCTTAACACACACAAATATATCCATCAGAACCTTTCAATTTACTCCTAGAAATAGAGATTCAATATGTATAGGAATGCCAAAAGCATCTTTGGAACCAATGACTTTTAGCAAATGACTATGGATAATTAATAAGAGCACATCAGCTGAGGTATACAAAACACAAGCAGCATACAAACAGCTAGTCACTAAGTCAATTTTGGTGAGATTGTTTTGGCATGTTAATGTATGTACAAGTCACAAACTTGTCTTTTGGTATTCTAAATGTTCTAGTTCATTTACTCAAGTCTTTCTGATAACCCAGTTACTGACCTGACTTGAAGAGAGCCTACACCATTCGGGAAGATCCAAAGCAGCTGAACAGAATAGGTTCACTGCTGCAATAAATCTGCATTCAAACCATTGAGAATATATAAATACAGATGATGTAAGTGGGAAAAATTCCACTGCCATTTCAAGACACCCGAAAACTTAGTGTCACTTATTGAAAAAGAGAGCTACCTATTTCTTGTTTCTTGCCTCTGCTTTCCAATCTCTTCTCCCGGCTTTACTTCTAATTTTCTCACTATCATTCAGGTGACAATAGCTTTCAGAAGAAACTTCACTTTTCGAACTTTGTTCTGCTTCCCGTGTACCCAAAGGAACATGTGGCATGTGATTTTCACAGGCTAAAGACTGACCACTGGAAAGAAGTCCTTTTGATATGGCTTCTGGTTTGGCTGCATGGACCCTCCTTGCGTCCTTTTTCCAATCTCGTCTACAATGGACACGGGTTACAGCTTGTTCTGCAGTCCTATTTGTTGGCAGTGATACAATTTGCATCTGGGATGACTGGTTGGTGAGATGACCATTGCTGACATCAGTTTGTAGACGTTTCCGTTCCCTGTATCTACGTTGTCGTTCTCTGTTCTTCAGCCGACGATACATAACATCATTGAGGTCTTTGCTACCATTACTTACGTCAGATAGCTCCATTGTATCTTGTGTTCAGAAGGGAACCTTTTGTATGTGAAACTTGTAGAGACTACTTACAAGGTTATCATTAATCCATAGCTCCACTGTGTCACCACTATCTTGTCTTTTCTATAGAACATCTTTTGACAGCCTCTAACCGCACTATTTTTAATTGTAAAACTTGTAGAGATTGATTACAAAGGTAATCATGCTTTGATATTAGGATCTTGTGGATTTGATTCACTCTTCAGTGGTTTTCTAGTAGGCACATCAAGCCCACCTTGCTTTCTCGACCATCAACAATGCAAAGAGAATAGTTGCTCCCACACCTAGAAACATATTGCTTTCATGTCAAAGAAACGTACTAGCTCTTTACTCATTCTGAGACGCAAAAAACGTCAAAAAAAATCAAAGTCCAAACAAGAGAAGTTGCGGATTTCAGTTCAGAAACATGTGCAACGAACTGCCTGAACTTGATCCTCGCAAAAAAAAAAAAATGTGAATTTGATCACATAAAGTTGCTCAGACTTTCACAAAGGAAAAAGCCGAAATACACTGGTACAGCAATATCACTTACACCAGATTGTGAAAAATTACAAAAAGCACTCCTACGTTTTAGAACAAACATGAAAAGAATATTTGGGACAGTTGCCCAAGGCTTCCAAATTCCAGACATGAGGCCTGGTTCGACTCTCACCAGGCTCATTGTTGAGGATCCCCTACTCCCACTCCCCTATGGGCCCTTCATCTTACCCAGAAACATGGTTCAATGCCATTCCACATATCTGGTCACGCCCACAGCCACATGAGAAAGTAAAGAAAAAGGAGTAAAATGCATTAGAGTGGAAGTCAACTTCAACATAAAGGAAACACTAGTTGTCACGAGTCCCGTGCAATCGTGCGAAATAAAGAGCTTTTCCAGTTAGTAGGTCATCATTATCAAACTAGACAATTATATTATATTGTAATACTCTTTGCGTACATTTAGACTCATTATTATCCTTTTTTTCTAGTGCATTGCATACAATAACGTTTTTTGATTGGAGTAAGACTGTAAATTGAATTCAGATTTCAGAAATACAAATATCACAAAAGCAAGCTTCTGGAATCCTGACAAGACACCCAAACATATAATCCCTCAACAGCAGAGATAAAGACTGTGCGGTCCAAAGCAATCACCCTGAATAAATAAAAGTTGAAGACTTCATCAAATGAAACATTTCTAAATGGAAGCTTCGTATTAGAACTTATAACTTTGAAACAGCCAAACTTCATACGTCCAAATGTTCTTTATTAAAAAGGGCATGAAAAATGCAAACAAGGTTCTTAGGAGAGGTGAGTACTTTTTTCTCTCCATTTAACCCTCTCAATCCCCCCTCTCTTACATTTATCTATCTGCAGAATGCCAGCATCAACAAAACTACTTCCATTATAACAAGGCAGGATCTAGTGAACGATCTCATCCATTCTCAATTTGATTTAATAATTGACTGGGAGAAGGATGCCATAAAACTTACCCATATGACGAGAAACTGGCCGTTAGCCACTGCCTCATTGACCTTGACTGCAAGCCTGCAACTTAAATTCCATTCACTATCTTCCTCTTTGAACATTCTAGGGTGTGTTCTATATTTTGACTTAATTGAACATATTCAGACTTAAATTTAAGGCTTATTGGAACAATCTTAACTTATTTTTAGATAATAAGCCAAAGTAAGTTGAACAAAACACTACCCTAATCTCCATGTTGGCTAGCCCCATCCACAAGTTTGAAGTTCCTGACTTTCTATCGTGCATCTTTCCCACAAAGGCACAAGTAGCTATATGAGAGCACGGTAAAGGCCTCAAGGATGTGCATTATTAACACATTTTCTTAGATTTACAAGGTCTCCACACTACCTGGTCCAAAAATCCAGTTCTTTGTCTGGTACTCTGGTTAGCTTCCTAGTCAATGAACAAATAATAATTCTACTCTTGCCAGGGAAATGTCCACCCTAAGGGTTCTTCTCCTTTTGCGTTAGTTTAAGGATGTTGTGCATAGGGACTATGAGCTAGAAGATATTTGAGAGGAAACTGTACTTCTGAAACCTTAATCTCTGAAGTCTTTACCTTTATATCTCCTGAGGCATCTACAATAACTTGCCAGATCTTCAGTTTTTCCCCTACGAGATGAAAAACTATGGAAAATAGAAACCACTAGATCTTTTAAAATTAACCCCGTCCACTTCACAGATAACAGTCCATCAATTTCTTGACATTAGAGTTTATTCCATTTCGCCTAGACTCAAGTCCTCTACTGAATGCCCTCCTACCAGTCGCTCAATGAAAGCCCTCCTCTATGAATCTGTCTGCTGGTAAAAAAAATCAGAGACCACTTAAGTGATTGGCAACTTAGCATCACTTAGGCTCCGTTTGGTTGGGTGTAAAACATTTTTAGTATAAAATGATTTTCATGGAAAACAATTTACAATGGAAAACACAATTCTAAAATTAGTTTTCCGTTGTTTGGTTCCATGGAAGAAAAATGATGAAAAGAAAGGAAAATGAAAGGGAAAGTAAGGAGGTAGTGAGAAGAGTGTACAAGAGAGATAAGGAAAAGGAAGGAAAACAGTTTTCCCTTCATTTTGAAGGGAAAATGGTTTTACACTCCTTTGCAAACCAAACAATGTAAAATTGGAAATAGAGGAAAACAGTTTTCCAGGAAAATGTTTTACGCCCTACCAAACGGAGCCTTAGAGAGCAAAGGATTTTGACTATAAACTTTCCCACTTTAAGGCGGATCTAGGATTGCAAATTTGGCGAGGCACTGTAACCGACCTAATAGCATACCAAAATTTTAAAAACCTAACAATCATTAAATAACACTCGAAAAGTTATCTAACTTCTAATTAAATTATTTGTAATGGTTAATCATTTTTGGCTAAATCGACGATTTGTTGCTCCAAAAGGTCTTTAGGGAAACTCATAATTTTCAAATTGACAAGATTAGTTAGATTATAGTTATCTTCAATAATCAAGTGTATTAACAATTCTATTATAAGAATATTCAATTTACAATTGTTTTTTCTTTTCTCTCTACTCAAAGCATTACTTTCTAGAATTTTTTTGCGAGACAATGTTCTTTCGCTTTTAGTCTAGGAAATTGCGTTAAATAGCTTACATGCACCTTGTATTTTTCTCTTTTGTTTTTATTTCTTTTCCCCCCAAAAGTACTCAATTTCTTTGAAAAAAAATGGTAAGGCGCGTGCCACGCAAGACCCCACGTAGGTCCCCCTCTATATTTATAAATAATATGAACTCCTAGGTATCAAAAAATAAAATCCCTTATCGCAATGGGGAAGAGATGAAACATGATCATTCTCACCTCCATCGCTGTCATGCCCTATCTGATCAGCTAATAGGGCATTTTCACCATGAAAATGTATGATCAGCTGATGTACCACTAGTAGAGTCTGGCTTTCCAATATTTAGTGGACTAGAAGGAAGAAATGAGGGATCTTAAGTGTTCACAATGATCAAGGGTAATTCATGGAAAGAGACACATATGGAAATATAGTAGCTGATAAAATGGCCAAGGAAGCCAAAAGTGAGCTCTACGTTTGGCAGCATCAAGTCAAGTGACCTTCTTTTCTTTTTTTGACAAGAAGCGTTAAGTGATCTTGACTTCTTGACAGAACTATCCTTCTTTGATAGAAAGCTCTTGTAACTTTTTTCACAAGTATGGAGTACCCAATACATTCTCATATTAATTCACAATGACCTTTACTTTGCCTCCTTCAATGGCGTTCCTCCCAACCCCACCCCCCCAAAGAAAAGAATAACAAAAAGAATAAAGAACAAAATAAGATGAGTAGATAGAGAGGGAGTGGAGGTTGGAGGATATACTAGTTATGTCATCCACCTAAATTTTCTCTGGTTCATGATTTTGTTCTGTCCCTTAAACCTCTTTGCCCTTTACGATATATAAGAAACTATACTGATGTGCCAATCTAGAAAACAAAACTAGATGACAAAAGGTATTTTCTGAAACTTTTGTGAGTGAGCAATCCTATACGTAGACAAACAAACAATTTCGTATTCAAGCACAAGCAGGGTATAAACCATGAAACTCCTTTGAACTATAATAATCATACTGATCTTGAGCAAGCAGAAAACCTTCAGCACAAAGAGGTGGAGCAAATGGTTATATAATTATGGAACTTTTGGTAAAATTGGTAACATATGCGAACACTTTGCATCAATACCAATAAAATTGAGATGTTCCTTTAACAGGCCATATTCTGCTTGCGCATAATCTAGGTTTTTGTTAATCTAGGTTAATGTTATGGTTTGAACCCAAATAAAATCTCCAATTACAGAGATGAAAGTGCAATGCTGGCCACATTACTGTAGTAGGGAAGAAATTTGAAAGAAAGCCAACTACGGTCGAAATTGTGCTCTAACGGCTCGTTAGGTCGGCGGTAATAAATAGTGGTAGATGATGAATTTTATAGGTGAATTTATAAAGAAAGTCTCATCCTAGTGTCCGTGGACCAGGGGTGTTCACCGGTCCAGGACCGGACCGGACCCGGCTGGACCGGTGGACCGGAATCTGGAAAAAAATGGACCTGGACCGGACCGGAAAAATTCGGTCCGGTCCGGTCACCTGAATTTTTCGGGTCCGGTCCGGGTCTTGGACTCTTGGACCGGAATCTTTTTTTTTTTTTAAAAAAATATTTTTTATTTGATTTAAAAATATTTATAAATTAGATATATTAAAATTTTAATAATATAAATAACAATATTTCTAAAGTTTATAAATAGTAGTTTTAAATTTCTAACTTTTTACTACCTTTTTAACTTTTTAAACATATAAACTTTTTTCTTACTAAAAATCGAAATTCCGGTCCACCGGTCTGGACCGGAATTTTCCGGGTTTGGACCGGACCGGACCGGAAACCCGGAATCGGGATTTTCTTCGGACCGAGGACCGGACCGGAATCTTGGCCGGGTCCGGTCGGTCCGCCCCGTCCGCCGGCCGGTCGTTCCCGGTCCCCCCCCTTTTTTTTATACCCTATCAGTGGTAATACTTATACATCCACGAAATATATCTTTTTCTTCATAAAATTCCATTACCACTTAATCATCTATCACCATTTTAGAGGTATCGAGTGGTAATGGAAATTTGTGAAGAAAAACACACGTTAAACAAAGAACTACTATAACCATGTGTGGTCGACATGAGATTTCTTTACAAAAATACGTATAAATTTATTATCATTACCACCAGCTATTTCAAACTACTAAACGAGCCATTAGTGGAAAACACTATCCTTTCCAAATTAGTTACAAAGTTCTTCGTCACATCTAAGGCCTCGTTTGGTTATCGTTGGAACTTAATTCCCATGGGAAGTCTTATTTCAAGGGAAGTAAATTCCCTTGCCTATTTCCTACGAAATGGCTTTGGGTGTTTGGTTGAGCATACGAATTTGTAATTGACACAGGAATTTCTAATCACCAAGGGGGTTGGTGACTAATTTCCTACACTATATAGGCATTCCATTTCCAAGGAAATTCTATTTCCCATGAATTCCCTATTTCCTGCATACCAAACAACTACCCTATTTTGTACTTCCTAGGAAATTCAAATTCCGGTAGAATTTGAGGTGAACCAAACGACACCTAAGTATCTCACATTAAAGAAACTCAGAGTAAAACATCAATATATCTCATCTAGAAAAAGGATGAAATCACTTACAAGCTGAAACAAATTTGTCATCCATTCACCTATAAATTAAAAATTAGCTCAATCTACAAGTAAATCATTGAATTCCTAGTTCGGCATCCATAAGTTACTAACATGTAAGACTACCCAAAACTTGTCAGATTTGGATGCATTGATTAATACCACTAACAAACTACTAATTCTTAGATTATCTCTTAGATCTTATATGCTAGTCGACAATTCAAACGAACCACCAGTTGATCTGGAGCTAACGAGTTAAGCTACAACGCCTCTAGAACGACGAAACAACAGCCAGTAAAGGACCCAAATACAGATGAACTAATCAACAATAATCACATTACACAACCCTAATAAAGCTGTTCATTAGTTCCATTCTTCTTAATAATAGATCCCAAACCTTCACCTTCTTTCTCCACGCAAAATAAGCTTCCAAACTTCATTCACCAAATGCAAAACAGCCAGACAGTTTTTCCCTTAAAAGGTTTTTTTTTATGGGCAACGCATAACAAACCAAATAAATAGATTTAGCAATGCAAACACAAAACCACTCCAAAAGTGGCAATCTGATCTGAGAAACCCAGTTGACAACTTTCTAAACACAGTTGACAACTTTCTAAATCAACAACAATAAAATAAAATAAAAATCAAATTGTAACTTGGGAAAGATCTAGAATTACTTGATTCAGTATGAACATTGAGGGGAAGAGGTAAAATTACATAAAGATTGAAGCACTGAAGGAAATGATCATTGTTCGAATAGTTCGTAATTTGGAACCCAGAAATGAAAAATTATAAGTGAGAAAGATAGTTCTATAGTCGGAAAAACTAGTAGAGATACTAACCTTTTGCAGCTCGCAAGAACACAAATTGATGCAAGAAAATATTGAGTGGTTTTCAGTGGTTACTTCTCGTCACCGCGTGCGTGAATCGTGATGGGTTTGAGACTTTCAGTGAAATGTGAATAGTGTAATAGATTGGTCATTGGTGTTGCAAATTTGCAATGACAAGTATTTCCAAATTTGTTTTTCTAATAAAGGTTTTAATTTGAATGGTAAGGAAAAAGCCTAACACAAGACTTTAATTCTCAAGTTCTTTTTGGATTAAAATTAATTCATTGATTCAAGTCAAATGCCATCTACTATAGAAATTAGAACTATCAAAAAAAACTTAATTGGATCGAGTTTACAATAACTAATTGTGCACCGAAGACCATTTGTTATAGTCAGTTTTTGTTTGATATAGTCAGTTTTGTATGATATAACCACCTTTTATATAGTCAGCTTTTGTATGATATAGTCAGTTTTCGTATGACATATGCGGGTATTTTTTAAACTAGTTTTTTTTAATGTGATAAAGTCAGTTTGGATGCACAATAAATTATTGTGAACCCGATCCACCCAAAATATATTTCAACTTTGCAAGTACATATTAAATTGGATCAATCAAATTATGTTATGCTAAAACCATGATCGTCGATAAGATATATTTCTAACACTTTTGCAAACCCTCATTCACATTGTTGTTTGAGACAACCTTCTAAGAATTGACATTTTTAGTGAAGTTGCACAAATTCTCATCAAAAAATCAAACTGTGTAAGAACTCAAGACATCAAAAATAAAGTGTCAAAACTCTCACAAGGAGAGAAATAAAACCCAAGTACCCAATATATGGACTGATAATTGATATAACTCAATATATGCGTAAAACAACACTTCATCAGAGAGAGACTAGAGATAAACAAAGACTTGTAAAGTAAAAAAAACAGGGCTTACCGCCTAGATCAAATATAAGATTTAGAGTTTTTCTCATGGTTTTGTTACCTAGTACTTCGTCTGATTTTTAGTTGTACCATTTGCTTTTTCGCTTCTTCAATACACATTTTTAACCATTAATATTCTAATTGCATATCAGTAAAAAAAATTATAAAAAAATAGATATTTTGAATCATCACATTATGACAAATTTAACAAAATCCCACTTTATTATGTTTTTCTTATATAATGGTGAGAAATTATAGTCAACGTTGGTTGATGACTTGTGCATAATAATGTCAAATCGTGCAACTACGAAAAACAAAGGAAGTGTACGGGTTAATTGGTCATGCATTTGGGATATGGGGAAAGGCAAGGGGCAATAATGGTCTCTTTGCAATATTAAACCCAAAACTTTGAGGATGTGATGAAACGGATAAGACTATAAGAGAAAAATGTGGTCAAAGTTTATTTCTCGGATATCGTGGGAAAAAAAGTGGAAAAAACTTAAAAGAACAAAGATAGTTTTGCATACTTCGTTCTTTGAAGAATTCTATGGTGGTTATAAATAAATATGACCACGAAAATATCCTTGTCTTTTTACTTAAATAATTATTTGTGTGTTCATTACACACCATTATATATATATTGGTAAATGTTTTTTCAAAAAATACTAATCCAAATTGCAAAAATACTAAGGGACTTTCCAAGTTTGCACTATATTGTGTGCAAAGTTGACAAATTTTGAAAGTAAAAAGATGAGATGCTATCTTATTTCCATTTTTTGGATGAAAAGAGGATATTTGTTATTCAGTTTGAGTATGAACAAGATTAATAATGAGAACTTTCACTCTTGACTCCTTTCCTTTGAGTCTACCTATTTGTTTATTTTTTCGGACTCTAATGTGCACTTTGACCTTTGATATATTTAGTTATTCGGTTTTTTCACAGTACCACCTTGTGGTTTTACAAAATTCATGGGGTACCCCTGTTTTTTAAAAAATGCACCAGGTACCATTACTATTTCATTAAAATGCATGAAATGCCCTTAATTACTAACGGTGTCAAGTTTATGTTAGCTTTATTTACCATTTTGTCATTGTTAACCCCTAACCCTAACCCCTTAAACCCTAAACCCTAAACCCTAACCCTAACCCCTAACCCTAACCCTCCCCAACCACCCCCCCCCCCCCCACCACCCCGGCGCTCCTCCCCCACCACCGGCGGGACCCCTCCCCCACCACCCTCGTGGAATTCCCCCCCCCTCACCCCCCTCCCTCTAACTTCTCTCTCCTCCTCAACCACCGACCATGACCCCTCCTCAACCGCGCACGGTTTCCCCTTCTCTCTCTTCGCACAAGCAACCACCGGGGTGGTGGGAAATTCGCACAAGCAACCGCACACGGACACAACACACGGAAATCGATGGGGTGGGGGAAATTCGAAGAAATCGACGGGGGAGGGGGATCGAAGGAAATCGTCATGGGGGTGGGGGAAATTGACGAAATCAAGGGGGTGGGGGAAAATCGGCGAATCGGCCCAGGGGTGGGGGAAATTGACGGAAATCAACGGGGGTGGGGGAAATCGGCTGGGGTAGGGGAAATCGACGGGGTGGGGGAGGGGGGGGGGGGCTGCGGGGGGGGGGGAGAGGGTAGGCTGCGGGGGGGTGGGGGTGGTGGGAGGGTGGGGTTAGGGTTTCAAGTTTGGGGGTTGGGTAGGGTTATAAGTTAGGGTTTAGTTAGTTAATTAGGCTTAGTTAGTTAATTAGGGTTAATTAGGGTTTAGTTAGGGTTAGAGGGGGTGAATTAGGGTTAATGACTAGCTGAAACTTAACATCGTTAGTCATTAAGGGCATTTCGTGAATTTTATTGAAATAGTAAGGGTATCTGATGCATTTTTTAAAAAACAAGGGTACCCCCATGAATTTTGAAAAACCACAGGGGTACCTGGTGAAAAAACCGTTAGTTATTTTGCACTTCAGTATAGAAAAAAAATAGGAAAATTTCATCAGGTACCCCTGAGGTTTGACGTAATTCTCAAATTGCCCCTCACATTTGGGGAATTCCTCAAATACCCCTGAACTTTGACTTTGTGCTCAAAATACCCTTACTAAAGACGGAACCGTGACGCCGTTAGGTTTTCTCTCTATCGTCTCCATCTTCATCTTCTTCATCTCTTCTCCTACCATCCTCCATTGATGACATGCTAAACCTTCAATTTTCTCTCTCTCCTTCCACCTACATGCCCTTCTCTCTCCTCCCCATCTTCATCTTCTTCATCTCTCTCCATGCTCATTTGACAATCAGTTATGGCAATTTCAATGTCTCACCAATCCTTTTTCAACCTCTCTTAAACCCCTCCTCTCCATCTTCTTCCTCTCTCCCTCTCCAAAACTTCAAATGCTCTTCAACTTCATTCCTTGTTATTCTCATAACACAATTCAAGCACAAACCCAGAAAACCCAACTCCCCAACATCGAAGAAGAATATAGAAACCAGGCCAAGCTTCTATGACCATTCCATGAAAATGGCCTGTAAAACCCATTTCTAAAACCAAAAAATTCCTATAGCAACTTCAACAACAACCATCATTAATTTTGGGAGAAATTTACAAGGAGAGAGAATCAACTTCACCATCATCGAAAATGGGGAAAATTTACAAGATGAAGATGGAGAGGAGAGAGAAAGACATGTAGGTGGAAGGAAAGAGAGCAAATTGAAGGTTTAGGATGCCATCAATGGAGGATGATGGTGGGAGAAGAGATGAAGAAGATGAGAATGGAGAGGAGAGAGAGAGGGGTAAAAACCTAATGGCGTTAGGATTTCGTCTTTAGTAAGGGTATTTTGAGCACAAAGTCAAAGTTCTGGGGTATTTGAGGAATTCCCCAAATGTGATGGGCAATTTGAGAATTACGTCAAACCTCAGGGGTACCTAAGGAAATTTCCCATAAAAATATTCTCTGCAAGAAATGAATTTTCTAACTTTTGACTCTGTGTTACTGAAGAATTGAGTCACACACTTGAAAAACAAAACCATAAAATTAAGGAAATAGTTTGATGATTAATTGATATATATTCTTCTTGGTTAAGACCATAGAGAAAAATGACATTACTAAAAATTGATCAATGCATCAAAAGATATATACCTTTATTTTGAAGTTATAATTGATTTTTCTTGATACCTAACATAATGTGGGAATGGTTCTTTAAAAGACCATTGGATAACTCCAAATTCCTTAGTAAAAAAATTACTAAATACTTTAGCTTTCCGTAGATATAGATTTGTTCAAGAAGGGCTCCAAAATAATTGGATCGTACATAAGAGGCTTGTTGCGGAAAAAAACAAAAAAAGGATTCATAGTCATATACATAGAAATTGAAAGGAATTTAACAAAACCTCACACGATAACGCCTTTACTAATTTAGACTCACGTCAATTTCGTCGAATCATATATATCATGAACTATTTTGTGCGGTTGATTATATAGCATATTCAGCACACTCTGCTTCTTCTGATATTGAACCTTGTTTTTTTTTTTCTTTTTCCCACTTTGCAGTTTACATATAAGACTTTTCTAATTATTTATAATTTCACTTTGAAATCTGATACAACCTTATACTTTAATTCTCATCTGTAATTATAGCAGTACTCCTATTTTCTTAATACAAACTCTTTAGTTGAAATTTCATATCCTTAAATTTTGTCAAGTTTGTACATTGTCATCAAAACCAAACTCGTTTTGCATTTGATTTTTGTAGATTTGATGACTAAAAGCCCCGAAAATCACTTTAGTCAATTACAATTGAAGAAATTCATTATTCAAATATTTTTGTTTGATGAATGTTTGCTAGTTGAATTTGACCCCATCATTTGAAACTTTCCCTCGCTTCTTTTAGCTTATTTTACACTTTTTCAGTAATCACTAATTAACTTATTGTTTTTAATTGCTGACTATCCTCCAAAAGAGGGACCAAATTGGCCCGCCGAACGTTTGGGTCTTTGACACTTTGCTCACAACTTTCTAAATAAAGCCAAGTACCTAACTAACTCAAATCATTATACGCTATTAAAGGGAAAAAAAAAATATAATAACTTTGATTAATCATAAATCTTTTTAAGTGGCCTAGTTGGATCTTTGACTTTTCATGGTTTATAGGAGTAATACATAATTTGGATGATTACTAATATGTTTAATCATATTTTAAGAAAAAATATATAAAATATATTACTAACCCATAGTGATTACTGATTAGTGACATAATATAACAGAGATTGAGAGATAGTTCTCACTCTTGACAAGTTTGAAAAATCCCTTATACTCCCCCAACTTCTAACGTTCTTCCTTACCTAAAAAATAACAAAACAAAATTACATTTTCCTTATGTTAATTGAAAAATACAATGACAATTATTTTATTTAAATAGTGTGGAGTCAAAGTGATTACTCTATTTGTTTTAATTTACTTTTCTTAATAAATGTCTCAATTACATAGCCAAATTGTAAACATACATATTAACTAATACTTCCATTTTGTTAGTTTCATCCATATATCTAATTATTGTTAAATCTCTATTATATAAGGGAATGGGGAGCTATGGTATCCCCCTATTAATTTACTTAAATGCCCCATTAGTAAATCAACTACTACCAAAAAAAAGGGGAAAACCAAAGTCAAACTCAAATATAGCATTAAAAATTAACTTAAATGTTGAAGGCAATGAATTTATAATTGAGCCACCAAAAAAAAAGAAACACATACTATAAGATTTAGTACATTTATGCTGAAAAAAAGGGAATATTACATCAATCAAATATCTTATCAATCAATTCACAAACACAATCAAGTATTAAATTAAACATTGAAAATTCAATCAATTAACAAAGTAAAATGATTTATTTAACACAAAAGACTATGTTAATACAACATAAGAAATCCTATATAAATTCACTTAACGTTCTTTTATCGTTCATCGAGTTTAATTTTAAAAACCTAAAAGAAACAATAAGTAAAAAAATAAAATAAAAGAAGGGTTAAGTGATAGAGGCTTAAACTACGAAATTTAACCAAAAAAATGTCTAATGTTTAAAATTTTACCCATGTTTATGCCCAAAAAGGCTAGAATTTATGTTTTAAAAAAATCATGCACGCATCGCGTGCATAATTTGCTACTATTAATATAAACCAAACAACATCGTACATATTCATAATTTTTCTTTAATAATCACAAGTCTAAATATTCTACTTAAATTTTGGTATATCAAGTAGTGTTAAACATTATGAAAAATTGGTTAAATTATAAGATAAAATAGAAAATATTCACAAGAATAATCCAAATTATGGGTGCTCTTCCCATAATAATCTCAATTATGGATTATTCTAGAATAATCCCAACTATGGAGGTTACCTTTCCAAAAATAATTATTTTTTTTAGTTTTCTCACTCCTTTTTTGCGCCTCTTTCTCTGTTTAGCCAACTAGAGTTTGACATATCATTTTTTGACTTTTTAAATCGGTTATTTCAGGTTACTGGATTGTGTTGAGAAGACACCATCCAATAATTGGGATTATTATAGAAAAATCCATAGTTATGATTAGTATGAAATAATCAATTCGAATTATGCATGTGAATTATTCCAAATAAATTTTATGAGGTGAAATTATGGTTACTCACGAAATGGTTTTAGAAAAAAACTCCAAAGTTTCTTGTACAAATTATTTTTTCCTTGTACTTAATTCAAATAATGCCTAACTTTCTTGTAAATATCCAAGAAAAAAATAAAAAAAAATATCCCTGGCTCAAACAATCATTTTCATTTCGTTATTGACCCATCTCTTTCTTCCTCTCTCCTCCCATTGGATACGTTACCCTTAATTCAACTTTCCTCTTTTTTTCCTTCAAAAAAAAATTCTCTTGTTAGGGTTTTCCAGATTATGCTGTTCAGTTGCGATCTTCCATGAAAGTTTCATTTTTCGTGTGAAATCAAGTGTTTTAACAAAGAATTTGAAGTCAAGAAGAAACTAGAAAGTGTTTTGTAGGGTTTCCTCTATACAAAGAAGAACAAAGACATTTCTTGTCTTCTTTAACTTCAAATTGAAGCTGAAATCATAGTAACTCCCAAATTTATAGTTTTCAGGCATTACATAATCTAAAAGCTGGAATTTTGTGGGGTTGGAAATTCTGAGTTTGTTTGATTTTGCATTTTTGCTGGAGAAAAGTTGAGTACTACTTGTTTACTGTTACCCATTTCAGGATTTTATCTTAGAGGAGATCTGGTGCTGCAAATTCATATGATTGCAGGAAAAGGGTATGGTTTTTCTGGCTTTTTGAAGTTCAGTTTTTAACCCTATTTATTATTGGTTATCTGCTTGGAGTTTGTTTTTTGGTGGGATTATTGAGATTTGGAATTTGAGTATTGAGTACCCATTTTGGGGTATATGTGAATAGTATTGAAAGAATTGCTTGAGCTTTCTTATTGTTTTGGTTAGTTTGGGTTGAAGCATAGATACATGGATAACTCAAATATGTCGAAAAATAGGCCGAATGAGTACCTGGGTGTGAACAAGATTGGGAAGAACATACGAAAGAGTCCATTGCACCAACCTAATTTTGTTAATAATAGTGCTAATAACAATAATAACCCAGCAAGGCAGCAACCACAACCCCAGGTGTATAACATTAGCAAGAGTGATTTCAGGAGCATTGTTCAGCAGTTGACGGGTTCCCCTTCACGGCAAGATCCTTTGCCAAGACCGCCTAATAATCCCCCTAAGCACCCAAGTATGCGGCTTCAACGCATTAGACCTCCCCCGTTAACTCCTATCAATCGCCCTCCAATGCCTCCTGTGGTTGCAGCTCCGGCTCCTATGCAAATGCAACCCCCGCCGCAGGGACCTCCAATGCCTCAAGTTCCTTTCAATAACAGACCACCGCCTCATTTTGGTCAGCGATCTCCTAGAGGGATGCAGTCATTTGCTCCTGGTGATGGAGCTTGGACAAATCCAGCACTCTCTCCTATATCGGCCTATATGCAGCAACTGCAAAGTTGCATTGGTGATGGAGGTTTTAGGCCAAATCAGATGCAACAGCAACCACAAATGCCAGGACAATTTCAAGCTCAATATCAGATGCAGCCACAAGCTCCTGGACAGTTTCAAGCTCAACCTCAGAGGCAGCCACTAGTTCCTGGACATTTTCAAGGTCAACCTCAACCTCAACCTCCTGCGCATCAACAAGTTCCTGGGCAACTCCAGGCTCAACCACCTTCTCCTGGCTTGCTTCCTAACCCGAACATGCCACCATTGCCTTCACCAGGAACAAACGGTCCTGCCCTTTTGCCATCGCCAACTTCCCAGTTCTTGTTGCCTTCACCAAGTTTCTTTAACATGTTGTCTCCAACATCTAGGTCACCATATCCTCTCCTTTCACCTGGAAGTCAGTTTCCACCTCCACTGAGTCCAAATTTTACATTTTCACCGATGGGCCAATCTGGGATTTTGGGTCCAGGCCCTCAGCCACCACTTTCTCCAGGATATGTATTTCCTCCATCACCTTCTGGTCTTTTCCCCGTTTCAAGCCCAAGATGGAGGGATCCTAGCTTCTAGAAGCTGTGAGTGACTTTTCAGTTGGCTGCAGCATGAGTTGTTAGGATGCCGGCACATATCCTTCATTGTAGGATTTATTTGTTTGTTGTACGTGAGACAACCTGTACAATCTGATCTTAGTTGTTCAGTGGAGATTATAGCTTTTCCATAGCCCTTTGTCCATACTGATTATTATGAACTTAAGAGAAGTGGATATCTGCTGCAAGATGTTTCTCTGGCGGAAAGCCTTCTTCGTGGTTGCTCTGGTCTCATCACGCGAATACCAGCAATATTGACCGAGGAGGATGAAAGAGTATCACCATATCAAGCAGCTATTACAACCACTCAAGACTATACTATGTAAGCAATCTAGTCAACAGCTTAGCATACCTTCATTGTTCTTTGGTTTCTTTTAGCGGGTGACCTGTTTTTCATATCCATGTCATGTAGAACAATAAGCAATTTCAGATTTTTGCCAGTTGCCTAGGCGTCATGGTGTCTTTGCTTCTGTATAGCTAATTCAATGTTTATAGAATCTAATATGAATGTTTTTTTTGGGAGTCCATTCCCTGATATTGTGTTTGAAATGAAAAATAAGCAAACTTATTTCTTTATCTACTCTTTTCTGTGTTTGATAGGTAGATCACTTGTGATGCTTACTTGTTCCTTTTGTGCAATTTAAGTTTCATAGTCCAAACACTTTTAGCTCTTAGAAACCAGAGATGTGAGTGTACTGGTCAATGAATTTGATGTGCTTATCTGCTAATTGATGGTTGTTTGACAAGTTAACTTCAATGGCTGTTGATTTATACGAAATGATTTATAGACGGGAACAGTTTGATTTCATGAACTGGGCATGATGTGTCCCTGAAATTTTTTGGAGCATGCTTAGCGTCCTGTAAATGAGTGAAATTTATAGGCTTCTTGCACTTAATCACTTGTAAGTGTTTTTGGATTAGACAGGAAAAGTAGTATAATGACTTTTTTTGTGGTTAATTTCTTAAACTGCATTTGTCTATTCTCAAGTTCAAAGATCCATGTCGGTTTTTTTGCAGATCTAAGTTGGGAAACATTGGGGGTCATTATTATAAGAGAATTAGAAGCAATTTCTATTGCCATCTATGCCTGCTGTTTGAAAGTATAAAGTTGTTTAAATGGAAATTTCTAGCATGTTATGATATCCGCTTGTATTACCGAACCTAACCTCCTCTTGCTTCATTCTCTGAATTGTCTAGCTTTACAAATTAATGACTTCTGAATAATTTGTCCAATCTATAGTCAACGTGCAAATTACATACAACCTGACAGTACAGTGCAAATGTGGGAGGAAAGGGTTAGGATTATTGAAATGTGAAAGGCAGTTATGTGAAATAGGTTACTTTTTTTTTTTTGCAAGGATGCAAAATAGGTTACTTTCTCATATGCTAATTGGTGATGATCGCAGAGGAACCTGCCTTCTCTTTTGTAACTAGGGCAATATGAGATTTTTCGTACTATAGAACGAACACGAGATGACACTTAATTAAAACAGGGTGTAGAGCAAGGACACTGTATATACATTCAGTTGGTAATTGGTTGTACATGTATAATGTATTAAGCTTACTGGGTTGCTAGATTACACCCTAAAATTTCTTACTAACGCCCTAAAATTTCTTACTAACGCCCTAAATACATATTTTTATACTGTATTGGTATATCCTCCTTCTACCCTTTCCCTCACCTCCCCTTCCCCTTCCCCTTCCCCTTCTTCTTTTACCACCACTATGAATTGTACCATTGGAGCCACCACCACCACCAATTTTCCGGCGACACCATCTCCTCCGGCGAGCTTGACCATGGACTCCCCACCACAACTTGACCGACGACACCACCATCAATTGATTTTTTTTTTTAAAAAAAAATGGTGAGGCGTCTAATATGGACGCCCCACCACCGGTGTAGGCGCCTACCATAAACGCCTGCACCGGTGGTGGGGCATCCATATTAGACGCCTCACCATCAATTTTTTTCTCATTAATGAAATGGGTTTTGAAGAAATTGAAACTAGGTCTTCCTCAAAATCGCTCAATTTCTACAGTTTCTGGTTCAATTGTAGGAAGAGGAAGAGGAAGAGGAGAGAGAAACTCATCCACTCCATGAACTTGAAGGGATTTCATTATAATGCAATTCTTGGGTTTTTTCACGTTGATGGGTTTTTACCCAAGTTAGAGAATTTGAAGGAGATGTTTGAACAGTGATTTCAGAAGAAGATCAGAAGATGAACACTGATTTTTAGAATGAAGAGAAACCGGAAAGATGATAAAACAGAGGTGTAATGAAAAGAAAAGGTAAGGTACACAATACAGTATAAAAATACTATGTATCTAGGGCGTTAGTAAGAAAATCTAGGGCGTCGAATAGCAAAACCCTAAGCTTATGAGCTGCAGAGGGTATATATATTAGGAACCATCTAGTGACGTGGTCTGGTCTAGCTAACTTGCTGCTCCCCTAAGACGTTAAACTAATGGCTCAAAAAGCTCTCATGGTATGGTTGAGCTTTTAGATCTTATAGAAAACCAACATTTTGAACCTGAAGCAGCAAATCTTGTGGGTTTCTTGCTTGTTTGATCTTTACGACCCGTTTGGTAGTCGGTAATAAATGATGGCAATGAGAATGAATTTGAAATGCAATGTTACAAGGGAAGCACTCTTAAAATCTCCAAGGGGAGGCAATTTCAACCCCTAAGTATGTGTTATTTTCTCCATAGGGAAGCAATCTCATTCCTAAACTTGTGTTGGCTTCTCCAAGAGGAAGCAATTTTCATTACCACTCATTACCACATACAAGGTGAAGGTGGTATTGGATGAGAATGAAAATTTGAGAAGAAAAATAAACACTTTAGGATAAATTAGCATTACCATGGGAATGAACAATGATTTTCTTCACAAATTTACGTACAAATTCATTCCCATTACCGCAATTTATAACCAACTACCAAACGGGCCATGGAGGCATACTCTGCATTCGAGTATCATATGAAGAAAATCCTGCTTTGTTTATATTGTTGTTTTTTCTCTCTTTCTTTAGTATCTACTTTTAGTCAGACTATTGAAGTAGAGAGTTGTTTGTAGAAAAGTGGATCTGTGGATTGACTGGTAAGAGTTCTCTGTTTTTTTTTGATGGATTCTGTGAATGAAGAATTTTGCATGTACTCAATACGGGTCTAATTTCTTATATTAAGATAGATTCAAAGAAGAGTCAATTCAACCTGGACCAAATTTACCGAGCTTGGAGACCTTTCTCCGCTTCAAGATGTGGTCTGGCTTGACGCAGTGCGCTGAAACAAATGGACTCTTTCTTTGGTTATGGTCTGGTCTAATCTGGTACATACAAGTATAGTTACGTGCATCTAAATCTAGTATAATGGTTGTCGGGCCAGGTAATTTCGGATACTTTTTTTGGTTGGTCATTTTTGGTATTGGCTTGACAACATCTTTATCTTGATCTATAATTTTTGGTTTTGGGTCAACCCAACGGATCAAGAGCACATTCACTGTTCAAGTTATGACAAACTAGCCTTATATGCACACAATGCGTGCAAACTGTCTTTGCATTTTATTTTTCAAGAAACTGTTGTTCAGTTTAAATGTGGCATTTTTTTTCTTTTCTTCTTCTTTTTCCGTTTAATTGAAACAATTGGTTATCTCCTTTTTTTTTTTTTTTTTTTTTCTTTCTTTTTCTATTTTTTGGTGTCCCCATGTGTTGTCATTTATAATAGAGATAATGTACCTTTTATATTTTTTTGTGGAGGGGATCAGAAATAAACGAGCTCATGTTTGTGTGGTATATACAGCCGGAGAAGCGGTAAACCATTAAACAACTAGTGGGTATATAAACATAAGTAAATGTGTCTATTCGCATAAAATGTTGAAAAATTAGTGGGTATATACTATATATCCTTTTTTTTTTTAAAGAGAAATTAAATTTCATTAATTGAAGGTCAAACGACATCTACAATAGGTATTAAAGAAAAACAAGATACAATTAAACAAGACTAAACCAAATTCGTCTTCGAAGAAACTACAATGAACCAGGATCGAAAGAATACAAATAAGCGGCCCTTGTATTTGTTGAATCAAATCGTATTGATGAGGAAGTCTCATCATTCCGATATAGTTTGGGAAGAACATTCTTGATCGAGTCAGGTTGATCGCATCCGAGATTCCAATACCTTCATGTTGAGTCTCGAACTTCAACCAATAAGAATAATTTCTCATACCTAAAAACAAAAGAACCATACTCACAACTCCCATAGGGGAGAAGGAGATTTCCAAAACAGAAACTAAAAACCCCATAACAGGGTTTGAGAAAATCTCATAAATAAAGACTAATTTATTAAACAAAACAAGAAAATGAACTAAAAATTGAAAATAAAAGGGGAAAAGGGGCTTACCATGGATAAATTCATCCATGACAGCCCCTAATTGATGAAGAAGGGGTAGGGGAGGCTAGGATTTGAGAGAGAGAAAAAGAGAGAGGGGGCTATACTATATATCCTTTAACGCGAGTAAATGAGTCTATTTGCAAAAAGTATAGTCTTTTTTTTTTTTTTTTTTTTTTTTTACGTATATCAAAATACACTAACAAACTGTATTGAGACACTGTCTCATGTTTTAACATAAGACAATATTAAATTGAATTGAGACGCTATTTCTTATAATTTTTGTAGACATCTTGCCATAAAAACATAATCATATTTTATGTTGTTTATTTGGTTAGATAAGATATTACGACCTACTTCGATACATTTCGATTTCAATTTTGTACACTTTCCTAAAGGAAAAAGACATACTCTCATGTTTTATCATGATACATTATATCTATTGGTAAGACAGGATATTATGTTGGTATGTTTAGGTGTTATTTAGGCTATGTTCAGTTCATCTTATTTTTGCTTATTTCAGATCAGATAAGTTCAGATCATATCAGATCAGTTCAGATCAGATAAGTTCAGATCATGCTTATATTTAAAAACTTATTATTTTTGTTATTATTATTGTTGTTATTATTGTTATTGGTATCATGATTATTATGATGATTATTATGATTATTAGTATTACTAACGCTATTATTATTATTATTATTATTATTATTATTATTACTATTATTACTATTATTATTTTATTGTTATTATTATTATTATTATTATTATTATTATTATTATTATTATTATTATTATTATTGTTATTGTTATTATTATTATTGTTATTGTTATTGTTATTATTATTATTATTACTTTATACGATTACTATTACTATTAATACTACTACTATTTAGTTAGTACATTTGTTTAAAAAGAATTATTATTATTATTGTCGTTGTTGTACTTATTAATTATTAATATTGGTAATTATTATTAATGTCATTGCTATTATTATAAATGTCATTGATATCACTATTTCAAGCTATTTGTGTTCAAGAAGAATGTTATTTTGGCATTTGTACGTATTCTTTTTTATATTTGTTCTAATTAACAATTTTGATATGCGATGTTCTTTTTGATGTTGCACATGTAATGAACATGGTAATAGTATATGAAGTTTAATTTTTTTAACAATTTTGGCAGAATAATATAAAGTATATGTTATTAGTTTATATAAATCATGAGTATCAAGGGATAACCTAATGGTGTTGGCATCACCTTCAAATTTCCCCCTACACGGGATTTCAACTTATCTTTAAAAACAAAGTTTATATAGAACATGACAACGATATAAGAAGAATTTTTTAACAATTTTGTTCAAGATCATATGATTATATATATTTGTAGGTTTATTTATAATGAAAAAAGAACAATTGATTGATATAACAAAAAAATGTTGTTAGTTAAATCCAAACATGTCATCAATATAAAAAATAACATCTATCTTTTAAATTTTTTTTGAGGGGACATCTATCTTTTATTTTTAGAATGTGTTCTTTAAATATATTTTGTATGCTCTTTCAATATATGTTCTTTTTTTATTATCATTAATATGTTCTTTCATTACTACCTAAATTCTTATTATAAACGAACCTTAGACATGAACAATATGTTCTTTTTACCATAAATAATATATTTTTTTAACCTAAAATATGTGTTCTTTTATTTTTAATTGTATGTTCGTATACTATGTGTTCTTTTTCAAAAAAAATAATTATGCTATTATTATTATTATTATTATTATTATTGTTATTATTATTAAAAGTTGTGCATATTAATAAAATTATAGTAATAGTAATATTAGTAATGAAATACAAAGTAATAATAATATGTTTTATAAAAGATAAGTTCAGATCAGATCAGATCAGAAAAAATAAATTCAGATCAGATCAGTAAAAATAAGATGAACTAAACATAGCCTTAGTTGACATGATATTATATGAGAAGTAAAACTTTTTGGCGAGTAAAATAAGGTTAAGTTAGGTTGTTTGGTTGGCATAAATGCAGGAAGTTGCACATCCCACAAAATGGAGGAAGTTGCTTACATAGGGGAATATGGAACTTATGTACATAGATTTTCCCATGGGAAGTAAACAACTTTTGCTAATTCCTAGAAATTGAAACTTCACGGGAAAAACAATTTTCTAGGAAATACAATTTATTACATTCAACCAAACAACATTTTACACTCCTTTTGTATTTCCCTTTAATTTTTATCTGTTTTAATATTATTATATGTTAATTATTATCTATTTGAATATTATAATATTCAGCAAGTTCCTGTGTGGTTGATCGCATATGGTTAATAACCATGTGGTCGCGCGCATAAAATACAAAATAACTATATTAAGACATTAGTAATCACTTCAATTTATATAAGCCAAAGAATAACAAGTAACCCCTATTATAATGATCAGTAACCACTTAAATAAATAACCTCAACATGGGATATAAGTAACCCCAAAAATTATTAGTAATCCATATTATAGAAATAAGTAACCCCAACAATTATAAGTATCTTCTAGTATATTAATTAGTAATCCCACAGTATAACATTTAACCTTATATATGGTCTGACCATGCTATTAACTGCTTCCAACTAGATGTATTCTCGGTTCTTTGTGAGGCAACCCAACGAGCGTAAGGCTATGTTCAGTTCATCTTATTTTTACTTATTTCATATCAGATCAGAAAAAATAAGTTCATCTCATACTTATATTTAAAAACTTATTATTATTATTATTATTATTATTATTATTATTATTATTATTATTATTATTGTTATTATTTTTATTATTATTTTACTATTAATACTACTATTTACTAGTACATTTGTTCAAAAGAATTATTATTATTGTCGTTGTTGTAATTATTAATTATTAATATTGGTAATTATTATTAATGTCGTTGCTATTATTATAAATGTCATTGATATCACTATTTCAAACTATTTGTGTTTAATAAGAATAATTTTCGTGTTCTTTTTTATATTTGTTCTAATTAACAATTTTGATATGTGATGTTCTTTTTATTGTTGTACATGTAAAGACCATGACAATGGTATATGATGTTGTACATGTAAAGAACATGACAATAGTATATGATGTTACTAGTTTATATAAAACATGAGTAGCATGGGAAAACCTAATGGTGTTGGCATCACCTTCAAATTTCCCCATAGGATTTTAACTTATCTTTAAAAACAAATTTTATATTGAACAGGACAATGATATAAGAAGAATATTTAACAATTTTATTCAAGATCATATGATTATATATATTCATAGGGTTATTTATAATATAAAAAAAAGAACAATTGATTGGTATAATAAATAACATGTTAGTTAAATCCAAACATAATGTCATCAGTATAAAACATCTATCTTTTATTTTTAGAATGTGTTCTTTAAATAAAGTTTGTATGCTCTTTCAATATATGTTTTTTTTATTATCATTAGATGTTCTTTTCGTTACCACCTAAATTCTTATTATAAACGGACCTTAGACATGAACAATATGTTCTTTTTACCATGAACAATATATTTTTAACCTAAAATATGTGTTTTTTATTTTTAATTGTATGTTCATATACTATGTGTTCTTTTAAAAAAAAAAGTAATTACTATTATTATTACTATTATTATTATTATAAAATTATTATTATTATTATTATTATTATTATTAAAAGTTGTGCATAGTAATAAAATGATAGTAATAGTAATACTAGTAATGAAAAGTAATAATAATATTAGTAATAATCTATCTATCTATCTATCTATATATATATAAAGCTAAGTCCATTTATCCTATGTGTCAAGCTACTACACATCCTGCCAAATGTCATCTCCAAATTGCTTCTCGCATGTTCATCGCCAAGTGTAGTCTCATGGGTTATGCAATCAATTAATGGACTTATATTAGATATATATAAATGATAATTGTGGAAATAATTTTCGCAAATCTCGGCCAATGATTTATGCTGTTAATAAGTTTTATTATGCAATCACACATGATCTGCTCAATCATGCATGATTTTCTCAATCAAACAAATTGGCAGCAATAATGGGTCAAATAAAAATTCAAACAAATTCTTATATAATGGGTTTAATGTTTTGGTGAAGATTCATTCCTGCAAATGCCAATATAGCAGCAATTTCACGCTATCAAACAAATTACTCCATTCTAGATTTTTTTTTCTTTTTTTTTTGGGCCATTTTCACGTCGGCAGTTCTTACGTGCAAAAGGTGAGATCAATATTATTCAAACTTAATGAATTTAAAGCCAATCTAGGATGCAGAAGATAATGAAGTAGATATAAGTTTTGTTTGGATCGTCAAATGAAGATTTATGATGTTAGCATAATGTCTTATATTGAATTTGTATTTAACAGTATCAATCATGGTGAACAATGTAGTTGTAGCTCAATTCTTCATTTAAGTACATTTATAATCATATTCATAAAAAATGATGTAATAGTATTTCAAATAAGCAATGTATGAGATATATCATTTCATCTCAATAAAATGATTATTTTTTTATTAGTCATAGACTCATAGTTATTGTCTTTTTCTTTTTATAAGTTTTAGTTTGATTATATTCCTTTTGATATATTAATAGTATCACGGTGCACATCATAAATACATTTAATAATTACGGAGTATTATACATATAAGCAAAATATGTCAAGTTTATAATATGATCAGCTTAGTTTGAATGCACAGTTAATAATATATATCAATCTACAACAATGAGTTCGAATTCTTTACTTTATATTTTCGTTAATTTTTTTTATTCGTTAGATGTTAATGTATTGTTCCTGTAATATCTTTTTCAAATTATTTAGCAAATCACTTGGACTTTTGTACTTGACAACTAATATTTCTTGAGTATTTTTGCACGATTTACCTTGATATACTATCAATGAATATGTCAATCAATTTATGATTTCTTGCTACACCTTATTTTTGGAGTAATATATGTGGTTCTACTTTCGGCCTTCAACAATAAAGTTTTATAAGTTGAGAATCCCATACTACATTGTTTTTTTTATATACTTGGCAAATCACTATCGATTTTTTATAAGTAGGTTGATTTTAATTAAGTAGATGAGAATGTATTGTTCCTGTAATATTTTTCCAAAATAACAAAAAATAATATGTAATCACTGGAACTTTTATATATATGAGTTTAATATGATATTAATTCTAAAATTTATATGAATTTGAAGATTCAAAAATCTATTACTAAATTTATCATTATTCAATAACTTAATAAATATTCAAAAGAGAAAGTTATTTGCCTAGGACGGGCAATAAGTCGACATGAGTTGGGTTCGGGTTGGCCTATTTACTTAAACAGGTTGGAGCTTCAACCCAACCCTACCTGTTTAGTTAAATGGGTTGGGATTCTCAACCCAACCCAGCCTGATAATAAATGGATTGACCTAGAATCGATCCACTAACCTATTTAATAGCATTTTCTAATTTTCCATTAACGACGACCTTTTTAGTAATTACTTAAGTACCTCACATTGTAAGAACTTCGAAATACAAAGTGTCCATAATAAGAAGACAAATCAAAATATAGCATAAAATCCTTTTTATAGTTAATTTAACTTGGAAAATTGGTTCTATGGATGGAAAAATAAAGGGATATTATCTCAGGTAACCCTGACATATAGGCATTTTTCCAATATAACCCCGACTTTGACAGCCCTGTCTTCGATAACCCTGAACTTGGTTTTTGTCATTAAATTGGACGGAATTAGAGACGTCGTTAAGTACTCTCTAATTTTGTTTGACTTTTGCGAAATTCATCTCTTTCTCTCTCTTGTTCTTCATCTTTTATCTCTCTTGTTCTTCATCTCTTCTCAAGCCCATCATTCTTTTTTTTTTTTCTCAATCAATTCTCCAAATCAAAACATCCAAAACATAACAAAACAAAACAAAAAGCCACAAAATCAAATTCAAGAAATCACTTAATTATGCCACAAATTCAAGAAATCCAAGAAATCACAAAACAAATTCAAATTGTAACAATCCTTAAATCAATGCAAAAATCCCCAAATCAATTGCAAAGCCTAGGGTTTTGCTGCTAGGGGATGAGGCGGCTACCCGCCAGGGCGGTGGAGGGCGCCGGAGTGCGGCCGGCCCGGGTGGTGGGAGGTGGGTTGTGGTGCGACTGAGGTGGGGGAGGTAGGTCAGTGGCTCAAATGAGTGCGGGAGGGCACGCGAGGAGTGCGCGAGGGCACGCGAGGAGTGCGCGAGGGCGCACGAGTGTTGCACGAGGGGCGCGCTGGTGGTGCGCCAGTGGAAGATGGTTGGGTTCGCTGGTGGTGCGCCATTGGAGGGTGGTTGGGTGCGTTGGTTGTGCGCGAGTTCAAGTGTTGGGTCGCCGGTTCAGGGGTGGTAGGTGAGAAGCGTGAGTGAGGGAGGGAAACGTGGGAGGGGTTGCTGGTTTTTGGGGTTGGGCCGAGGGTGTTTGGGGATGGGCTGAGGGTGTCCTGGGGATGGGCCGAGGGTGTTCGGGGTTGGCTGGAGTTCCGGTTGGAGGGTGGTGGTTTCAGAGGTGGTGGAAACCATTGATGAATGCTTGAGAAGAGATGAAGAACAAGAGAGAGAAAGAGATGAGTTTGGTTTTTTTTTTTTTAAAAAAAGGCATTAAGTTGGGTTGTTTGAAAATAGTTAACGCCGTTAACAATTCCGTCAGGTTTAATGACAAAATACAAGTTTAGGGTCATCTAAGAAAAAAAAAATATGTCAGGGTTATTTGGGAAAAAGGCCTATATGTCAGGGTTATCTGAGATAATATCCCAAAAATAAACGGGTTAGTGGATCAACCTTTGAAAAATAAAGGATTAAGATAAAGACGGAGATGAAAGTATAAGTTTTTTTAATGTATTTGGGTAATCTTTGAAAACTCACCAATTTATTCAAAATATTAACACAAATAGATTTACACATTCCTAAAACAAAGTTTATATTAAAAAAAATATTCTTAGATCAAAAGAATTATTTTGTTCAACTTATTATCAGTTTAAAAAAATTTAAGTTCAAATAAGGAATTTTTTTTAGATCAGTTCAATTATGTTCTTTTAATTTCTCTTATGTAAAAATAAGCTAATATAGTGTTTGACATATAATCTACAAAAAAATGTCTACCAAGTTATGCTAAGGGTCTGTTCTCTTCGGCATAAAACAACTGAACTGAATTGAACTGAACTGAATTGAACTGAACTGAATTAAATTATAACTAATTAATAGTAATGATAATAATTTAGGAACTGAACTGAACTGAACTGAATATAAGTTGGGGAAAGCAGCAGACCCTAAGTTCAGATACGGTCTAATAATGATATGTAGATAAGTTCAGGTAAGATCAAGAAAACCAAGAAATAAAATAATACAATTCATATACTTCCTCAATTCAAAGATAAGTGAAACACTACTCTCTTTTATTTGAGCTTTTTGAGAGAAGTGTTTCACTTATTTTCAAAATGGAGGAATTATAAAAAAAAATTAAAAAAATCATATTGATATTACCCACCCTTATAATTGGCCGAAGAATATGTGTTTGGTAAGATCGTGGTTCACATTTAGATATAATTAATATTATTCTACTTAATTGATTTTAACATAATATGGATCAGTTTAGATTTAACTTTCTTAACTTGGACTAATGAATAAGACAGAAACGCATATACACTTCTATTGGATAGTACTGAAAGTACATATCATGGATTATTTAATTATTTTAGATAATGTAATCAATGTTGATAAGGGTGGAAGGACTAAATGGGTTGGGTTAGTGTTGAGATTTTCAACCCGAAACTGGCACGACTTTTCACATTTAACTTTAACATATTGGAAAATCTAACATTTTAGCACCATTAGTGTATAAGTTGGCAAAACGTCAATGAATTCTTTAAATATTTCTAATATACTAGCAAGTTATTACCTAAATATTAAAGGATATTTAATATTGGACATAAAAAGTTAATTCATTGTTAATTTTTTGTAGGGATTTTGAATAAATAGGTTAAATGATATGACACCGGACACGGTTAACCGTTTAATTAGACCTTAAAAAGGTTAGTGGATGCATGATTGAGTGCAAGTAGTGGTGCGAATTATGATTTTATATGAGCCTCTTAATGAAGCACTGGGCATATTTTTTATTTTTTTTAAAAAAGTTGGTCACATGTTCCACCATGACATTAGCTACATCAGTCATTGAACGCACGGGTCAGAAGCCGGTTTTAAAATATATTATTAATACATAATATGAACACAAAAAGTTAAAATCACGAGCTAATATTCAAACCATGATTTTAGGTTAAACATCATGAAATCTTAAAATTATAAAACAAAAATTTTCCGTGCATTTTGATGTGTTTTTTGTTTGATGTATGTATCTATAAATTTATATATCACGATCATAAGATTTTTAAAATTTAGAATGTTGTAACAAATGATTTTTATATATCTTGAAATATAATATTACATTTCATATTCTTTCGACTTTAAATGCATGAATTCTAATAATTATGGATTCAATAAATTTGGAATAAAAACAACTACTTAATAAACAAAACCATTCCTGTGTATTTTGCACGGGTTTAAATCATATCTACATAAAACCCCCCGTGCATTTTTGCACGGGTTAAAAGCTAGTATAAATAAAAAAAGATAAGTTTAGATCAGATCAGATAAATTCAGATCATATCAGATCAGAAAAAATAAGTTCAGGTCATATCAGATCATAAAAATAAGTTTAGATCAGATCTAATCAGTAAAAATAAGGTGAACTAAACCTAGCCTAACTGCGTAAAAGGTTGAGGTAAATTAAATGGGTTTTTTTTTAGGAAAAATTGGCGCGAATAGCACCAACTATTAACGATTTTGGCATGGTTCCCACAAAGACAAACTTTGGGCCGGTAAACGAATCTCGAGCCAAAATCATCATGTATGTTGATTCGCGCACCTATCTGCAAAAGTTTGTGTTGTGCATCATACCTTGTTTAGTTCATGTTGTTTTGTGCGCCAAACCAATATTTGGTGTTGTTCGCGCTAATTTTTCTTTTTTTAATAGACATAATTGCTAATGGCTGAGTGCTGACAACTTGTGGTGGACAAAGTCGATAGATGGCCATAATTGCAAGCCAATAATTTTGTAAGACCAAATTACCAAACAAACTCTCCCTTATTCTTCTACTGCCTACTGGTTCGTGTGCTATTGATCACCTGCCACCAGCCGTCTTGGCCCAACTTGTTTTATCTTATTAACAATGCCGCGCAGTAATGAACTAATGACCAGACGCACAATTAACCCGCACCAACCCGCACTTTTCTTGATAATTATCTTTCAAGATTAAGCAAATATTCCGATCCCTCCGTTCATCGACTATCTACTCGGTTATTGTAGATACACATTTTAAGACAAATTAGAAAGAGTGTGTAAAAAGTTGGGTTCGCCTGTTTTCTTTACTTTTTATTTAATAGGGAGAAATAATATGGGTTTTATAATAATCCAAGGAGATAGAAAACATAGAAAAGAAAGTGTACGGGTTAAGGATGATTAAAATATTGTATATCTTTTGTCAAAAGAAAATAAAACATTATGAGTAGATCTTCAAGAAACAGATGAAAAAGAAAGGTAGATCTTAAAAAATGGAGGGAGTACATAAATAAGGAAGGGCTAGCTAGTGGTTGCATTTGAACTTAAAACTGATAAAAATTACATTAAATTAGCTATAAAAATAATCTCTTTGTTTAAAACAAGTCATCCATGGAAGTAATAAGTAAAAAAGCATAAGAAATTATTGGGTGTAACTAGACCATAATTTGTGGTGTAACAACCCACAAACCACCACTTATTTTGTAAAAAAAACTCAAATGACATGAAATGAATGACATCAGATTCATGTCATTTATTTGTATGGTTTCGCGTCATTCTTGTTGAAATTTATGTCATTATGGTGTAACACAAAAAATATTGTGACAATTATAGATCATATGAAATAGAAGGGGTATTCAAATAGGATCATCCAACAATCACTCAAGATTTTCAAGTCAGTTTCCTTCTCTTCGGACGTTTTAGGCCGGCTCCACAACCATTTCCGAAAAGATGGTCTTTGTAGCTTCTATTGATTTATATTCTATATGTTAATTAATTAAATGGTAGTTTAGCTTTTGCGTCCCTATCAAATTAAGAGTCTCATGTATCTCACTTTGTCAAAGAAAAAAGGAAAAAAGATGCAAGTTGGCAAGTTGCAACCAATCCAAAACATGAATTTGATCATCATAATTTATAAGACATAAGTTATACCTATAAAGAAAGGTAGGTGGTGCTATGTTGGACTTGTCTGCCAAAGATTAGAGGCTTTCACGTGGAATCTTAGGCTAACAATCAAGTTCTCCACCAAAAAATATGTGATCACTACAAATTCTACTTGTAATCCATATGGCGAAGGGGGCCATTCAAAGAGGAGCGACAGGTTATTAATAATTACCCCCTTGGTTTTTTAATTGCAATATTTTGTTTTTTTACATTTGTTGATATATATCTTTGATCATTAATATTTGTAATTATATATTTATAAAAATTTAAAAAGTTGAAATCTTTTAATTCTGATAAATCCAACAACACCTTACATGCTAAAATTTGTATTGTATAATATTCAGGTAATAGTGCAAAAGTCAAAACAGTACAAGTAAAAGAAAATGAAGGAAATTACATAATAGTTATTTAATTTTAATCTTGTAGAGCACTCATAAATTTAAGATGGTCTATCACCCTTTTTCAAATATATTACATATATTTCCTATACCATTACAAGCTATAAATTCTCTTTAAAATACAAGTTCTCGTTAATAGATAATACTAATGCCTGAACATTATTGGGCCCAGGTTAAAATCAAAAAATGAGCCCCCTAATACAAGAAATTTAAGAAAATATGCATGTTTATAGGAAAGTATCATGTCAAAAAAAGAAAGAAAGGGAAGTAATAAGGAAAGTAAATAACATTTAAGACAAGGAAAAAGTGTAGCACGTGATTCGAACCGCAAACTTCATATTCCCACAAGCTAAAGCTAAGTACCAAACTCTAACCACCTCCGCCAACATACTTCTACTGCTAACATGATCAAAATAATTAAGTGTATGAAATCTTGTTTTTTGGGCCCCTGCCCTGGCCCAGGGCTGGCCCTGATAATAGCTTAACTTACAACTTACAAGTATCTGTATTACAACAGTTTCATGAACAACCAAATCAAGGAAAAAAGAACACTTCGTACTTGAAGTGTTTTTTGGTCGAAATACTGAAATACAAATACAGCTGCGAGCGAGATGTCATCTTGATCATAATGCACGCCTGCACGATCATATTGTCAAATGGAAATGGCTCCCTTTCGATTCGGTCACCCTACTTTTTAAGATTTTGGAGTGTTTTTGGTATTAATTTTTGGTTTATAATATACGCATCCTTAGAAGTTGTATAAAGATTAAATATATTTTTATAATACTCCATTCGTCTAAATATAAAGTCTTGATTCTTTTTTTTTTTTTCACGTAATTAAGATAAGTAGAATTTAAGAAAGAATATAAAGAACTTTTGTTTATCTAGATAAAAAATAATGAAACATTAAATGGGTAAAACTAATGAGAGTGAATGATGCCGATTAAAGAAGGAGAAAATTTAAAGAAAAGGGTCAATGATGTCATATTTCATTTTACTAACAATTGATATGGGTACAATTTTTCATTATAAAATGAGGATATGATATGAGTTTTTTTTTTGCAATAACTGCATATTAGGGAAAATGATGTTTTTAAATAGAAACAAGCACTATATTTTGGGACATGCGAAATAGAAATCAAACACTATATTTTGTGACGGAGGGAGTAGTATTAATCTAGAAATTTATGACATAATCACGCGTTGATCAATGTAAGTAATGCTTATAAGCAATATTTTTGTTTTTAACTTCTTATATGCAACTATAATATCATTTTCCTTATTTTTTTAATGAGCTTTTGAAATCTTCAATTAATTTTTTTCGGTTTAGCTTTGGTTGAATTTAGTGTTTGCATAAAATCTACGTTATAATTAGTGGATTCAAGACGTCTAAGCTATTTTTTCAAATTCAAAATGAATTTTTGAGATAAAGTTTTCTCAGCGTCTAGATTTCAAGTTAGTTTTGATATCGTATTGTTGAGACCAAAGGACCCAATAAGGTCTTCTTGGTCCAGATCTATAGGCTCATGTACGTGCTAGTCTAGTTTATTTTCTTGCTTAGTCTCCAAGCATCGATCTTGTCATTTATTACCCTTAATTGTTTTTATCTATAGCTAATAGTCGTTGTCATATGCTCATAGGCTAACTATATTCAATCCGATATGGGTTTATCATAATTTTTGAGTAATTTCGACAATTGAGGGTTTATATAAAGTTGAGATATTGAGTTTTTAGTTCAAGTACAAGGGTTGAAGTTCTCTTGTTATTCGAGGAAGCTTTACTTCTGTTTCTTTCTTCGTCAGAAACCCTAATGTAGGGTCTGACTCCTTGTATGAACCCATACTTGCTGCTTCACTTCACTCAATCCCCAAAATTTGAAATTATTCAATCTTAATTACCAATGGAGAAAATTAAATTTCTGGATTTTGCTCAAATGTGTGTAAGATATAAATTAAGAATCCCAAAACTTAAGTTGAAATTACTACTGAACAAACCAGCAAATCGGTTTTGGTGTATGAGAGGGAAAATAGCAGGAGGAGAGAGAAAATGAAGAAGAGGAAGAATAGCAGTAGGCGTGAAGTGCGTGAAATCAGTTTTTTTTTAAATAAAAAAGGTAAAACTTATATATTAAATAAGTTTAGGGTCTAAGGGTCGGGTCTGGGTCTAGAATATTTAGACCCGGGCCCGGGCCCTAAAAAATTCACTTGGACCCAGACCCGGACCCTTAGGGTCTGAAAAAGTTGGACCCAGACCCTTAAATTAGGGTCGGGTCCAATAGGGTCTGGGTAGGGTCCTGGACCCATGTCTATCCCTACATAGAAGAATTACTTCAAATTTCAACTAAAGCTTAAAATTGAAGTACTAGAACTAAAGATAATTGATAAAAACATCAAAACCCATATAGGATAGGCAAACTTCGGTTTGGTTTGGTTTTTTAATATAAAAACCGAAAACCGAAAAAACGAAAATTTTCCAATCCAAACCACACCGAATTTTGAAAAAAACCAAACCAAATTATTAATTCGGTTTGGTTTGGTTTGGTTTTCGGTTTTTAACCAAACAACTTACACCCCTACTTGTCACTCAAGGAGTGGAAACTATTGTAGAGCAGGATTACTACTTATGTAAGAAAAGCTTGTAATGAAAGCATTCAGAAATGAGGAAATGAAAGCCTAGAGAGAAAACTCTTCCTGCTAGCATGAATCGTTTGCAGTTTAGTTTTCATGGTATCAGAGCTATGGTTGCTCAAATCATACACACTCACTGAAAAATTTTCTTACTAGAAAAATCTTACCTTTATTACACCGCTTTCTAAAATAGCAAGAAAAAAGAAAATGACAACTATAGAATCCACAAACCCTCTTTATCTCCATCCTCTCGATGGAAATAATTTCATGACAAGAGGAGAAGCTCCAAGGATCATCAAATTACGATCATGGATATAACTCTTGTATCAAAAAGGAAGTTAGGCTTTGTCACGTGCCCGATAAAAAAGAGAAAGTGGAAGAAGTTAAGGTCGAAGTTTGGGATACTTGTAAGAGTTTGATATATCATGGATACTTGGCTCGGTTTCTAAATGTATAAAATATCCATCATGTTTGTTAGCGTGCTCACCAAACTGAAACAAGGGAGAGCAAAGGTTTGCACTCACCAATAAAACCAGAAAAATATAAGTTGAATACAAACCTTTATTAAACAAAACAAGAAGGAAAACAAGTTAGTGAGTATTATACCTTAATGAGAACAGTTTGCAAAGAACTGGTATCTCTCACTACTCTTCTTGCTATGACTCACTTTACGAAGTAACATAATTCATAAAAAGCTATTGGACAACAACCAAAAGAAACCAAGCTCTTTGAGTTTTTTGAATGGATTGGATGAGATTTATGTACCATAGAGGAGCCAAATGTTGATGATGAGTCCTCTACCAAGTGTAGAAACATCCTGCAGCTTACATAGATCAAGAAGAATCTCAAAGAGATGTACTTGGGCGTAAAAGAAGAACCGAGAAACCATTGCAATGTACAGTAAGGGAATTGGAGGAGGAACAAGTAAAAAAGGTTTAACAATTGGATCTCGGTGCAAGTGTGTGTGGAAAACTTGGACACATAGGCGAGAAAGTTTGTTTGTGATTGGTTTTCAAAGCAAAGGGAAGAACCAAGGCCAAAACCAAGCACAATCTCATTACAAGGTGAAGGGAAAGATGAACTATAACAATCAAGTAGAAATGGAACAAAGGAAAGCATAAGGAGCAAAAAATGCTGCAAATGCTCATCATGGACACAATGATGGATCATCTAGGTTCCCGTAAGAATCTCAAAGGATAACTCTTGCAGATGCGGAAGAACCAATGACAAAGCCATCAAAATTGAGCTTGGTATATCCGAGAGACGGTGGATGCCATTGAATAGAGATGATGGAAGAGGAAATGCGAGATGGAAGAGAAGAAATAGTAAAGGAGAAATCCATCAAAGTATGAGCAATCCATTATTCCTCGATGTAGGTGCCATGCTCTATATATAATAGATGCAAATAATATTAACAAGGCTATTTCCAAAATCTACATCATTACGTTCTTTCCAAATGCTCCACAAGCTATAACTAATTAAACGAATAGCCTTTGGATGATAATGGAAAGAATTCAAACATTGTTTAAGGTCGGTGGAACAAAATGAGGTAATTTCGGTAGGGATATCGAACATGTCCAAAAATAGCGAGATAGCAAGACAAGAGAAAAATAAATGATTTACTTGTCTTTACCGTCTCAGACTCAGAGTGACAAAGTGGACATAAGCAATCATTCGTAATCTTTGTTTCTTAAAAGTTTGTCATTAAAGGAAGACCATTATGGAGCAATTACCATAAGAAAACCTATATTGTTGGGGGTAATATCAAGTTTCCAAATCCACTGAAAAGGCGAGAGTGGACTTGCAGCTGAAGGAATATTATGGACAAGCCAAGTTGTAGATTTGATAGAGAACTCACTAGAACTAGTAAGACCCTAGCAGAGCATGTCAGGCATAGCATGAGTTGGAATTGGAACGCCTAATATGCGTTGAACAATGTGAGAGGGGACTAATTGATGTAACAACGGAATATACCATTGTCGGGAGGACAAAATTACATTATTAACAATTAGTTGAATATTTGCAATATTAGAAGGTTGCAGATTAAGAGTTTCAATTAGACTTTGTTATGTGCACCAATTGTCGATCCAGAAAAGAACTTGTTCTCCTGTACCAATTTTCCAACAAATATCTTTACACGTGTTTGCATAATAGACTTCCAATTCAGGGGATCAAGAAATTTTACTTGATAATCAATGAAAGTCGTGTTGCAAAGATACTTTTGACGCATAAGAGTTGGCCATAGATTTGTCTTGTCAGTTAGATTTCTCCATCCCAAATCGGCTAAATAAGCATTATTAACGCAAGCCATCTTGCGAAAATTTAATCCTCCATATTTTTTAGGCCGACAAATTCTTGACGACACTACGAGGGAAATCCCAGTAGAATTTGAAGAAGACTTCCAAAAGAATTTATGATAAAAGGCATCAATTGTAGAACAAATTTTTTGATGGAATCTTTGTGGTAGCCATGAGATAGGCCAGAGATGATTCCAGGTGACTTTGAATAAGGTCTAATTTACCGGCCTCAGAAATAAATTGGTTATGCCAAGAGTTTATTTTGCTATTGATTGTACACATTAATGAGTGGAAATCAGTCGGGAGGGGCTTATAATTAGAACAAAATTACTCCGAGATAACGACCCAGAACGGCTTTAGGGGTCATATTAAAAATACTGGCTATGGAGCGTCTTCGTTGATTTTGAACATGCTTGGAAAATAAGATTGCTGACTTATGAAAATTAATAAGTTGGCCAGAGTTTTTACAAAGCAGTTAGTATGTTGTTAAGATGATGGGCGGAGTCTGGGCAGCTTTAAAAAAAAGAAGACCGTCGTCTGTGTAGAGCAATCCAAGAATATTATGTGAATGAGGAGTTAATTTAATACCTAATCCTACATGAGCGGTTTGCGAGGCGAAGGCAAGTTGTCTACAGAGGACATCCATACAGAGAATAAAAAGATAAGGACTAGATAGAGGATCACCTTATCTGATTTCACAAGACGGTCGAAAAATAGAGGTGGATTCTTGATTAATTGAAATAGAGTAGGAGACAGAAGTAATACATCACATAATCCAAGTAATCCATCGGGGATGGAAACCATAGCTTTTAAGCGCATGGGATATAAAATCTCATCTGAGACGGTCATAGACTTTTTTCATATCTAATTTGAGAGCAAACCAATCAATTTTACCTTTTGACTTACTAAAGTTAGTTAACATAATACTAACCTATGTTTCTAAAAAAATTGCAACAGTTTGACTTTTACGCTTGCCAACACACAACTTTGACCATTAATATCTCTAATTATGTATTTGTAAAAGTTATAAAGAGTTGATATTATGAAAATATTCATTGAAACAAATCTAACCATATTTTATATGCTCATTTTTGTTTATATATATTAGGAAAAAATTACGGTCAAAGTCAGGTGTGTGAATGATGTAAAAATTAAAGTGTTGCACTTAAAAAGAAACAGAGAGAGTATATAATCATAACATCAACTTTTACCCAAGGAGCCCTTTTTATAAGTTACTTTCTTGTCGATCGTGACTTATGGTAATAGTCATGTAACATTAAACTTTTCTCCTTCGATTCAAGATAACCATCATCTATGACTACAAAATTCATCATTATAAAAACAAAAGAAAAACAAATGACTTACAATTTTTTTTAAAGGGGAACAAATAACTTACATAGATGTGGACAAAGTCAATAGTGTATATTAACAAAGCATAAACAAAAAGTACATTCTCCTCCTTAATAATGGAGTAATCTAATAATAAATGGGGTATATATACGTGGCTTGATCACAATCATAAGTAATATAATATTTAAGGAAGCGTATCTTTAATTTATCATTAATAATACTATAAATCATAGTACAACAAGTTGACCTTAATCTATACTTTATTCCTCATTCAGCAATTAATATAATAAAATTTTCTTTTTTAGGTTGGTAAGATGAAGGACTAGACAGATACAACCAGCCAGGTTTGCAGGTTAGACTTCTTGGAGGGAGGCAGATGGAAAGAGAAACCTCACCCCCAAAGAGCCCAAAGTGGGGTTTGATCCCATGACCTTGAAGTCATAAGGCCAAACCTTTACCACTAGGCTAAACTTTGCTTGGTAATTAATATCATAGCATGATAAGTAATATGTTCCAATATGTTCCCCCTCATCCCTTATGTCTTTTAATACATACACTCAAATATATATAATTTTTTCTGGACCCACTAATATATTTTTCTAGATCCCTCACTGTTTACAAGTACTTCCCCTAAACATCATTATCCGGGATGTTAGATGAATTCAATATGTATCTAGATAACATCCAATTTTCACAATTTACTTACTGTATAATGAAGAAACTGCTGGTAATATATGCATGAGTACGTCTTGGGTGTAACATGTTAGACCATAACTTATTATGTAACAACATCTCACATATGCGAACTAATATAATTGTTTCATGTCATTATAAAACTCTTATATGTCATTATTATTGAAAGGAGATGACGGCGGACGTGGAAGGGGAGAGAGAGGTGGTTGGAGAGAGAAAGAAAGATAGAAGTTTTGGGTTGTGGATTTCAACACTTACACCCAAAAATTTCTGTATATGTATTGAAGACCATAAAATCAAAAGTTACACTCACTGAGAGCTAGAGGACATATTATCTTTTAATTGTTATTTTTATGTTTTTGGAACTTAATATTCCTTATTTGTTAGGTATATCCGATAATTATAGAGAATATTATTGTTGGAAGCTCCACATTCTAGCAAGGTCTGTGATAAATACCATATTATTTTGTTCCTCCTCTTTTTTTTATTGTAAACACTGAATATTTCCTCCTCTTGATCACCTACACATAACAAAAGAAGCCAAACTATTATTATAAGCTCATTGCGTGATAAGCAACATAAACACATTATATTATACTCGTATGATATAAACATGGGTCCCAATACAGTTAATCTTTAACATGAACGTCAATTACCTTGACTGTACTGGAGTGGGAGATCATAATCATGATATTGAGCATGATTATTGTTACCACCATTTTTAGACGTCTAGTAGCATTTATTATGGTACATTGTATTAGACTTCAAAAGGTTTAATTTCATCTTAATATGAAGGACCAACAGGAATGTAAAGCCCATTGACGCAAATCAACATAAGTCAAAGTCAATAGGAGAATACCATCAAGATTATTAGGAGATAAAAGTCAAGAATGGCAAAAGGACATACGGTTAAAGAGCAATCATGAGGCGGATCCATACAAGGAAGAACGTGCAAGACTGCAGCTTATTCAAATCGAATACGGTTGAGATTTGAACCAAATACGATTCAAATGTTTTCCCTCCAAGCAAGCACGGAAGTTACACACCACGTTTCTCTATAAATAGAGGAACGATCATCAAGCAAAAGACAACAAGACAAACACACAACAACTTGCATTTACTCTTTTCTTAACGTAGCCTAGTCTTAGCCTAGCCAACCCCCTTCTGGGGTTATAGTTTAGTTCCTTAGGCGTAGAACATGTTCTGGCGACGAGTTCTGTAATTCTCCGATTGAAGCAAGGAACCATGGAGGTAACAACCTTCATGTCTTCCCTTTAGTTGTCCAGCCTGGCTTATCCCCCTATGTGTTGTTAAATCTTTCTTAAAGTTTGTGGCATGTATGGGAATGTTGTGTTTTAATTAATAGATTAATTATTGCTTGCTCTATTTATTGCATCTTGCCTAAATTTATTAGGCGTTGTAGTTTAATCCTTAATTAAATTGCAACAAAGTACGTTAGCAAGGTTTTATCTAAACCGGTAACCCCTGGGCTAAGTCTCCCACGACATTCAGCATCAAACTACTGGGTGTGCATTGACTTGTTTGCAAAGTCAACCAACTGATTTTGCACCAACAAGTTTTTTGGCGACCACAGTGGGAGGAGAAGATTCATAATCAAATTGTGAACTTTCTTCTTCGTACTTTCGAAAAACTAACTGTAAAAAAGCGGTTGTTTTTACGAAAATGCCGGACACACGTTCTAAAAAGAATAAGGAAGTTGCTCAGGAGGAATCAAGTTTCCAAAACATAGAGACGAGTTCTTCAATTCCTCTAGAAACTAGGGCGCATGGTAACAATGGCGAACCAATTCACCATAGTCATGAAGAGTCAAATGGAGAGACCCCGCAAAGGGAAGGCTCATCCCCGTGTAGTACCGGGTTGTGGACTCATACACCAAATGTATGGAAAGTTCACAGAGATAGTAAAGAGTTTACTGTTAGAAGCCAGAGAGAGTCAGAGACAACAATTTAATTCCAACTACAGGACTCTAGCCCATGAGTCTGCCAGAGTCTTCACAGATATCCTCCAAAGGATAAGTGAAGAGAATAGAGAAATTAACTCTAGGCAGGTTGATAGGATACTTGTAGATATCAATGATACTATGAGTGCAACTTTCACGACAATGTCAAAATCTCTTGCCACTGAAGTAGTTACTCGTCTAGATACACTAGTCGAAAAACACTATCGCTTAAATGCGAAACTAGTTAAGGCCTTAGAAGTGGCCCCATTGAATAGAGCAAGGGGAAATTATGGTACAGAGCCAGATGTTCCTCCACTAGGTTATCCTCCAAGGGTACATTTCTCCCATCCTAAAACTAGAGATACATTTATCTCAGGCGATCCACAAACTTGCTCCCATGCGCATCACACAAGGGGAATCCCCATGAGCCATGGAGAGGGTAATCATGGAAATCTTAGGAGAAGTGATGGAATGGCAGCGGGCGTGGAGTCAGGCTGGCACCCGGCGTCAGGACATCACCAACCTTCGCTTTCCATGGGTGATGGACAAGTTGGTGACAACACACACCAATCTGGATCATCACAAGGAGGATAGAGGCAGGGTACTTTTGTTGCAAACAATAATAGTACACCATACGCATATACGCCTCATAACCAACCAACTATGGCTGGTATTCCTTCTACACCTTATGTTTATATTCCTCCTAACCAACCAAATATGGCTGGTACGCCCCACTACGGAAATATTCCAGGATTTGGTCAGCCCCAAGTTCCCTTTACCCAAGCAAATGGTGCTTACCATCAGGGGATGCCTACAAATGGACATACCTTTCCACCACAAATGGCGCAAGGAGCAGCCAATCCTACATTTATGCAAAACCAGGAGATCCCTATGGGAGGTTATCAAAATCAACCTTTCAATCCTAATCCTAATCATGCGTATGATCATGCGGAAACATGGGATTTGGGGAACGCAGGATATCCGGAAGGCGGGATCCTTTGGCGTCGCAAGTTGAAGCACTAGTTCAAAGATTAGTGGGTGATACCTCTAGGAGAAATCGAGGGCAAATAGGTCAAAACCTTACCCCGAGTGGATTGATAGAAGCAAATCCATTTCCTAGGATGTTTAAGATACCCGACTTTACCTTGTTATCCGGAAATGATAGAGTTTTCGCAAAGAACATTTAGTTAGGTTCAATTATCGCTGTAGGGAAGCAAATGACAATGACTTCCTAAAACTTAGAATGTTTTCCATGTCTCTTACTTGAGACTCGCTTTTGGTGGTACACTAATTTACCACCAAACTCCATTCACTCTTGGCAAGACATGCAAGTACAATTTACAAATCATTTTGTACGCACTGAAATAGGAGTGACTCTAAGTGATCTGACCAGAATCCAACAGAAGTTAGGAGAGTCTGTAGAAGACTACCTATCTAGATTCAAAATGGCTAAGATCAGGTGTCATGTTAGCAATCCCGAAAGAGAATTTGTACAAATGGCTCAAGAGGGAATGTTAATTCGGTTCGAAAAGGTTTGATGGTCATGCCTTTGGCGATTTTGTTGAATAAGCGGAATTGGGCAGTAAGGTATGAAAGAAACCTACAAGCCGAAAGTGCGAGAAGACACCGAGCTTCTTTGCTCGTAATGAAGAGCCCTTCTACTTTGAGACCTGCACCGTAAGTGGACGTGGCGTAAATCATTCAAGGAGTACCTTATAAATGTTCTCCTTTAGAAAAGAAAGAGTTTCTAGCGTCAAAGGATATGAAATCTGGACAGAAGAGGACATATACTTTTGATGCCAAGAAATCTAACTCTATCTTTGACTGGTTATTATCTAACAAAAAGAAAAATTGGTAGGGAGACATAAAATAAGAACTACTGAGGAGGTTAAGGGTAAAAAATACTGTAAATGACATGATGCAGTAACCCATGACACTTCTGAATGTATTGTCTTTAGAAATAAAATCCAGGATGAAATTGATAAGAAAAATATAATGTTTCCTGATGATGAAGATGTTAATGTAGTTAGAATGGACGAACCATTTGAACTATTATGTGGTATGGTAGAGACTAATAATGTTTTTACTGTTACCTTACAGGCATCTCAAGCTACCGAAATAGGTAACCAACTCTTCAACAGATTGCTTGATGAAGGAATCTTGGTTATGCCAAATATAGCCAATGAAGAGGGATTGGAAGATATGTGTGCAGATGGCATATGAATAGGTCACATACAACAGACCAATGCCAAGTTTTCAGAGGGTTCGTAACTAGGCAATTAAGTCTCAAAAGACTAGTGGTCTCAGAAATGGAACACCATGCCATGGAGCTAGAAGCATACAAGGCTAACTTAGCCAAAGCTAAGGCGCCTGATAAATCCAACCCAACGCCAAACCTGGTGATGCATGAGGAAAGAGCCAAAACCTATAAGGAGGCTGCTCAGAAGTTCCCATTGCAGACTAGGGCGATAGAAGGGTTAAAGGCTCTGAGAAATGGAATGTGCTCACTATGTGCAGACAGGTTGACCTTTGTAATGGTTAGAACCCAGATCATCCCAAATGATCCTGCCTACGTGCCTGCTTACCAGCGTCCATTCCAGAAAAGGTACAGAAGTCAAGGACCAAGGAAGCATGACAACCCCAGTTCAGGCCCTTCCTTAAAAGGGAAAGAAAGGGAGCCAAGTCAAACCCCTGTGCCCAAGATTCATAAAAGAAGGGTAAATTCCCATGGGGGCCAAGGGAAGTCAAAGATCAAGCCAGCAGTTAGGCCTTGGCCACTACAAGATGTCCAAAACTTTCCTAAAAGTAGGACAACAAAGATGAAGAAGTTAAGCGCAAAAGGCATTGCAGCAAAGGGCTCGGATCAAGACTCAAAATGTGCAAGGAGTCCCTTATAGCAAACATAAGAATTGATGAAGAGGCTACAAGTCCGGGTATTACTAAGTTGTTACCTCTGGAAGAGGAACAATATGATATACCATCTATAAAGAATGGTGGCCAAGCCCTCTCAAGGAGGTGACTCTCTTATGAAAGAGAAACCAGGAAATGGCTTTAATGAGGATTATGATTCAGAATTTGGATATGAGGATTTGGACTTATTGGTTTCAGACAGTGACTTAATTCTGGATGGAGACCCACTGATGAGCGAGCCTCAAACAGAGATGGGAGAGAGCCAAAACGCGCAAAGGTAATGTGGTCATGCTACCAACGAGTTCAAAAAGTCGAAGGCCAATCGAATTCCGCATCAATACCACATCATGGGCAAGATGAAGTTGACAATGAAGAGAGGGCGTAAAATTTAAAATTACTTGTTCTCAAAGCTTGTCATCTTATTTAAATGCACCTCACAAGAAAGTGCCTAACAGGACATCTCTAGAAGCTAACCTAGAGAAATTAATCATTGATAAAATATTTAGGTCAGTTGATGTTGATAATAAGTACACTAAAGACTTATTTCTAAATGTTGATTTTGAGGGAGTTCGTTTAGGCAAAGTATTGGTAGACAATGGAGCTACTGTTAATATTATGCCACTCTCTGTGTTCAGAAAACTAGGAAAGAATAGAAAGGATTTGCATAACATACAAATCAACATAACTGGTTTTTCTGGTTTATCAGAAAAAGTGAAAGGAATGGCTATTTTAAAGATAAGAGTAGGGACTAAAACTACTTATACTGGTTTCTTCATAGTCAAAAGTGGTACTCATTATAATGCCATACTAGGAAGAGATTGATTACATCATAATTATGCTATTCCATCATCACTCCACCAAGTTTTGATCTTGTGGAATGGTGACACTTATGAGATGGTTCAAGCAGATGAGGAAATTTGTCTAATTACATCTCATGATTCTGTTATTGTTAGGGACTCTCTAAAGTCAGTTCCTACCATTAAAATTGAGGTTGTTCTACAACTTGAGTCGCAAACTCACCAAGAGGTAGAAGACTCAGGTGCAATTCTCATTGAAGAAGTCAATGACGTCCCAGAAGTTGAAGACATTCAATCAAAATATGAATATATTCAACAGGCGCCAGACTATGATCAACCCTTAGGTCTCATTAGTTTGTAGAGCTAGGATGTATTTTTCTTATAAAAGTTTATTATGTTTATAAACCAAGAAGAATGATGTAATGGGTTTACCCCTATCGTTGATCAAGTAATGAAAGATTTAGTTTTTAGAAAATACCAAGAGGATTTTCTTATAAACTCTAATGCATGTTGCTCAACTTTATATGAAACTGAATCCTTCGATGAGGAGGATGATAAAGTATGGGCTAAAAGTGAGGATATTAAACAAGAGGTTCATGATCCACTAGAGGAAATAAATTTAGAGGATAATGAAAATCCACGTGTTACTTACATAAGTAAACTCCTCACTAACCAAGAAAAATAGGAAATCATAAAAATTCTAAAAGAATTTAAAGACTGTTTTGCATGGGAACATCATGAAATGCATGGCATTGATAGAAAAATAGTAGAGTATAAACTACCTATCAAGGAAGGATTTAAGCATGTGGCCCAAAGTCCTAGAAGACTAGCGCCTGAACTAACAGAGCCTATACAAGAGGAAATAAACAAACTCCTCAAGGCAGAGTTCATAAGGCCTTGCCAATTTGCTGACTGGATCTCCAATATAGTTCCGAAGAGTTAAGAAAAAATGGCAAGATACGAATCGCATTGACTTTAGGGATATGATTGGTAAGATCATGGAAATCTATGTGGATGACGTACTAGTAAAGTCAAATGACTTTTTAAGACATAAAGAGCATTTGATTAAGTCATTCACCAGAATGAGAGAATATCACCTAAAAATGAATCCACTCAAATGTGCATTTGGAGTTAAAGCTAGTAACTTTTTAGGATTCCTCATTCACAAAAATGGAATGGAAATTGACCAAAACAAGGCAAAAATAGTATTGGCAGCCAAGCCACCTTCTAATAAGAAGAAATTGCAAAGATTCCTTGGACAGGTCAATTATGTCAGAAGATTCATGGCTAACCTAGCTGGAAAAACTAAAAAGTTTTCACCACTATTAAGATTGAAACATGAATCAGAATTCAAATGGTAAGAAGAACATCAAAAGTCCTTTGACCAGATCAAGCAGGATTTGGCAAATCCGCCTGTGCTGATTCCTCCAAGGCATAATGGAAAACCACTAAGGTCAGATTCGTCTCAGTGAGGAAGATTCCATTGGGAGTATCCTTACTCAAGAAAATGAAAAGGGGCATGAGCAGGTCATATTCTACCTAAGTAGAATCCTACATGATACAGAGAAAAGATATACCATGGCAGAAAAATGGTGTTTGTGTTTATATGATGCATCAGTTAAACTCGTATATTATTTCATGGCCTTCACAGTAGAAGTGGTATCTCCAACAGATGTCATAAAATATATGATATCCCAACCTTTCATAAAAGGAAGGTTAAGCAAATGGAGTTTACATTTACTGCAGTTTAACCTCATATATGTGCCACAAAAGGCGCTCAAAGGTCAAGCCTTAGGCGATTTCTTAGCAACTCATCCTTCCCGTGACTCGGAATCATTGATGAAGACATCTTTCCATGGGTCTTATTCTTTGATGGGTCCAACACGAGAGAAACAACAGGAGCTGGAATATATATTTTATCTCCTGGTGGGATCCCAACTAAGCTAGCAGTAACCCTAAAGGGTCCATGTACCAACAATAGAGCCGATTATGAAGCTTTATTAATTGGATTAGAGTTGCTGCTAGAATTGGGAGCTAAGAAAGCAAAGATATATGGGGATTCTCAATTGGTCATTTATCAAATAAATGAGGAATTCAAGAGTATATCACTAGTATCACAGGAGTGTGGTAAGAAAGCACAAAAATTGTCTAAACAATTTAAGCAAATCACTTTCATACACATTCCTAGAGAAGAGAACAAAGTAGCAGATCAGCTGTCCCAAATAGCGTCGCAGAGAAGAGATACCTTCACAAAATGAAGATATCATTCTCCAAGAGAAGATCCCTAGAGCCTATCGCTGAAACCGATCAAGAAAGATCGCAGAACGTATTGGAAGTCTATAGAATTTCAATATTAAGATAGGAGAAGGATTGGAGAGATGAAATTATTCAATATCTCCAGAACCCAACTGGAACAAAGGTGCCAAATAGAGTCAAAATGGCAGCCACCAAGTTCTATATGCAGTTTGGTGAACTACACAGAAAGGATCCAGAAGGATTACTTTTAAGATGTGTGGATGCTGGAGAAGCTCTAACTCTCATGACAGAAATTCACCAAGGACTATATGGTGCTCATCAAAATGGCCTAAAAATGAGATGGATGTTGCACGAACATGGTTTCTATTGGCCCACTATGAGAAAGGATTGTATAGATTATGCTAAAGGTTGCAAAAGATGTCAAAAGTTTGGACCTATCGACGAGGGCACCGCACTTCAAGACTTAAGTACATTCTTAAACCTTGGCCCTTCGTAGGATGGGCGAAGTGGATGCCATAGGAGAAATCAATCCCGCATCCTCTAACACTAGTGGAAAAAGTCCAATCGCTCGCGGTCAAAACCGGGCTTGTCACACGCGGTTTTGGCCCGCAACGGTTGGACCAACAAGCAGCTTTCATAAAAACTGCTGCGGTTGTGAACCGCATGCAAGAAGCACAAAACCGCCCGGTTCCAAGGCAAAACCGCAACGGCACAGGCAAAACCGCCGGCAGCTTATCCTTGAAACCGCAGCGGTTTGTTCTTTGCCGCCAACCTCTTTGTATGCATTGGAACATTAACCGATGCGGTTCTCTTAGTAAACCGCATCAGTTAATGTTATATATAATATATATATATATATATATATATATATTTGTATATATATATATATTTGTATATATATATATATTTGTATATATATATATATTTGTATATATATATATATTTGTATATATATATATATTTGTATATATATATATATTTGTATATATATATATATTTGTATATATATAATATTTTATTATATCTAACCTGCTATAGTTGACACAAATCCCACAAGCGCGTCGTATACAAGTTAAATTAATATATATATAAATATAAAATTTGGAGAATGTACTACAAATGAAGTTGTACTAAGTCCTAAAATCCAAAATAAACATCAATTATATTATTGTACCTAAATAACTAGCAAGTAACACAATAAGAACAAATAAACTCAAAGTCGCGGCATCATCTTCACATGCAAACTTCGGTAAGGTAGTGTGCTAGCAAAATCCCGAACCTCGTTTATCTCGGTTGTGGTGAAAGAACTCTCCCTTTGGTTGAATACCTTAAACATAAGGAAACACACATAATATCAGTTTTAGTTTGAGTAAGACCTTAGATAATTCTAAAGAGATTAAAGAAATCGAGCTTCAAAAGCCAAAAACGATTAAAAATGACAAACATTTATCCAAAATGGGTTTCAAAGCATATGAGCGAACTTTAATTAACTCTTATAGTTATATATGTACCTATTAGAACTATATATGAACTAATATGTGGCTAAAAACGGGAAACTAAGTGAAATGAGCTTCAAGGCCAAAATCGGCCGAAAAGGCCTTCATTTACCCAAAATATGTTTCAAAGCATATAAGTGGAGTTTAATTGACTCTTATAGTTATATATGTACCTATTGGAATTATTTATGACTTAACATGCGGCTAAATGTGGGAAACTAAGTGAAATGAGCTTCGAAGGCCAAAATCGGCCCGAAATGGCCTTCATTTACCGAAAATGGGTTTCAAAGCATATGAGTGAACTTTAATTGACTCTTATAGTTATAGATGTACCTATTGGAACTATATATGACCTAACATGTGGCTAAATGCGGGAAACAAAGTGAAATGAGCTTGAAGGCCAAAATCGACCCGAAACGACCTTCATTTACCCAAAATGGGTTTCACAAGCATATGAGTGAACTTTAATTGACTCTTATAGTTATATATGTACCTATTGGAACTATATATGACCTAACATGTGACTAAATGCGGGAAATTAAGTGAAATGAGCTTCGAAGGCCAACATCGGCCCGAAACGACCTTCATTTACCTAAAATGGGTTTCAAAGCATATGAGTGAACTTTAATTGCCTCTTATAGTTATATATGTACCTATTGGAACTATATATGACCTAACATGTGGCTAAATGCGGGAAACTAAGTGAAATGAGCTTCGAAGGCCAAAATCGCCCGAAACGGCCTTCATTTACCCAAAATGGGTTTCAAAGCATATGAGTAAACTTTAATTGACTCTTATAGTTATATATGTACCTATTGGAACTATATATGACCTAACATGTGGCTAAATGCGGGAAACTAAGTGAAATGAGCTTCAAGGCCAAAATCGACCCGAAACGGCCTTCATTTACCCAAAATGGGTTTCAAAGCATGTGAGTGAACTTTAATTGACTCTTATAGTTATATATGTACCTATTGGAACTATATATGACCTAACATGTGGCTAAATGCGGGAAACTAAGTGAAATGAGCTTCAAGGCCAAAATCGGCCGAAACGACCTTCATTTACCCAAAATGGGTTTCAAAACATATGAGTGAACTTTAATTGACTCTTATAGTTATATATGTACGTATTGGATCTATATATGACCTAACATGTGGCTAAATGCGGGAAACTAAGTGAAATGAGCTTCAAAGGCCAAAATCGCCCGAAATGGCCTTCATTTACCCAAAATGGGTTTCAAAGCATATGAGTGGACTTTAATTGACTCTTATAGTTATATATGTACCTATTGGAACTATATATGACTTAACATGTGACTAAAGGCGGAAAGAAAACAAAACTAAGTGAATTGAGCTTTAAAGGCTAAAATCGGCCCTAAATGACATACATTTACCCAAAATGGGTTTCAACGCATATGAGTGGATTTTAATTGATTATAATAGTTATGTATGTACTTGTTAGAAGTGTAGATGACCTAACATGTTGTTAAATGCGGGAAACTAAAGAAATTGAGCTTAAGAGGCCAAAATCGACTTTAAATTAAGCTACGTATATTAGTTTTATATGTATATATATATATATATATATATATATATATATATATATATATATACCTTCTCAATATCCCCGACTTCCTTGCAACTTGAGGCTATATCGAACATGAACCTCAACACATAGTAGCCACACTCCGGTTCCCCCGGGTCTTGAGCACACTAATCATAGAATTACATAAAAAATCATGTAATTAACATACATGGTTATTTTTTGCTAAAAGAATGAAGTACGTAGCTTAACTAATATGTATTACCTTCATTTCTTTCCATTCAGGTATTTTTCCCGTGCTCTTAAATTTCTTCAAAGAACTGTAGTTAAGTTAATTTCATGTGAGAAGTGGCCAAAGAATGAAATTAGTAAAAAGTGTAATGCTTATTAGCATTTTAAATAACAAATATTCCTATTTATGCATGATTTGAGGAATAAGTGTCGTGGTGGATCTTGAGCTATAGAATCAAAATGATATCTTTGTGTTGTTTGAAGGACAAATCACAACGAGCGACCAATGGAGACTAAAATGCCAAAAAAGTTAGGAAGCAATCATGTGAGTACTTCTATTGTATATATAATGATAATTAAAGTGGTAAAAATAAATACAAGGTTAAGAACTATACTCTTCAAAACAAGGGGCAAGTATGAACTTATGTTGTGCACGTAGAGATGTTTTGATACATAGCCAAATATACTCCTTCACCTCATTTGTGTTTTGCAAACAATTGTCGGCTCGGGTGAAATTTGGACATAACCACCCAAATTGCTCTTGTATTCTCTTGCGTCCACAACGATCATCTTGGAGTAATCTTTAAAAGCACAACCAACTTCGTAACATAAATATATTATTGTATATTGCAAAGCATTTTTATTTACTTCAAAAGTACAAATGTTTTACCTCATGAAGACTTGAATCAAGGAAACATTCAACATCTCTCCGCAAAGGAACTCTTTCAAATCACCCTTAGACACCCATGTCGATGTATCCTCAAAGTAGTTGAATTGCATGGTACCCAAATTCACCTCGAGAGGTGCATCATCCGACATATCACGCGCATTTGCATGTAGCCATATGCATGCCTTAGTGAGACACTCGATCTTTGGTTTCTCGATCCAAGTATATGTAGTTGGTTTTTCTTGGTGACTTGAATCTTGCATTCCTTTACCCAAAATGGCCTTCTTTGGCCCGCTTGAACCCTTCTTCTACGAACCCTTCTTCGCCTTCTCTGGGGTAGGTGAGTCCGCCTTGCTTTCCTTGGGCTTGTTTATTCTCTCCAAAACCTAATAATTCAACGGTAAAAACATTCAACTTAGTTAGTAGGTAGGTATGAAACAAATCATTATGAATATGGATTTAAGTTACTTCAATTTACCTCGTCTGAAAACCTCACCCATGCCGATGGCCACAACACATAACCACCACGAGCGTCGGTCAAGATATATATATCAATTGATGGTTTAGGCAAAAAAGAGCAAAGTCTTCGTAACCGGGGAGTAATGGTGACTACACTAACCGCCAAGTGCTCATTGTCCACGAGCTCATGTTGGACTATTGCTCCAATCACTTCGTGGTTGTGCATTTCCTACAACCACCACAATCAAACCCTCATCTTTTACATCTAATAAAAGGCGGCAAGGCGTTTCTTCCTTCAAAAAAGTAAATGAAATTGAGGTTACGAACATGCAATTACTGAGAATATAACATGTTACTTAGTTTTAAAAATTATAAGGATAATAGTTACCTCTAACTCAAGTATAGATGGTGGGGATTTTTGTGTGTTAGGATGGCTAGCTTTGTCCTCCAAAAGACGATCCAGTTTAGGTTGATGTATCGCCAGAAACCAAACCGTGAGAGGACCGCGTTGAAACTCTCCGTGAGTTTCTCCGTGACTTTCTCCGTCACTTTCTCCGTGACTTTCTCCGTAATTTCCTCAGTAAGCTTCTCCCGAATAGCTTGTGTCATAGCTTCCATATCATGTGGTTGAGAGCGTGATTTTGTACCCACGGAGTAATCTTTAGAATACGCTTTTGTCACACCTAGACGAATACCACCTAAACCCCCTCAAACGTCCACTGTGGTCCTTTCCCAAAGTCTCATAAAGGGCATCTTTGTTGCCTTGGGGAGTGAACTCGCCGCTAACCTCTTTTGCTTGAGCCCCATCTATAGAGATTAACAACGGTAAGTTAAAAAAAAAAATTCAACATCATAAGCGCGGCGCGGGGGGTGGGGCAAGCTCATGCGGGGCGGAGCAGGGGTGTGGGGAGTGTGCGGGGGGTGAGGGCAGTGTGTAGGGGGCAGTGTGGGGGGCGGTGTGCGGGGGAGCCGGGGGTGGGGCGGTGTGCGGCGTGCGAGGGCGGTGGGGCGGGGTGCGGGGAGTGAGGATGTGTGCGGGGAGTGGGGGATGTGTGCGGGGTAGGGCCGTGCGGGAGAGTGGGGATGTGTGCGGGGAGTGGGGGCGGTGTACGGGTGGGGGCGGTGTGGAGTGAGGGCGTGTGCGAGGGGAGTGTGCGGTGGGGTGGGAGTGTGCGGGGGTGGGGGGGGGGTGCGGGGAGGTGGGGTGCGGTGTGCGAGGGGGTGTGCGGTGGGGTGGGAGTGTGCGGGGGCAATGTGCGGTGGGGGGCGTGTGCGAGGGTGGGGATGTGTGCGGGGGAGTGTGCGGGGGCGTGTGCATGGGGGAGTGTGCGGTGGGGTGGGAGTGTGCGGGGGCGGTGTGCAGTGGGGGCGGTGTGCGGGGGAGCAAGGCGTGGAGGGATTGTGCAGGGGGTAGGGGGATTGTTAGGGGTGTGGGCGGTGTGTAGGGGGAGGGGGCGGTGTGCAGGGGTGTGGGGAGTGTGCGGGGGGTGGGGGGATTGGTAGTGCATGTACTTACAACGGCATTGGCTATCTTCAAGGTTTCCGGATGCGAAATGGTCATTTGATTGTTGATATCACGCCTATGCAAGGAGCACTACCAATCAGCGACACGATCAACTTTGACAGCACGCGCAACCTTAGAGCTAGAAGACGGCGTTGTGGTTGTATCGGTAGAAGGGTAAAATTTCTCGTCAATCCACAACTTTCTCGCGTTCGCATAAGTATGGGAACCCATATGATGGTAGTGCTTCCTCTGTCTTGCACTGAGTGAATGTTTCTCACGCTTAGCCTATAAATTCACATGGGCAATTAGAAAAGACATGTAATTGTATTGAAAGTGAACATGCAAAGTCGAATATATATAGTTTAAAGTGCAATACTTACCACCATCTCCGACGTAGTATTTTGGGCAACAAATGCCTCCAAATCTTCTGGTTTTATATGTCCCCAAATCTGATGAGGCAAAGAATCCGGTTGAAATGTATCTTCCTCTCCCCCTTCCTTTTCTGTTTCTTTCTCGGCCTCCTTGTCCGTCTCACCCTCATTTTGCTTTGATTTTTGAATTTTCCTCCTCTTTATAGTCCTCTTTCTCCGTTTCGTGATCCACCCACTCACTAGTTTGCTTTTGAAAGCTCTAAATCTTTCGGCCACCGCGGATAGAAACGCCGCCTTTTTTTCCTCATTATGAGTAATATGGAACGTATTCTATAAAAACAAGAAACAAACAAATAGTTACCCAAAATGTGTTTCAAAGCATATAAGTGGAGTATAATTGACTCTTATAGTTATATATGTACCTATTGGGACTATATATGACCTTAAATGCGGCTAAATGCAAAAAACTAAGTGAATTGGAGTGTAAAGGCCAAAATCGGCCCGAAATGACCTTCATTTACCAAAAATGTGTTTCAAAGCATATAAGTGGAGTTTAATTGACTCTTATAGTTATATATGTACCTATTGGGACTATATATGACCTAACATGCGGCTAAATGCAAAAATTAAGTGAATTGGAGTGTAAAGGCCAAAATCGGCTCGAAATGACCTTCATTTACCAAAAATGTGTTTCAAAGCATATAAGTGAAGTTTAATTGACTCTTATAGTTATATATGTACCTATTGGGACTATATATGACCTAACATGAGGCTAAATGCAAAAAACTAAGTAAATTGGAGTGTAAAGGCCAAAATCGACCCGAAGTGACCTTCATTTACCCAAAATGTGTTTCAAAGCATATAAGTGGAGTTTAATTGACTCTTATAGTAATATATGTACCTATTGAGACTATATATGACCTAACATGCGGCTAAATGCAAAAAACTAAGTGAATTGGAGTGTAAAGGCCAAAATCGACCCGAAATGACCTTCATTTACCCAAAATGTGTTTCAAAGCATATAAGTGGAGTTTAATTGACTCTTATAGTTATATATGTACCTATTGGGACTATATATGACCTAACATGCGGCTAAATGCAAAAAACTAAGTGAATTAGAGTGTAAAGGCCAAAATCGGCCCGAAATGGCCTTCATTTACCCAAAATGTGTTTTAAAGCATATAAGTGGAGTTTAATTGACTCTTATAGTTATATATGTACCTATTGGGACTATATATGCCCTAACATGCGGCTAAATGCAAAACACTAAGGGAATTGGAGTGTAAAGGCCAAAATCGGCCCGAAATGACCTTCATTTACCCAAAATGTGTTTCAAAGCATATAAGTGGAGTTTAATTGACTCTTATAGTTATATATGTACCTATTGGGACTATATATGCCCTAAAATGCGGCTAAATGCATAAAACTAAGTGAATTGGGGTGTAAAGACCAAAATCGACCCGAAATGGCCTTCATTTACCCAAAATGTGTTTCAATGCATATAAGTAGAGTTTAATTGACTCTTATAGTTATATATGTACCTATTGGGACTATATATGACCTAACATGCGGCTAAATGCAAAAAACTAAGTGAATTGGAGTGTAAAGGCCAAAATCGGCCCGAAATGGCCTTCATTTACCCAAAATGTGTTTCAAAGCATATAAGTGAAGTATAATTGACTCTTATAGTTATATATGTACCTATTGGGACTATATATGACCTAACATGCGGCTAAATGCAAAAAACTAAGTAAATTGGAGTGTAAAGGCCAAAATCGACCCGAAATGACCTTCATTTACCCAAAATGTGTTTCAAAGCATATAAGTGGAGTTTAATTGACTCTTATAGTTATATATGTACCTCTTGAGACTATATATGACCTAACATGCGGCTAAATGGAAAAAACTAAGTGAATTGGAGTGTAAAGGCCAAAATCGACCTAAAATGGCCTTCATTTACCCAAAATGTGTTTCAAAGCATATAAGTGGAGTTTAATTGACTCTTATAGTTATATATGTACCTATTGGGACTATATATGACCTAACATGCGGCTAAATGCAAAAAACTAAGTGAATTGGAGTGTAAAGGCCAAAATCGGCCCGAAATGGCCTTCATTTACCCAAAATGTGTTTTAAAGCATATAAGTGGAGTTTAATTGACTCTTATAGTTATATATGTACCTATTGGGACTATATATGCCCTAACATGCGGCTAAATGCAAAAAACTAAGTGAATTGGAGTGTAAAGACGAAAATCGGCCCGAAATGGCCTTCATTTACCCAAAATGTGTTTCAAAGCATATAAGTGGAGTTTAATTGACTCTTATAGTTATATATGTACCTATTGGGACTATATATGCCCTAACATGCGGCTAAATGCAAAAAACTAAGTGAATTGGAGTGTAAAGGCCAAAATCGGCCCGAAATGGCCTTCATTTACCCAAAATGTGTTTCAAAGCATATAAGTGGAGTTTAATTGACTCTTATAGTTATATATGTACCTATTGGGACTTTATATGACCTAACATGCGGCTAAATGCAAAAAACTAAGTGAATTGGAGTGTAAAAGCCAAAATCGACCTAAAATGGCCTTCATTTACCCAAAATGTGTTTCAAAGCATATAAGTGGAGTTTAATTGACTCTTATAGTTATATATGTACCTATTGGGACTATATATGACCTAACATGCGGCTAAATGCAAAAAACTAAATGAATTGGAGCGTAAAGGCCAAAATCGGCCCGAAATGGCCTTCATTTACCCAAAATGTGTTTCAAAGCATATAAGTGGAGTTTAATTGACTCTTATAGTTATATATGTACCTATTGGGACTATATATGACCTAACATGCGGCTAAATGCAAAAAACTAAGTGAATTGGAGTGTAAAGGCCAAAATCGACCCGAAATGGCCTTCATTTACCCAAAATGTGTTTCAAAGCATATAAGTGGAGTTTAATTGACTCTTATAGTTATATATGTACCTATTGGGACTATATATGACCTAACATGCGGCTAAATGCAAAAAACTAAGTGAATTGGAGTGTAAAGGCCAAAATCGACCCGAAATGGCCTTCATTTACCCAAAATGTGTTTCAAAGCATATAAGTGAAGTTTAATTGACTCTTATAGTTATATATGTACCTATTGGGACTATATATGACCTAACATGCGGCTAAATGCAAAAAACTAAGTGAATTGGAGTGTAAAGGCCAAAATCGACCCGAAATGGCCTTCATTTACCCAAAATGTGTTTCAAAGCATATAAGTGGAGTTTAATTGACTCTTATAGTTATATATGTACCTATTGGGACTATATATGACCTAACATGCGGCTAAATGCAAAAAACTAAGTGAATTGGAGTGTAAAGGCCAAAATCGACTCGAAATGACCTTCATTTACCCAAAATGTGTTTCAAAGCATATAAGTGGAGTTTAATTGACTCTTATAGTTATATATGTACCTATTGGGACTATATATGACCTAACATGCGGCTAAATGCAAAAAACTAAGTGAATTGGAGTGTAAAGGCCAAAATCGACCCGAAATGGCCTTCATTTACCCAAAATGTGTTTCAAAGCATATAAGTGGAGTTTAATTGACTCTTATAGTTATATATGTACCTATTGGGACTATATATGACCTAACATGCGGCTAAATGCAAAAAACTAAGTGAATTGGAGTGTAAAGGCCAAAATCGACCCGAAATGGCCTTCATTTACCCAAAATGTGTTTCAAAGCATATAAGTGGAGTTTAATTGACTCTTATAGTTATATATGTACCTATTGGGACTATATATGACCTAACATGCGGCTAAATGCAAAAAACTAAGTGAATTGGAGTGTAAAGGCCAAAATCGACCCGAAATGGCCTTCATTTACCCAAAATGTGTTTCAAAGCATATAAGTGGAGTTTAATTGACTCTTATAGTTATATATGTACCTATTGGGACTATATATGACCTAACATGCGGCTAAATGCAAAAAACTAAGTGAATTGGAGTGTAAAGGCCAAAATCGACCCGAAATGGCCTTCATTTACCCAAAATGTGTTTCAAAGCATATAAGTGGAGTTTAATTGACTCTTATAGTTATATATGTACCTATTGGGACTATATATGACCTAACATGCGGCTAAATGCAAAAAACTAAGTGAATTGGAGTGTAAAGGCCAAAATCGGCCCGAAATGGCCTTCATTTACCCAAAATGTGTTTCAAAGCATATAAGTGGAGTTTAATTGACTCTTATAGTTATATATGTACCTATTGGGACTATATATGACCTAACATGCGGCTAAATGCAAAAAACTAAGTGAATTGGAGTGTAAAGGCCAAAATCGGCCCGAAATGGCCTTCATTTACCCAAAATGTGTTTCAAAGCATATAAGTGGAGTTTAATTGACTCTTATAGTTATATATGTACCTATTGGGACTATATATGACCTAACATGCGGCTAAATGCAAAAAACTAAGTGAATTGGAGTGTAAAGGCCAAAATCGACCCGAAATGGCCTTCATTTACCCAAAATGTGTTTCAAAGCATATAAGTGGAGTTTAATTGACTCTTATAGTTATATATGTACCTATTGGGACTATATATGACCTAACATGCGGCTAAATGCAAAAAACTAAGTGAATTGGAGTGTAAAGGCCAAAATCGGCCCGAAATGGCCTTCATTTACCCAAAATGTGTTTCAAAGCATATAAGTGGAGTTTAATTGACTCTTATAGTTATATATGTACCTATTGGGACTATATATGACCTAACATGCGGCTAAATGCAAAAAACTAAGTGAATTGGAGTGTAAAGGCCAAAATCGGCCCGAAATGGCCTTCATTTACCCAAAATGTGTTTCAAAGCATATAAGTGGAGTTTAATTGACTCTTATAGTTATATATGTACCTATTAGGACTATATATGACCTAACATGCGGCTAAATGCAAAAAACTAAGTGAATTGGAGTGTAAAGGCCAAAATCGACCCGAAATGGCCTTCATTTACCCAAAATGTGTTTCAAAGCATATAAGTGGAGTTTAATTGACTCTTATAGTTATATATGTACCTATTAGGACTATATATGACCTAACATGCGGCTAAATGCAAAAAACTAAGTGAATTGGAGTGTAAAGGCCAAAATCGACCCGAAATGGCCTTCATTTACCCAAAATGTGTTTTAAAGCATATAAGTGGAGTTTAATTGACTCTTATAGTTATATATGTACCTATTAGGACTATATATGACCTAACATGCGGCTAAATGCAAAAACTAAGTGAATTGGAGTGTAAAGGCCAAAATCGACCCGAAATGGCCTTCATTTACCCAAAATGTGTTTCAAAGCATATAAGTGGAGTTTAATTGACTCTTATAGTTATATATGTACCTATTGGGACTATATATGACCTAACATGCGGCTAAATGCAAAAAACTAAGTGAATTGGAGTGTAAAGGCCAAAATCGGCCCGAAATGACCTTCATTTACCCAAAATGTGTTTCAAAGCATATAAGTGGAGTTTAATTGACTCTTATAGTTATATATGTACCTATTGGGACTATATATGACCTAACATGCGCCTAAATGCAAAAAACTAAGTGAATTGGAGTGTAAAGGCCAAAATCGGCCCGAAATGGCCTTCATTTACCCAAAATGTGTTTCAAAGCATATAAGTGGAGTTTAATTGACTCTTATAGTTATATATGTACCTATTGGGACTATATATGACCTAACATGCGGCTAAATGCAAAAAACTAAGTGAATTGGAGTGTAAAGGCCAAAATTGACCCGAAATGGCCTTCATTTACCCAAAATGTGTTTCAAAGCATATAAGTGGAGTTTAATTGACTCTTATAGTTATATATGTACCTATTAGGACTATATATGACCTAACATGCGGCTAAATGCAAAAAAAAAGTGAATTGGAGTGTAAAGGCCAAAATCGGCCCGAAATGGGCTTCAATTATCCAAAATGTGTTTCAAAGCATATAAGTGGAGTTTAATTGACTCTTATAGTTATATATGTACCTATTAGGACTATATATGACCTAACATGCGGCTACATGCAAAAAACTAAGTGAATTGGAGTGTAAAGGCCAAAATCGGCCCGAAATGGCCTTCGTTTACCCAAAATGTGTTTCAAAGCATATAAGTGGAGTTTAATTGACTCTTATAGTTATATATATACCTATTGGGACTATATATGACCTAACATGCGGCTAAATGCAAAAAACTAAGTGAATTGGAGTGTAAAGGCCAAAATCGGCCCTAAATGGCCTTCATTTACCCAAAATGTGTTTCAAAGCATATAAGTGGAGTTTAATTGACTCTTATAGTTATATATGTACCTATTAGGACTATATATGACCTAACATGCGGCTAAATGTAAAAAACTAAGTCAATTGGAGTGTAAAGACCAAAATCGACCCGAAATGGGCTTCATTTACCCAAAATGTGTTTCAAAGCATATAAGTGGAGTTTAATTGACTCTTATAGTTATATATGTACCTATTAGGACAATATATGACCTAACATGCGGCTAAATGCAAAAAACTAAGTGAATTGGAGTGTAAATGCCAAAATCGGCCGAAATGGCCTTCATTTACCCAAAATGTGTTTCAAAGCATATAAGTGGAGTTTAATTGACTCTTATAGTTATATATTTACCTATTGGGACTATATACGACCTAACATGCAGCTAAATGCAAAAAACTAAGTCAATTGGAGTGTAAAGGCCAAAATCGGCCCGAAATGGCCTTCATTTACCCAAAATGTGTTTCAAAAGCATATAAGTGGAGTTTAATTGACTCTTATAGTTATATATGTACCTATTAGGACTATATATGACCTAACATGCGGCTAAATGCAAAAAACTAAGTGAATTGGAGTGTAAAGGCCAAAATCGGCCCGAAATGGGCTTCATTTACCCAAAATGTGTTTCAAAGCATATAAGTGGAGTTTAATTGACTCTTATAGTTATATATGTACCTATTAGGACTATATATGACCTAACATGCGGCTAAATGCAAAAAACTAAGTGAATTGGAGTGTAAATGCCAAAATCGACCCGAAATGGCCTTCATTTACCCAAAATGTGTTTCAAAGCATATAAGTGGAGTTTAATTGACTCTTATAGTTATATATGTACCTATTAGGACTATATATGACCTAACATGCGGCTAAATGCAAAAAACTAAGTGAATTGGAGTGTAAATGCCAAAATCGACCCGAAATGGCCTTCGTTTACCCAAAATGTGTTTCAAAGCATATAAGTGGAGTTTAATTGACTCTTATAGTTATATATGTACCTATTAGGACTATATATGACCTAACATGCGGCTAAATGCAAAAAACTAAGTGAATTGGAGTGTAAAGGCCAAAATCGGCCCGAAATGACCTTCGTTTACCCAAAATGTGTTTCAAAGCATATAAGTGGAGTTTAATTGACTCTTATAGTTATATATGTACCTATTAGGACTATATATGACCTAACATGCCCCTAAATGCAAAAAACTAAGTGAATTGGAGTGTAAAGGTCAAAATCGGCCCGAAATGGCCTTCATTTACCCAAAATGTGTTTCAAAGCATATAAGTGGAGTTTAATTGACTCTTATAGTTATATATGTACCTATTAGGACTATATATGACCTAACATGCCCCTAAATACAAAAAATAAAAGTAATTCAGTTAAAAAATAAACTTACACAAGTGTCTTCCCATAATGATTTCTTCATTGCATCGGGCACATCTTTCCACCCCACCAAAATGCTCAGTTTGCGCACACATAACCCTAAATGCTGCCCAGACTTTTTACGCCATTGACCACAAGGTTGGACCATATCATCATACTCGAGGGTCATAGGGGTGTTATAATTCAATCCCTTGGTCGCACCCCTTCCTTTCCGCTTCTTTGTTGCAACTTTACTTGGAGTTTTGGTACTAAGAACCTCTTTCCCCGCATTTTTGTGTGGCACAATGACGGATGAAATACAAGGATAATCTTCCCTAGCATTGTTGTCAATGGGGGGAGCCTTATCGGCTAGCTCCTCATTTATTTCAGCCAAGTGAAGTTCCCTTTTACGCAAGCGCTTCTCCTCATCATGCGCTATGTCTTCCGTGTCACCTTTATCGTTCTCCTTCTCCGCATCATACTCATCATCATCATCCAATGACTTATCATAATCATCATCGGTTTCTTCCTTCACAATCACATCATCTCGGACCATGTTTGAAACTCCTGAAATTTTAAAAAACAATATTAGAAACGCGTAAGATTAAACAAACATATGATTAGAAACCCCACGCACAGCCCCCACCCCTTAGCCCCCCTTCACGGCCCCACACCACGGTCCCACCCTCGCGCACATCAACCCCGTCGAACCGCACACCCCCCCCTTTCATGCACCACTTGCCCCCGCCCCTGGCCCCTTCCTTTGCCCCCTGCCACCCCCTTCCTTGCCCCCCTACCACGCCCAACTCCTTCACTGGCCCCCTTCACCGCCCCCTGCACAACCTCCTTCACGGCCCCTGCACGGCCCCCTTCACGCCCTCACAACCCCCCTTCACTAGCCCCCTTCATTGCCCCCGCACAGCCCCTTCATCCCCCCGCCTGCCAACTCTCCTTCATGACCTCCTTCACTTGCCCCCTACCCGGCCCCTTCCACTGGCCCCTGCCACGACCCCCTTCCCCGCCACCCTGGCCCCTTCACGCGCCCCCCTTGCACATCCCCACCCTCACCGCACCCTCCCCCCGCACCGCACCCCCGCACCCCCTTCACTTGGTCCCCTTCACTGCCCCCGCACACCCTCCCCTTCACCGCCCCCTGCACAACTAACTCCTTCACGGCCCCCTGCCACACCCCCCTTCACGCCCCCCCCTTGCACGCCCCACCCCTACTGCTTCCCCCTGTGCCCCCCTCGCAGCCCCTTCATTGCCCCCCCCCATGCCCCCTCTTCACTCCCCCCATTGACCCCCCGCACAGCCCCCCGCACACTCCCCCCCCCTGCCCACACACTCCCCCCCAAGCGCACTAACCCCTTCACTTCCCACCCTTCCGCCCCCTTCACCGCCCCCCCTTCACTGTCCCACCCCGCTTGCACGACACCCTTGCACAGTCCCCTCCCCCCAAAACAATCCATAATTACACCCTAAACGACATTTATCTACCCAATTCGGTTTTCAAATCATGTGACCCGACTTTAAGTGACTCTAATAGGCCCGAAATGGCATTCACTTACCCAAAATGGGTTTCAATACATGTAAAGCGAGTTTAGTTAATTGTAATACATATATATTTACTAATAAGAACTATCCATGACCTAACATGCGGCTAAAAGCGAGAAATTAAGTTAATTGAGGTAGAAAAGCCGAAATTGGCCCGAAATGACATTCACTTACCTAAAATGGGTTTCAATACATGTGAAGCGAGTTTAGTTAATTGTAATACATATATATATACTAATAAGAACTATACATGACTTAACATGCGGCTAAAAGCGAGAAATTAAGTTAATTGAGGTTGAAAAGCCGAAATTGGCACGAAATGACATTCACTTACCCAAAATGGGTTTCAATACATGTGAAGCGAGTTTAGTTGATTGTAATACATATATATATACTAATAAGAACTATACATGACCTAACATGCGGCTAAAAGCGAGAAATTAAGTTAATTGAGGTTGAAAAGCCGAAATTGGCCCGAAATGACATTCACTTACCCAAAATGGGTTTCAATACATGTGAAGCGAGTTTAGTTGATTGAAATACATATATATACAATAATAAGAACTATACATGACACTACATGCGGCTAAAAGTGAAAAATAAAGTAAAATGACATTGCAAAGCCGAAGCCTAATTGGAACCAAAGAAGTCGAGCCTATTGTTTACTTTTGCCACCTTCATTTGAAGTATCAACCATTATCCCTTCCCCGTGATCTGCACGCATGTAACTTGTCGCTAACTCCGCATCAGTGACATCGGAGTTGGGAATGGTGAAAGGCGGGGTGTCTTCAAATGCATCATACTCCTCCTCATCCTCAACATCACCAACTCCGAGTATACTTCTTTTTCCCGAACAACAATTGACCACTTGTTATCGGAAGGGTCGATTACGTAGAATTCTTGCTTAACTTGTGATGCAAGCACGAATGGCTCTTCACTATCACGCAACCGACCCAAGTCTACAAGAGTAAATCCACAAGGGTCATCTTTCCTTATGTAACGCCGGTTATACTCAACCCACTTGCACCGAAATAAGCAAACCGTGAAACCAGAGTAGTGAAGCTCCCATATATCTTGAACTCGTCCATAGTATAACAATCTAGCATCAATTGGAGACTTGTCTTTGACACTTGCATACTTGTGTAGATGATACCTCCCTTTGAAACACCACTATTCCGGAGAGATCTCGACTTTTGATCTTGACGATCCGTCCAATACGTATATCCGTTAACATCATAACCCTCATAGGAGTGCACAGACTTCTCGAGGACCAAATGCTAGCCACTTCGAGTTTCTAAACATTGGAATCTACTTCACGCATTATTCGGTTATGGAACCAATCAATAAACGTCTTATTATGCAACTGCATCAATGCTCTAGTCCCTTTACCTGGATTCTGGTCACGCAACTCCTCCAAATGCTCATCCAAGTACGGATGCACCTGTACCATATGCTGTAATACAAATAAGTGTGCTTGTATGCGGCTTTCAACAGGAGGTACAATCATTTTGGAGCCAAGTGTACCTTTACCCACGAGTCTACCCTCGTGTCAAGATGTAGGAAGTCCAATAGGATCAACATTAGTTAAGAACTCAGCCACAAAATTACCGACCTCTTCACTCACAATCCCCGAATTATACTTCCTTACGGTTGCTTGTTGGATTCCTTACTTTATCTTTCAAAGAGCCCATATGTCTCTCAAAGGGATAGCACCACCTCAAAAACACCGAACCACATAGCTTAATTTCTCGAACTAGATGTACAACCAAATGGACCATAATGTCGAAGAAAGCGAGTGGGAAGTACATCTCAAACTTGCACAAAGTACGTATCACGCTAGCTCGCGAGCATCAAGCTTCGAGGGTTGTAACGTTTTGCTACATATAGTATTGAAAAAAGAACACGGCTACGTTATGGTATGTCTCACATGTTTCGGCAATATCCCTCGAATTGCAATCGGTAAGAATACTTGCATCATTACATGACAATCATGAGACTTCATGCTCGATAATTTCAACTCACCGTCTAAGGTAACAAATCTTTTCATGTTCGATGAGTACCACGATGGAACCTTAATGTTGTACAAACACTCGCAAAAAAGCGCTTCTCGGCTCTAGATAGAGTGTAGCAAGCCGGAGGTAAATAGTTCCTATCATCATCCTTCACCGTTTTCTTTCCTTTTCTTTCAATTCTGCGGGCGACCCTTCTTCCTGTTTCTTTTCTTTTCCCTTTCCTTTTCCTTTTCCGGACACTTTCTCTTCTTTCTTTCTCTTCTTAGTGTCCCTCTTTTGAGCCCATAGTTACGGTCGAAGCCCCTCACTTTCCGGATACGGTCGCACCCCCTTTTCTATCCTTTGTCTTATGTGGAATATTCACAAGTGTCCCCGAGAATGGCGTCACATACATTTTTCTCTATGTGCATGACGTCGAGACAATGTCTAACCTCTAGATCTCTCCAATATGGAAGTTTCCACAGAATAGACTCCTTTTTCCAAAGTCCCTTATCACCAACACTCGCTCCTTTGCCGAATATCGTTTCAATACCCTTGACTTGATCATAAACCTCAATACCGGTCAATGGTCTACGAGCAACCCCCTTCCTCAACCTGTTCCATCGAATGCCTTCTTCTTATTACGATAAGGATGGTCGCGTCGAAGGAACCTTCGAGTGCGCATATAAACATCTTTGTGACAAGTAGTAATGTATTTAGATCTTTGTGTCGTCCGGGCAAATTGGGCATGCTTTCTTCCCTTTGTTCTTGTACCCGGATAAGTTTCCATAAGCAGGATAGTCATTAAGAGTGAATAAAAGCATGGCACGCAATGTGAATACCTCATCAGCATGTGTGTCATACACAGAAACTCCTTCATCCCACATTTTTCTCAAATCATCTTTAAGTGGCTGGAGGTAGACATCTATGTCGTTTCCAGGCTGTTTCGGCCCTGAAATAAGAATCGACAACATGATGTATTTGCGTTTCATGCACAACCAAGGAGGCAAGTTGTATATAACTAGAAGAACCGGCCACGTACTATGTTGAGAACTAAGATTGCCAAATGGGTTCATTCCATCCATGCATAGGCCATGCCTCAAATTTCTGTCCTCGGCACCAAAGGTCTTATGACAATGGTTGATACCTTTCCACTCAGGAGAATCAGCCGGATGTTTGAGAAAACCGTCCTTTTTCCTTCGTTCTGCATGCCACCTCATGTTCTTAGCATCTTTTTTGATTGAAAACATGCACTTAAATCGTGGTATAATCGGAAGATACCACATCACTTTGCTGCAGGACCTTTCTTATCACCAACCCCTGCGCGCCTGTAACGCGACTTCCCACATCGAGGACACTCATCCATATTTTCATATTCATTTCGATATAGCACACAATCATTTGGACAAGCATGTATCCTCTGGTACTCTAACCCGAAGGGACACATCAGTTTCTTAGCATAGTAGTTCGACTTGGGTGGTTCATGGTCGTCCGGCAACATATCACCAAATGCTTGCAACAAGGAAGTGAAACAAGAGTCACTTATACCGGCTTTCGTCTTGATATTAAAGAGTGTTATCAGGGCCGTCAGCTTGGTGTACCTCGTACAACCGGGATACAACGGTTTTCGAGATGCCTCGTCCACGCACTCAAAAATACGAGGCTGTTTGCCACAATGATCTACCCCCGTCATCATCTCCTCGATATGATCCCCTTCATCATCATCATCTTCTACTTGAATATCCTCATATTCATCCTCGATGTTGTCATTCTCAATGACATCAAACTCACCTTCTTCATGCACATCGTTAACAATGTCATTTCGACCATCATACATACCCTCCTCACCGTGCGAAACCCATACATAGTAGTCTTGTCTAAACCCGCGACGAAAGACATGCTCCCTAAGCGACTCAATGCTACTAACGATGCTCACATTACCACAATCAACACAAGGACAATAAAACCCCTCGGTTCCCTTTGCAGTCTGATGACTTAATGCAGCATCACAAATTCAAAGACCCCATCCACGAATTCACACGTGTCACGACTACCATACATCCATGCACGATTCATTTCAGCCAAACCTAGCTCTAATTAAACACAAGCAACAAGGACCCAATGTCAATGACGAATTTCACTACATTATTAGAGTTTACACACGATATAAATTTAATGAAATTAGGCATGCTTTCCAAGGGTCCTTATCACTCCAACCTAACCCATCCTTAGATGTCTAATCTCACTAGTGAATGTATTACCTTCAGTTCGAATCTACGGAAAATCCGAAAGCATTTCCCTACAGTTCTCCAAGTACACGATGTAGATATAAATTTATTTATATCTACATATGTACCCAGAGAACAAAAGTAGGGAAACAACGAGCCAAGATTTTCCTCTAGAATCGAACTAAAGACATACATTCACCACCTAAGTGAGATTAAACATCTAAGAACAGTCCCAAAACCGGGGACTATTCAAGACTTACTCTAATGAGTAAGTCTCGAACGGGTATCTAGGCATATGATATGATGATGCAAACATAGGTTTTTAAAAACAACAAAACATTTTACATCTAATCTCAATTCAACGATAAATATATACACATTTGCATATATATATATATATATATATATATATATATATATATATATATATATATATATATATATTAAGCCAATTTACTATGAAAGAAAGTTAAATACGAGTGAAAACATACCAATATCAAGGTTGTGAATAGGGAAATCGAGCTCAACAATCCGTCCCTAGCTAGCTTCAATAATCAACAACAAAGTTTAAAAGTTAACATTAGTATAAATTAGCAATTCAAACAAAACTAAACTAAACTAAGCTAAACTAAACTAAATATCTAAACCAATAATCAACAACAACGTTTAAAGTTCAAACCTAACTAGTTAGTAAATACTACAATTACCACAACAACAACAACAACAACAACAACAACAACAACAACAACAACAACAACAACAACAACAATAGCTACTACTACTACTACAAGTACAACAACAACCACAAAAATAGCAACCACAACAAAGCCCTAGTTTTTTTAACCTAAAAATCAAACTAACTACTTTAAATAAAATAATTAACTCAAATCGATCAAATTTACACCCTTTAACTATTATACAACCTAATTTCATAAATAATTATTCATAAAAGTACAAATAATTATAAACTTGAAGCTTCAAATATGAGATTACAATAAAAGTTAAGAAATTTTAGGTACCTAAGAAGAGGTAGAGAAGGAATGTAGGTGTTTAGGAATGGTGGAGGTGCGGCGGTGGTGGTGCAGCCACGGAACAACGGTGGGGTTTGTGGTTGAAACCCACCTAATTGGAGAGGAGGACGCAGCAGCGGTGGGTTTGTTGCCGGTAGCTGGTGGTCGTCGGGGTCGGGGGCAGGTGGAACCCAGTGATGGTGGTGGAACCTAGTGGTGGCAGTGGTGGTGGTGAACCCTTGCGTGAAATAATGTCGAAGGAGGGAGGGAGGTCGTTTTTTTGAAAGGAAGGAAGGAGGGAGTTAACAGCAGTGATGAGAGGGAGCCATGCCTTTTTGACGCGAAAAAAAAAACAAAATAAACCGCTGCGGTTCATAAAACCGCAACGGTTAATAGAGAACCGCAGCGGTTAACTGTTAACCATTGCGGTTTTATGATAACCGCAGCGGTTTGTTAGGCCAAATTTCCCACCCAAATTTTCGACGATTTACCGCTGCGGTTCTCTTAAGGACCGCAGCGGTTTTGTTGTGACATATAGCGTTTTTTCCACTAGTGGAAAGATGATAATGATTTATGATAAACTGAATGATTCAAACTATATGCTTCATCAATTTCTGACGATATGAAAGTATGTCTTCTACTATGATATGAGAGAACTATGAATTATGATGATGTTACGACTCTGTTATGATTTCTAAAAGTACTTAAAGGTCATGAAACATGATGAATGATAGTGGATTATGTGAATGTTGCTATGTGGTTGTGATATGGTTATGAACGATGTGAACATGTTGATTACGTGAGAGTCGTAGACACCAAAGCATGTTTTAAGAATGTTTTATGGGTTAGTACTCAGCGTTGTGCTGATGTGTCTGTCAATGTTTTGTTTTGTCACTACTGTGGCCTGTCACTTGGTGGGTGGCAGTGTTACAATAGTTTCAGGTTGAAGTCCTGGAGCATCTTTTCCCCAGATAGAAGCAGTTACGTGCTAAGAGTTCAGCTATGATTGTTTATGTTTCTTTTGAGGCAAGGACGTTCCACTTTGTATTAGATAATAATTAATGGTTTAGTTTTATTTCTAGTTCTGGATGAGCAATAGTGCTTTTGATTCTCTTTAGTGGCTGCTCCACGAAAGCGTTGAGTTATGAATTTGGAAATATTTTATTTGTAACAGGTTTCTCAAGCATTTTCCCAGTTGGGTTGTCCAATTTACAAAGGAAACTCTGCCGCAATTTCTAGAAAATATTAATCTATTATTAAAGTGTTTATTTAAAGAGTGACAAGTCAAAGTAATGTTCCTGTAAGTTAATGTTTAAGGTCGCCTTGTATTTTCCCATAGTGGAAAGTACGACGGTAACGCGCCGACTAAGCTAAGTCTTTCGCTACTAATCCTGATTACTTAACTTAATAAGGATGGATAAAGTCGGGGCGTTACAGAGTGGTATCAGAGTCGAGGTTAGATTTAGGTACGCTATGATCTCCATATCGTAGCGTAATGGTTCTAAATAGGTTTAATGGATTGGCTGAAAAGTTAGGTATATATGAACCACGCCGTTTGAGGGTTTGCGCTTTTGTGTGTGCAATGTGAATATGTTTACTCAAGATGTGGTACATTCAATTTTCTTTGTTAGTTACCTCTGAATGTGTTCGTTGTATCTCACAGTGACTAGTGTCTGTTCATGATATGCGTTTTCTTAAAGTATGTATTTTACAAAACTTATATAATTTGAGAAACCAACTGAATTTCAAACGAGATCTCACTAAATGAGTTAGTTGGAATTCATTGCCAACAAGTTTGCCCCTTTTGCTTTCTTTGCTCCTCGATTTCGCGAGTCGAGTTGAAGTAGAGATACAAAAGTTGATGGCGGAATGGAGGCTGGATATCTAATGAAGCCATGAAAGCTTGAGATCTGGGTTTTGTCTAAATAAATTTGATTTTGTTTTCTCGATTTACTTATTGCAAGTTTCGAGGACGAAACTTTTTTATAAGGGTGGTAGGATGTAATACCCCGATTTTTAAGAGCGTTTTAATTAAGCGTTATATGTAATTATAAAGTTAATTATGTTTTGAAAATTCTTATTTTATTTGAGTTTGGAATATTTGTAGTGTTTGTAATATATTTTGTTTTATGAAATTATTATTATTAATTATATTTTTGGATTTTAAATAACCAAAGTCGGTTTTCCTTCCTTCCATTTATGTTTGTCGGTTTAAGGAGGAAACAAAACCCCCAAATTCTCTCTCTCTCGTTATTTTTCACCCAAAGAAACCCAAACCCCCTTATTTCTCTCTCTTTCCCATGAAAACCCCAAGTACCCAACCCCTTATTTCTCTCCCCTCACCAAAAGAAAAACCCAACCCCATATTATTTTCTTACTCCTAAAGAAAACCCCAGATCCAACCCTGTAGAAACCCCAAACCCCAAATTCTTCTCTCCTCTCCCTGAACAACCTCTCACACCGTTCCCTCTCTTAGCTCGCCGGCGTTCCAAGCTCGCCGGAGCTGCGTCTACTCCCCCGCTTACGTGATGCTGCGGCTGTGCCAGCTCCCCTGCTCGCGATTTTTCTCTCCTCCTCGCTGCTCCTGTTGTTCGTGGGTGCTAATGTGCACCGCTGTCCTTCGTGTGCGGCCTGTCACCGAATTTGCGACTGGTGGTTCTCTTGCCGCCGCCGTTGTCCTCTCTTCACTCTCCCTCTGTTGTTGTTGGTAGTGGTGTTGTTGATTTCTTTGTTCCTCTTACTCTCTCTGCCCTATGAGGTACTATACCCCTCTCTTCTTCTCCTTCTATTCTCCTCATGTTGGAGGTTATTATTGAGATTATGAATTCTAAAATTTGGGTACTAAGTATTGATGCTTTGATTTCTTGTGTTATTATAAGTGTCACAAATATGCTAATTTCTTTCTGGCATCACTTGAATTAATGGTAAGATTTGGTTAATATTAATCTTGGATAAAATTGGAGTTAGTTGATGAAATTGATTGAGTTGATGGAACTGATTTGGGAGAACTCTTATAACAGTAATACCTAATGTTTTAGAAGTCATTGTATTGATTTCCTAATAAACTTATATTTGTGAATTATGACGCTTTCAGTGGCCTAAAACTATACTATTTATGGAACTTAGACTAATTAGTGGTATGTTATAATTACTAAAGATGGATTATTGGCAACTATGTGATGAGGAGATCTTAAGATATTTGTTAAGAAGTTTTAGTGAATTACTTAATTACCTTTATGGAATGATGTGTTCAATATGGTGGTTAAGTATTCGTCCACGAGACTGAAAAGATGTATGGGCTAAAGATGAATTGAGATGATTTATTGATTTTCAGACAATCTTGGTATTTTATGACATTTAAAGTACATTTGTTAACTACATCAGGTTTATCATTATATTTTAGTAAGTTGGAAAGCTAAGAAAGTGTATCATTGGACTATCGTGAGAGCTATATAGAGTTGAATGATGTTTAATGACGGTAGACGTATATGTGACCTATATCACTAATAAGCTTATCATATAGATGTAGTATGGAATAGTACTTTCTGTCTCATAAGGGATCGGAAAGTATGAAGAGATGACTCTTGTTCTTATAAATGACGAAGTATGAAATGTTTGTTATGATATATGTTCATGTATTCTGAATATGTTAAAGTATACCTTTTAATTCTGTAACCATCTGAAAGTATGAATGACTCTTAAACGATATGAGATACGAAAATACTGCTATGTTTCTACTATGCTTCTGATATATATGTTTCTGTTGTTATTCTTAAAAGTACTTAAAGGTATGAGATATGCTTACAATTTCCGGTTATATAAAATTTACGTTATGATCATTCTGAAACGATCTGAAAGTATAGAAAGTAACATCTATTGCTAACACCCACGATCCCCTTTTGAAATGTGTTTGTGAAATGATGTTTATAATTATGCTAAGGATTTTGTGATGTGATTCTTTATATGGATTGTGGGATACTTAATTTGTTTTCGAATGAGTTTCGTAAATGATGATCTTATGAGTTATTGATGCTCAAGTATGATTCATGAAAGATCTATGGCTTATGCCGATGAAGGCTAAACAAACGAAACATAATAAATAAAAGTGAAAGAGGTTCTGGCAGTATAATGCAGTGTTACCTAATTCCCTAATTCCCCCGCGAATTGCGAATTGAGAAAAGCGAATTATGGTCGGTTTTGGTTCATTTTTGGCCCATTTTGGGCGAATTGGCGAATTCAAAAGGCGAATTAGATAGCGAATTAGGTAACACTGGTATAATGTTACGCTTATCTACTTTATGTGAATGTTGTTATGTGGTTGTGATATGGTTATGAACGATGTGAACATGTTGATTACGTGAGAGTCGTAGACACCAAAGCATGTTTTAAGAATGTTTTATGGGTTAGTACTCAGCGTTGTGCTGATGTGTCTGTCAATGTTTTGTTTTGTCACTACTGTGGCCTGTCACTTGGTGGGTAGCAGTGTTACAATAGTTTCAGGTTGAAGTCCTGGAGCATCTTTTCCCAAGATATAAGCAGTTACGTGCTAAGAGTTCAGCTATGATTGTTTATGTTTCTTTTGAGGCAAGGACGTTCCACTTTGTATTAGATAATAATTAATGGTTTAGTTTTATTTCTAGATCTGGATGAGCAATAGTGCTTTTGATTCTCTTTAGTGGCTGCTCCGCGAAAGCGTTGAGTTATGAATTTGGAAATATTTTATTTGTAACAGGTTTCTCAAGCATTTTCCCATTTGGGTTGTCCAATTTACAAAGGAAACTCTGCCGAAATTTCTAGAAAATATTAATCTATTATTAAAGTGTTTATTTAAAGAGTGACAAGTCAAAGTAATGTTCCTATAAGTTAATATTAAAGGTCGCCTTGTATTTTCCCATAGTGGAAAGTACGGCGGTAACGCACCGAACTAAGCTAAGTCTTTCGCTGCTAATCCTGATTACTTAACTTAATAAGGATAATAAAGTCGGGGCGTTACACAACAGCTAACCAAGATTCCAATAACCCCCGCAGGAAATCGAAACACCACCAGCATACTTCACGATAAACCACCAGCCATCACAGCACATACTCACTGACCGACAGGTCTCCGGCATCCACGCCAGAAAACGTCGACCAGCCCACATCGCACCGCGCACCCCAGCCTCGCCAGCTAGTCAGCACTGGCAGCACGCTGCCAACGCCCGCCAGCAGCAAGCTGCTGCGCACGTCGTACGTGCGTCGCACGCGTGGTTGTCGCCTGCGCCACCCCTCGCCACGACTGATTTTGGTACCTATCCGCCAGCCACCGTGGCTCCACCGTCACTGGTAGGGCCACCCAGCCATGGTTGGCAACCCTTCATAATTTTGTAACAATTTACAAAATTTCAATTAATCTTTAATTAACAATTAATTTAAAGATTTAGGATTTAATTAGATTTTAAGTATCCGAAAATTATGGCAGAAATTTTGAATCAATCAACAAATCTTAAACCAATTTTAAGTTTATTGAGATTAGATTTCAATGTATAATCTTTATTAACATTAAATCCAACAAGAATTCAAATTTAGGGCATAAATCAAATCTTATCCAAAAATATCAGAAAATTAACAATTAAATTCTGAAAAAATTTAAAAATAATTTTTAGGGTGATCTAATGATTTATCTTAACAAATAAAATTAAGTATTTTAATTGCTATCCTTAAATCTTATAAATAATCAAATTAAACATAAAATTTAACCAAAATTCATAAATTATACGATAAAAATCCGAAAATCAGTGGGTAAATAATTAAATTATTTTCAGCCATCATATTATTCTAGATCTGTGTGGGTGATAAATATTATATTTATTTAACAAGTAAAAAATCCAATCTTTTAATTGTTAACAAATTATATCAATGATTAATCAAATTAAACATTAAATAATTTTAAATCTAAGAAATTATGCATATAAAAATCCAAACAAAAGGAGTGAATTAACAATTAATTTCGTCCATAATAAAAAAAATTCGGACCTTTATAAATTATTTTGAGCATAAATCACAAATAAATCTATTATTTACAATTTCCAATCAATTAATATCAAATATAAATTATGCAAATTGAAGCCATAAATAAATCATCCCGTAATTGAATAAAAATAATAACTTTGCATACAATTACATGATCATATGAATATTATGAATTAGGAAAAACTGATACCACTGTAAGAATATATAGATGCAAATAGCGGAATTTCAAGAAACAATTTCATAACATTTATCATAGGATCGCAAACATAATCAAACACATGAATCATTCTGGGATTAAATATCAAACCTTTGCAGCGTGATTTCCCTGTTGTATGCAAGCTTTGAAGATCCGAGAGCCCCAAGTGTTTCTCCTCTAATCAGTCCACGAGCACCAGTTTAACACCAAAGTTTGCTAGAACGAAAGAGAAAAGATCCCTTGCTTGTTGGTGGTATAGGCGCCGGTTAGAGGGAATAGTTTAGGGTTTCACTTCTCTCTCTTGTGAAAAGAAACTGATTAACGAATTTTTTTCACCTAAACCCTAATATTATATCCTATATATAATAGAAGAGTCATAGGCTAGTTATGAAAACTAATTCTCTTCCTATTCCCCTTTGGACCGGCCCAATCCTAATCCTATATGGATTTGGATTGATTTGTCCAACTTGTGCTACAATGTGTGACCTCATAGGATTAATCTATTTTAGTTATAGGCCCAATCAATTATTGTCCTATTAATCATATTTATTCTCTATCAAGAAAATACGATTACTAAAATAATTAACTTTATTATATTCATAATATAAATCCTATTTATATTTAGTAATTGCCGGGATGTCTACGGACATATTCCTTCATTACTCATCTTATCTCCCATCACATTTCGTCATACACCACCAATATAGCTGCCACCTTATCTCGTTGCACCACCACCATCACCTCTTATTGCCCATTCTCTTCCCATCATATCCTCACCAAAAAAAAAACCCATTATCTCTCGTCTCCCCACCACCACCATTACGGCACTACCACCACCACTTGCTGGCACCACTCTTCCTCTCTCCTAACCGCCGCCATCATCTAAACCACTCGACGTCACTGTTTGGACTATAGTTTACATTCAATTTGGGGTAAATCTTAGGCTTGTAGTTTCGAGCAAAATCATTCGAATTTAAGATTTCATGGGGTAAACATCTAGTTCTGTCTCTGTCCTCTATGTTTCGTGGTTCTTCTAGAGGTATTTCTTTCGCATTCTCAGATCTGCAACAATTGGGTAAAACAACTCTTTTATTTCTACTAATTTTCTTTAATATCTTTATTATTGGCAGAATTTTGGAGAAATTTGATGGTGATGATTTGCTTTAATTTCTTCATTCAATAACAAAGCGTTGGACTATCACGATCAATATATAGTAGAAGACATTCAAGTTTACAGCTAAGGGTCTGTTCTCTTCGACATAAAACAACTGAACTAAACTAAATTAAATTATAACTAATTAATAGTAATGATAATAATTTAGGAACTGAACTGAATTAAACTAAACTGAAAATGAGCTGGGGAGAACAAGTCCTTAAATATGAATTCCTGATTTAATGTTATGCTAAAATATTGTGATTTCCTTCCATAACGGATTAGGGTTGTCTTATGGAAGAAATAAATAAGAGAAACAAATTGCAATTGAATTAAGAGGCTAAATCACTGTGATTGATTGTGTTGCCGCATATAGCGTGGAAATCTCAATTGTTGTGATTTCCTTCCTTAAAATTTTGTCAATCATCAATCAATATACATTGTAAGCGTGATTATTGGGCAAAATTGACTCTTGATTATGTTTGATCAATTATTGCCAAAAATATTAACAAACAATCACGCATAAAATAGGAAAAGATCATGTGTTCATAATTATGGTGTATAGAATCAATACTGAGAGTCTGCCATTCAACTCGTTCGAGACTGTGGAACCTACTGGTTTTTCCGGGGGTATCCTAATGTTATGGAATAAAGGCCTCCATACTTTTACTCCAATAACAAAGGAACCCCGCGCAATTAACGAGATTATTGAGGGTGTTGCTCCACGACTTGCCAGATGTCGCCGTGCAGTTTGAGGGTCGGAAAGCTAATGCGGTGGCTGACGCTGTAGCCAAGCTAGTAAGACATTCTCTCTTTATTCCTAATGTTGTGTGTAATTTGCAATTCCCCCTTGGATTGTATGAACCTATTACGAATAGACAAACAAGTTGGTAGTTTCCCTAATCCTGCCTCTCCTCCAGATGGCAGTAGTTGCTTTGTAACGAACCATATTTAATTTATCTAGTTCTTTAACACCAAAAAAAAATCAATTATTGATTGTTAAATACAATTAGCAGGATTCACTAGTGGAAAAAACCTTATCTGTCACTTAGTAACAGATTCGGTTTTGCAAAAACCGCATCCGAAAATCATTAAAAAAATGGGAGGGAAAGCTATGCAGAAAATCTGATCCGGTCCTTTAGTGAACCGGATCAGATTTTAGAAACCGCTCCGGTTTTCTTAAATCTGATCCGGTTCAGAAGACCGGATCAGATTTTTCGTTCATTTCTGCCTGCTTGCTCCCTTAAAACGGCCCAAAAGGAACGGCCCAAATGGAACGGCCTGCTTGCTCCCTTAGAACGGCCCAGTTCTCTCTCGCCCAATGTGATAAAATCCATCTATTCCCCTCACTCGCTCCCCTCCATCCTCTACTGAACCTTTATCAGAGTGCGAAATCGAAGCGACGAAAACGAGAGAAAATTCGCAACTGACCTCTCCACAAAGAGGAGAGAGAAAGAAACAGTCGACTACAGCGGAGATGACGGTGGAGGTGATGAACAGCGGTGTCGCTGCTTATGCAGTTTCTCAAAACGGCGGTGTTGCAAATGGCGATTTGAAGACAAACCCTAAAAAATCGAAGAACAACGAATGTCGTCGCCGACGCCGAAAACAGAAGAAGAAGAGCAAGAATTTGTTGTCCCCAACAGTGATAAGATAGTCGCTTCAGTACTCTTTGAGAGGCTTTCTGTTGTCATCCCCAAAATCGACCCTGTCGTTTACGCCTTTCAGGAATTCTCGTAAGCCCTAAATTTCCCTACTTTTCTTTTAAATTTTTATTTTTTGAAGAAAATGTGGTTTTCATGTTTCATTATGTTCGTTAATCGAGAATCAAATGAGTTGTGAATACAAAAACTGCAACGTGATTCCGCCGATTGAATAATGTTTATGATGAATTTCTGATCTGATATATGATGTAGAATTGATGTGTAAGAACAAAATTGGAGCTCTGATTTGTGATTTTTGGGGATACATTACAGAAAAAGAATGTGATTTTGCAAATATTATGTGACACAGTCCATATTCGAAGTGTCGAAAGATATGGAATTTTTGAGCTGGTTATGGTTGAACATTTGATTGTTTAAGATCAAATGAATACTGTTATTACTGAAAGATTTTGGGAGAGTGAAATTCTAAAGCAGGATATAGCCATTATACTAGAGTAATGTTTTTAGCTGTTGGAAGTTTGTTTATCAATTATTCTGTTGAAGAGGATGGTAATGAGAGTGATTCTCATGATAATGTTTATGGTCATGATTCTGCTCATTCTCAGGTACTTGTTTCGGTGTTGCTTTGATTTCATTTTATTTCGGTTTAGTTTAGTTTAGTTGTTGTTTTGGTTGCTAAATTGTTGCTAATGATAGATTTTAGGGTTTCTAGAGTGTGTTCTTTCGCTTGGATTCGGTTAGTTGATTTACGAATTGTTGATTGGATTAGTTATAAGAGAGTTATATTTGTGTTAGAGTTGTAGTTTTCGCGTGTTTGGAGTTGTCGTATCGAGCTGAAGTCATTTTGGTCCTCTGGTTATGCTGTGCAATTAGGAATTGTAAGTATTAGTATGAGCTGGTGAAGTATTTATTATAGCTACTTGGTTAGTATAGCTACTTGGTTAGTGTATATGAAGGGAAGGCCTTGACTACTTTATCTTTTATTTTCTTTTTTCCGGGGGGCTGGGGTATGGGGAGCAAAGTTCTGCTGTATTAGACGTTTAAATGCTCAAGTTTGAGGCTCTTTTTTAGTTGGAGCGAAGCACTTCATCATGATCATCATTTGGCTTTCCTTAATTTTGTAGATAAATATGCTTGATTCTATAGGTAATGTGCTAGAGTATATAGAACCTGCTTTTCTTTGGTAATGATCCTATTTAGCCCGGGATTCTTTGGTATGTTAACGGGGATGTATGTGGAATCTGAATTGACAGACTGAAATCCCATTGCGTAACATAGTATGGGTAAGATATTCGGGTTGCAATGCTGTTCTTGTGAAGGGGCCTAGTGATTTGAAGCCAACGAAACTGCATGAGATGATAAGATAGTGAATAGGCCAGTTGCAGTTTAGTTAGACAGTCAAAAAGTACTTCAATATTTAGTTTTCTAAACAAAAGTATCTTTAAGAAGTAAAATTGTAGACTTGCGGGTTATAATCCAATGGATTCTCAGTAGGCTACCTGTTAACATGTGTTGATTGGTGTGCTAATGTCTGTTTTCAATTCTCCCCTTTTGAATGAATAATCTGATGTTATTTTAACTTACATAGTTACCTAGAGTTCTGGGTCATTTCTGTTCCAATTCTAGCACCTTAGCTTATAAAGGGTACCATATACTATATAGAACTACTGATTGTTGGTTTGCCAGCTCATTATGGATTTTATATGATATAGATGGCGTTTCAACGGTTTAAATTCCCTTTGCAGGTATCTGGTTCACGTTCTAGTAAATTGGATTCTTCTTGTCTTCTTAAATTATAATTTCGGCAATTCCTGAGTTAATTAATTGGTTTTTATATGTTTCAGGATAAGCTCCATGACTATCTAGGGATGATGCTCGTTGTTGACAATGCATTTACTGATCGCTCAAATGCTTTGTTGACCGTCCAAACTCTTGTATCTGAGTTATCTTCCTTGGAGTCACGAGCTGAGAAACTAGAAGTTGCTTCGTCCGAAATTTTTGGTGGTGACAGGTCTAGAATGCAGAAAATTGAAGAACTAAAGGAAACAATGAAAGAGACACAAGATGCTAGATGTTGTGCAGTTAGGGAATACGAAAGAATTGGTACCATAGAGTTATTGAGCTATCAAATCAATTTTCGTGAAGGTTAATTTTTTTTCTCAGGAGAATTGCTAGAATTTTAATTGCTCAAAGCACATGTGGGGGCATTATTGATTTATTGTAGCTTCTTTTGGTGCAGTCCCACCACACTCTCTTATTTCACATTTAGATATCTAGCCTTTTTGTAGGTGTCTCCAATATATTTAGGTATCTAGCCTTTTTGGTACTAGGACTTTTTAAGATCTTATAACAAATTGCTTGTGTAGATATATGGATAGAAAAAGAACACGAAGTTTTGCACTTATTCTTTGATAAGAAATGAAGTTGTTAATGTATGAAATTAAATAATGTTTGGATCTTCTTTCTATTTCGACATATATGCAACTATAATATATTAAGATATCTGCATGCTAACGTACTCTTCCTTCTGCAACAGAAGTTTTCTGATGAATTTGTTTGTTACAATGAAGATATTTTGTCTGATTCTTGATTTAAGATTTAAGAATATTTTACTCCACACAGGTAGAGCTTGAGAAGAAAGCAAAAGAACTCCATGAAGATATTACAAAACATGTGAGTAATTCTATTACTAATACTGAATGTACTGTGATAGAAGTGCCAAAAGGAATTTGTATGGTCTAGAAAGCCAAGAATAGACTCTGGTGTATCATATTGGCTGTAGCTGAGATGTGTGTTTTGTTGACTGCTGTACTGGAACATGGAAACATCTACATTTTGTTGTATGAACACAACATTGTTGGGGTGTCATCTACTCATCTGTGGCCCTGCCATCTCCTACGACCGGGCTTTGATCATTGGCCTCAACACTTGGCCGGGGAAGGATATAAGGAAAAACTGTGTTCTTGTTAATAGATTAATTAGTATGTTAATATTTTTATGTATTTAATTATTTATGCTTCAATTGGGCATAATATGCTTAATAAAATGAGTTTATATATATATTATTGATTTTGTATTGATTAATAATGAAAAAATGCAAAAAAAAAAAAAAAAAATTTTGGTTTTTGGGGGGGTTATCTGATCCGGTTTTTAGTGAAAACCGGATCGGTTAACCTAGTTAACCGATCCGGTTTTCACTAAAAACCGGATCGGATAATCTAGTTAATTGATCCGGTTTTCACTAAAAACTGGATCAGTAAATATTTTGGATCTGCTGCGAGCCCATCCGATGCGGACCAAAATCGGATCAGTAAGCCCTGTTTTGACAGCATCGGATAGACTTTTTTCCACTAGTGATTATGCCCAAAACGAAGGGATTTCATGGGGGAATTGCTTGCCATCCCATGTGGCATAGCTGAATGGATTTTAGTCCTATGTGGCATACTCAATTGAGATCTCGGATTTTGTTATATATATATATATATATATATATATATATATATATATATATATATATATAGTATATAGATAGATAGAATATAGATAGATATTTCTATAGATATATTTATATCTATCAAGCTTATACAACATTATCGAATACCTTCTATATTGATTATCTTTTTTTTTTTTTTGACAGGACCTCTATATTGATTAAAAAAAATTATATATAAAATCATGAGAAACACCAAAAAATATGATTAACACAATAATTTGTACATATGATGTATTTTTTACTTCTCTCATAAATCTTTATATATTAATCCCACTATTGAAAAAAGAAAATTATTTTATATTTTGCAGTACAACAATGACCAATGAGCATACTAAACTATAAAATAAGATTATTGATAATAATTCAGTAATAATGCAAAATTCGCTAGCCATATGTAACATATGCAAGAGATGATCTGCCTATGTATGCTCTTCATAATGTGGTTGCTTTGCATGGTTCTCATTTCTTGGCAATTAAAGTTGCATAAAAAAATAAATCGGTTGATTTGGCAATTGCAAAGGAAAGTTTTGTTAAACATATATATTAAGCTATATCTTTGCTTGATTTTAGAAACGGTATTTCAATCAAGAGAGTCAATTTATTATAATTGAATTGATTTAAGGGTTGGTGAATTATTATATAATAATATGATGAAGAATTAAAAAGTAAATGTAAGAGTTAATGGTTAAAATAGAACAATGTAATAAAAAGGAAAATAAACTTCGGCCAAATATAACAAAAACTAACAAAAAGGGCAAAACTAATTTTATTAATGTCGCATAAGCAAAATTAACAAAAACCAAACATCAACCATATTAATTTAGATACTACTCTAACTCGAAACTAATACGAATAATGTAAAATTTTATTTCAATGACACTAAAAGCAACCATATTGTGTAATTAAAGTTAATACAATAATATTTAAAAAATCTAATATCAATCGTTAGCTAAATAACGCAACAAAACTATATTTATAGGTGGCATAATATCTCCCTAGTTCATCTTGATTTCTTCAAATGGAACTCCACATACTTTATGAGCTCTTTGAGGATTGCAATGAAGAAAGTGTAGTGCCATATATTCTAAATCCAAATAAATTATACTCCATCCGTCCCTAAATAGAGTGCTCATTTCTTTTGGGCACAACTATTAAGAAGAAATCATTTGTAGGACCTTAGTTGTATTAAATCATAATTAAATATAGAAGTTGGTAAGCTTTTTATGAATTGTTTATTAAGGAGAGAGAATGTGGGGCATATGGGAAAATGGGTGATATTATAAAAATTGAAAGCAAAATAATATTTTAATTGGTGGACCCATACCAAATAAGGAAATGGGAAATCTATTTGGGACAAACATAAATGAAAAAATGGGCACTCTATTTAGGGACGGAGGGAGTAGAATCCTTGATTGTAGAAAATACATACTCCAACATATACCAATTATCCGAATTCATGTCTTCATCCATTGTGACATCCTTGCAAACTTTGTAGAATTTAAGATGACTCGAACTGAAATTGTTAGTAACATACCTTCGTGATAAAAAAAAATTCGGCATTATAACCTTGTAAATATAAACGGCATATGATCCTAGTTTTTGGTTACCATCCCACGCCCACTTTTGTTATAGAATTGACTTATAATTATGTAAATATAATTTGTAGAACTTAATTTAAGTCATTAGGGATTTTTCTATAGTTTAGCACTAATCAATTCTATAAAAAAAGTAGTACTATGATTTTGCCTCGGTAGTGATAAATCTGAGTAAAAAGAAGTTCTCGAAATAGTCAAAGAAAATGCTAAAAATTCCACACCAATGTAAACTTTCTTAAGAATAATTAAAGATTAAATGCAAAAATTTAAGCAAAACTTGGAAATAATGCTGGCTGAAATTTAGAACTCCTTCAAATCTACTTAACTATTTTTTTTAGGTGGAAAAATCTACTTAACTATAAAACACCGTATTACCACCGGAAACAAATGTAGACAGAGAAATTCTCCGGGAGTTTATAGTTTTAAGGAGTAGAGAAGAAAAATAATTGGAAGAAGAAGAGAATATATGTTTTTTTTAGATAAACAAACTCATCCTTTGAAAAGAAGAAAGGCGACAGCTACGTTGAATCATCAAAATAGATTAAAAGGTTCCTATCAAAAGTAAATCATAGTAAAAATTTGAACTTGGTACAAACCATAGCATCCCAAATCAAATATACAAATCCTAGCACAAATTCAAGTAGTAGAAAAACATGTGTTTAAATTCAAGAAGAGAATATATGTTAAGAGAGGGACATGCGTCAGTGTTAAGAAGAGACTATATGTTTAGGGTTTATGAATTTTGATGTTGTAGTGCAATGCAAATATGATTAGGGTATTTATAGTGTAAAATTAAATTCGTTTTTTTATTCGATTTTTTTTTAAAAAAATTAATAACCTTATTGAAAATTCGAATTTCCATATTAAAGATTGATTGAATATTTGAATCAATCCCTAAAATTACGACTTTGCAATTTAGGAATGATTGAGATTTAGGTGATCAACTTGCACATGATTTAATATTGTAATTGATTGACATAAGCATGATTTGAGGAGGTTTTAAAATTTTGGTCAATCATCACACTGATTGCAATCATCCGGATTTTTGCACGAAAATAACTGATTTCGTGGGGGATTTGAGAGCAATCCCACGTGGCATTGTATTTGGCTTGCAATCCTATGTGGTGGCACCCTTCTTAAGCCTCTAGGATTTTGGCTTGAAATCCTATGTGTCACCTTCTCAAGACTCTAGTACTTTGTAATATATATTATATAGGTTAGATTTATTACATAAATGAAGAGGAGGGGGAAAACATAAAATCAGCATTATTAACATTTTTTTAGAAAAAAATTCCCTAGTTTAATGGCATGACTCGCTCTCCATAATTAGCTTTTTGTCCAGTTTTTTACTTTTGAAAAAGAAAATACAAAACACTCTAAATAAACTATTGGTTCTTCTTCTTTTCCCTTCCATAATCTTCTTTCTCTTCTCTCTTCCAATAACTATTATATTTTTATGCAAAACTTTATATACTTTCGTACACATCGTGTGCAGTTCTTGTTATATTCTTCCGGCCAATAATAAATATTATTTGGTTCTCCATGTTCTTGTTCTTATATTTGGCTTTGTTGTATTTATCTTTTAGGTTGTTCTGTATTTGTTGTAGCTTTATGCTTATCAATATTTTAGCTTTGATCTCGTATATGGATACACTAGAAGACGACAAACCTTCATTGGCTTGAGTGTTGGTGACGACCATGTCAAATCAGTACCCCTTCCCAAGTGTTTTAATTCAAAAAGTATTTTTTCAAAAACTAACAACCGAACGTTGATCGAAATTTACTCACAATCTTTTGCTAATAATTTTACAATGGCTATAATGAAAATTTTAGCTATTATAAGCTTTTAATTACAACGATTCATTCATTTAAAGTGTTAAATTTGCTTTTTTCATTTTTGTTGACTTAAAAAACGAAAAGTTTTCCAATCTATCTATTTATATACACTAACTAGTTTAAAGCCCGCGTAAAAATGCACGGGATGCTAATTGTGTGCGTTCATTTAAAAAAAAAGTTTAAATAGTATGAATGTGACATAAATAAAACAAACGAAATCACACATAATTATAAAAAACGAAGTTATCGTATAATATGCAACAAAGTAGATGATAAAATAATTGTGACTGACTATATTAACACATTGAAAGATAAATTAAGCACATAAATTAAAAGTTTTCATAATACTTATTACACATTCTGAAATACTTCCTTATACACTACATTTGTAGTAACATTTGAGTTCCCACTCTCTTTATTACATATTAAAATCTTCAAACCCTTTTTGCTTGTAACTTTTGATACAACAACATATAATTTTTTTCATCAAATCAAAGAAAAGATGAATTAATCTACAGTAAGAGTGAATTTTAATCAGATTGGATAAACAACGAAGATAAATGAAATGGTAAGTAGATAAATATTATGAGTATTGATTTAACATTTTGAAATATTTCCTTGTACACTATATTAGTGGTAACATTCGAGTTCTAGGAATAAAAGTTTATTACAAATATATTTATGATCATATGGGTGAAAAGGTTTCAAAAGGAATTATCATAGGTAAATCTATCTTCTTTCGTTTCCCTAAATCTCATCTGATTATAGTAAGTTCAGTATCTTATTGTCTTCATCTAACCAAAAAATATAGTCATTCTCTCTTTCCTTTCTCTCTTGAAATACTAGGTTTCCTTTTTTTATATGGGGGCTAACACCCCTTTTGGATGGTGGCAAGCCCTGTTTTTTTTCTTCTTTTTGATATTTATTTCTATGTTTTTGTTAACAATAACTTACAGTCTCTTTGTAATGGAAAGTTGTTCAACCCATGTGTTGTGTTAAGTTCTAAAATATTTTACAAATAATCTTTGAGATATATGTTTTTTCTCTCTTAGAAAAACCTAGTTTTCCTTTTTCGATATAAGAGCTACTATCCCTTTTGGGAGGTGTGGCAAGCCCTATTTAATTTTTTTTGTTATTTATTTCTATGTTTTTGTTAACAATAACCTCCATTTCCTTTCTAATCAAGAGTTGTTCTACCTGTGTATTGTAATAAATTCTAAAATATTTTATTGATTACTAATAAGCTCTGAAATACATGGACTGATAATCTAGTAGTTCTACTATGATCACCTTTTCATTGTGCCTCCTTTTGATTTGTAACTCTTCTAATCTGATTTCTATTATTCATATCTCAATAACCTTTTGAGTTTTGATTTGAATAAATAATTGAACATGCATGTCAATATTTTATTTATCCGCACTACCATACAAATCTCATAGGTTTAGCACAAAAAAGAAAATGTATAGATTTTTGTCCTTTTGTGTTATATTTCGACTAACAAAATTTTACATATTAAAATCTTCTTGTTCTCATAAATTAAGAGCATAATGTCTGTTACGACAAACCAAGAATATGACTCTCATTCCAACTTTTTTCCATGTAAAATGAAGTATCTTTAAAACCCATGATTATGGTTTTAAACCTTTTTTAGTACGATCTCACTATTACAGTTTCTAGAAGTAAAGAGAGAAAAATTTAGAGAGAGAAATGTTATTATTGATATTAGCATTATTACAACCACTAATTAGCATAAACTCAACTATTTATATAGCTATACAAAGAGAAACTTAGCTACGTGATTTCCAAAAGAGGAGGATATCAGACATCAGTTGCAACTAATCAATCTAGTTGAGAGGAGCAAGAAGTTTTTGGTATAGTTGAGAAGTAATGTGAGCATGTGGTGAGGAGCTTGTGGATACAATAACAACACAGATGGAAGCTTCAAATTCAAGAAATCCTTCGTGTAAATCATAATTCTTCAACACCGAGTACTCTTGCTTCCCCTGTCGGTTTTAGATCAAAGAAAATAATATACTCTTGCTCTCTGTCGGTTCTCTCTCTCTCTGTTGGTGCTTCAACGCGGCTGGTGTCGCCGCGCAGTGGCGTTGCTGCTAGGTGGTGGTGATGCCAGACCCCTATGCCGCCGTGTTGCTCCTGCCTTGCTCTCCTCTCTCCTCTTATTCATTATTGTTGCTGCAATTCAAGTCAATATCATCATCTCCAGAAATTTGATATAACAGAGGGTTAGAAATTAAGGAAGAAGTACCTCTGGCAACTAATTCTTGGTGCAGTGAGTTGGTCACATGGGAGCATCGGGTTGATCAGGGCCGGTCCTGACAATTTGGGAGCCCTGGGCGAAACAATATTTAAGGGCCCCTATCCCGGTGTTAAATGGTTTAAATTCATAGCTCTACCAATTAAGAAATCGATAAAAAAAAAAGATACACATAAAGAAATTACGGTTTTTGACTTTAACAATAAAAAAATGAAACAAATTAAAAGAGCAAATTTATGAAGTAATTGACAAATTCTACCTCAACATAGTGAAACAAACTGACAGAAATTAACTAGGAATTTGCAGATGAAAATCCAAAATCCTACTTCAATAATCACTAACTAATGCATACAGTGAGCATTATTATAACCAAGATCCTACTCTAAATCTTTATTCACCATCGTTAAAAAACTAAATTTCATCTTAACACGAAAAAGATACACAAAGATAACAAAATAATCCAAAATTCTAATTCCCATCTCAAGGTTGTTGAATGCTTCAACCAGCTGAAACTCGGGAGCTACAAAAGGATAGAGATGAGAGTAGCTTTATATCTAGAAAGTCTCCAAAAGCGTTTTAATTCAAAAGCATAAGACCAAAAAAATCAGTTAAATACAAAGACTCATAAGTATAATTTGGTAAGGAAAAGAAAATTATACCTTAATAATCACCCCATTCATCCTATCTTCAATATACTTAGAACCTAAACCTTTCAATAACATACTAAAATTTGGTTACCAACACAAGATTTTATGGAGGAAAGTCTGGTTGCATTAGATGGTAGAGACAAAAGTTAGATTACTGAGTTGATTGGTTGATGCAATATAAGGTTCTTCTCATAGCAAAGAACTTGGGAAACAGAGAACTTCATATTTCTTGGGAATAGGCAAAGTGTTTCAGATTTTTGATGGAAATTAAAGTTGGAACTTGTTGATGCATTTAATGTCTTTGATTTATTGGGCATTTGGAGATTAAAGAAGCCTAGGAAACATAAGATCAATCTACGTATTGGACATGAGATAACAAATTAGGGAAAAAAATTATAAAGTCATAACAGCTTGGTAAAAAATTTTGGGCCCCTTCCAGGCCTTGGGCCCTAGGCGGTTGCCCCTCTGGCCTAGGCTCAGGGCCGGCCCTGGGGTTGATCTTGGTCTCTAGCTTGAATATTTCAACAGAAAGTGTATTAAAAATCAGATATAGGAATATGCCTCCGATCAAATCACACGAAAAAAAAATTATATTCATTGTATTAAACATCATAAATTCATAATGTTGAGATAAGCATTCCAAATCTAAAACTTTTACATTAAGGCTCCGTTTGGTAGGACGTAAAATGTTTTCCTGAAAACTGTTTTCCTCTATTTTTAATTTTACATTGTTTGGTTTGGAAAGGAGTGTAAAATCATTTTCCCTAAGAGTAAAATTGCTCTCTCAATGATGGAAAACCCATTTTCCTTTTAAAATGAAGGGAGATTTGTTTTCCTTCATTTTCCTTATCTCTCTTGTACACTCCTCTCACTACCTCCTTACTTTCCTTTTCATTTTCCTTTCGTTTCATCATTTTTCTTACATGGAACCTAACAACGGAAAACTAATTTTGGAATTGTGTTTTCTATTGTAAATTGTTTTCCATGAAAATCATTTTACACTGAAAATGTTTTACACCTAACCAAACGGAGCCTAAGTACAAAGATATAGTTCATTTGAATTCCCTCTCTCCTCTTCCACCGTGGTTTGCTTCCAAATTTCAATGTTTAGATGAGCTCTATCATTTGTCTATGCTGCTACAGATGTGGTGCTCGTGGATTTTCTCTTTCCTCTTCCTCGTGGACTACCTGCAGTTGCATTGCTACTGTTGCTGACTTGCTGCTTCTGAATTTCATCTCTCCTCTTCCACCGTGGTTTGCTTCCAATGTATAGCTGCTGCAGTTGGATTGTTGCTTCTCCGCGTGCCACCGTGGTCGAGCATATCAGTTTTATTGTGCCTTGTGGTGGTTTTTACTATGATTCAGGATTCCAATTGACCCTATTTATAACAATTCCATGCCAAAACGTACGCAATAAGCTTCAATACATATTTAGTGGAAATGTGTATAATTAGCGGAAATGTTTATAATTAGCGGAAATCATGGACATGTAAAAGAGACTTTTGAGAGCAATTTTTCCTATTTGGGTCGATTACAGTAAATCATATATACAAATAATAATGAGTGAAAATCAATCCTTAAAATCACGTATTTCGAATTAGGAATGATTTTGATTTAGGTGATCAACTTGCACATGATTTAAGATTGTAATTGATTGACATAAGCATGATTTAAGGAGTAATTAAAAATTTCTGCCAATGCATTAGTGAAATGCACGACACGTGGCGATTAATTCTAGTTGGACAATGTTTTGGTGAAAAAATTTGACACGTGGCATTATTCTTGTGAGAGTGTCGAATTAGAGGGTTAAATGTTGAGAGCAATTTTGAAGGCGACACCTAGGACAAAAATCAAGGTTTATTAGTGTATATATAGATAAACCTTGATAATTTTGTCCTAGGTGTCGCCTTCAAAATTGCTCTCACGATTTAACCCTCTAATCGACACTCTCACAAGAATAATGCCACGTGTCAAATTTTTTCACTTAAACATTGTCCAACTAGGATTAATCGCCACGTGTCATACAATTATCACTTGCTTTGGCCCAAAATTTTAAACTCTCCTTAAATCATGCTTATGTCAATCAATTACAATCTTAAATCATGTGCAAGTTGATCACCTATATCTCAATTATTCCTAAATTGCAAAACGTGATTTTAGGAATTGATTCAATCAATCTTTAATATGGAAATTCATGATTTTATGATATTTTATTAAATTTTTTCAAAAAAAAGGGAGTAAATAACTGAGTAAAAATTGCACTATAAATACCTAATCATATTTACATTGCACTACAACATCAAAATCCTTAAACCCTAATATCCTTCCCCTAAATCCAATTTTTGTGATTTATCGCGATTATCAACTTTATACGTTAAAGGATTTTGCAGCCATGTTTAATTGTCAGTAGGATCATCAATTTATGTTTAGAGTATGAACATTAGTAACACCATGTATATTGTGAAATTTGTGATTTATCTTCTTAAGCTGACCATGGATTTGTTTTTCTTTGTATACAGGCACCTATTGATACTCCTGTTTCTTATGATAAGTTTTGGCTCCTTTCAAGAGATCATGCATTGTCGCTTCCAAGTCCTTTTGACAACAAAGGAAACTATGTTATAAGATGGTTTCTTAAACAATTTGATATCAAAATTTTTGGTGTGTGTCATGCTAATTCAGAGAACTTACTCATGTCAAAGTCGTACAATTCATATATATTTTTTAGATCTATAATTTAACCTATAATTTAAATTCATATATAATTTAATTCATAGAGAGTGTAAAGGAAGTCTCTTTGGGGAAGGTAATATTTATTGTTATGAAATTTATATATATGTTTTAGATCTATGATTTAATTTGATCTTATAAATATTTATAATTTCTTAACTCTATTTGATATTTTATTGTAGGATATTAATGTGAGTCAAGATGAAGCAACTTCAATTGTACCTCAAAAGCGTGCTCATGAAATGGATGATGTTGGTGCAAAGGATGTTGATAGTCCTAATATTGACTATCAATTATCAACCATTAAGAAGAAAATTATTGTGAAGGTCGATAAGAATGGCTAAAACTAGCTAGAGGATTTTGTGAGTGAGATGTTCTACCACTTTAAAATATAGTGTTGTTGCGTTATTTAGCTAATGATTAGTATTATTTTTTTAAAATATTATTGTATTCGCTTTAATAAAATAATTTGGTTGATCTTAATGTAAGTGAAATAAATATGTTACATTAATAATAGTAATTTCGAAGTTTTTTCATTTGTCATTATTTTTATGAAGGGTTTTTTTTATTCAGTTTGTATATTTCATCAAGTTCTCCTATGTTCTCCTAGTTCATCAATCAACTATCATCAAGGTCATAGAAATAAAAAATTATATTAAAAATATTAATTTGAGAAATCATTCCCTTTTTTCCATTTTTGGCAAACCAATTATTTTTTGCCAAGATTATGGCGTGACAAGATTCAAAAATTTTGTTATAAATAGATCCTCAATTTTTGGCAGAAAATTATGGCCGAGATTTGCTAATTAATGTTAGTTATGACTCATCAATTTATTTAAATGTGCATGCATGTTGCAACTCCATCTCCTCATCTTGCCCTCCACTGCATCCATCTGATAAAGTAAAACTTTTCATTATCATTTCAACTTCATTAGCCAAACCAAAAATGAAATAACAAGTGGCTCAGTATTTACAAACAAGACATTCTTTGATGAAGCAAATAAGTTACCTTAAAGATACTAACATAGCATGTTGATTTTTGACCCGCATGAGCGTGCTCTCTAAAATATATAACAAGAATGAAATCAAATCTCATACATTTGGTTAAGAGATCTCTAAAAAATGGGTAACAATTTAGGGTTAAATATACTTATTTTTTAAGATAATATTATTGGAAAAAATTTAAAATTTTTAGGTCTCAACCCATTTTTTCTTACAACACATAAAAAGATTAAAAAACTTAAAAAGAAAAAGGTAGTTTGAAGCGTCTGAAGGAAATTACTTCATCGGAAAATGTTGATCAAATATTGTTAGGTAATTACTACTAATTGTGGCAATAGTTTTTTATATGATATACATTAGTTGATCATAATTTTTACATGTTCGAGAATGACTATTTAACCTTAATACAGGCAAGGGAGTGATTGATTTAGGCATTGATAGATTCATTTAAAAGGCACCAAAATTGGAAAAAAAATAGTTGCCTATGTAAATTTAATACCCGAGTCCAAAATTAATATTAGACATAATGGGCTTGATTGGAGGAATTATTTTTGGCAAACGTTATTTATTACCGAAAATTATTTGTTTATTAAAAAAATCAATAAGTTTGTCAACGCCATTTTGTTAATGAGATGTTCCAGATATTGTTATTTCTCTTGCTTCTTATGAACTACTCCCTCCGTTTCTTTTTAATCTACACACTTTTCTTTTTGCCCATTTCTTTTTAATCTACACACTGTTGCTTTTTCTATTTTTAGTAACATGTCACATCTATTTTTTCCTCTTTTTCCACCCATGTCATCCACTTTTTAATATTTTAACCCACTTTTTAATTTATCTCTCTCACTTTTCAATTTCTCTCTCCACCTTTTCAGTTTCTCTCTCATACTTTTGCACTTTCTCATTGGTTCTCCCCCAAAGTGAAGTGAGTAAATTAAAATGAAACGGATGGAGTATTGTATTAGCCCCCTTGCTTGGGTTAGGGGTGTAAGTGGATTGGACCGGATTGGACTTTTCCAAATCCAAATCCAGTACAAAGTTATTTGGATTCGAGAAAATTGTGTCCAAATCCGATCCAAACTTTTTTGGGAAATTCTCTCTGGTAGCCCTTAACTATTTATTTTTCTCTTTGGTATCTTTTCTTATGGGTTAATGTCCCTGGTAGCCCTAAATTAATTAAAATGTTAGTAAAATAGGATTATTTAATGAAAAACGTTTTGTTAGTGTTAAAAAACGTTAGTTAGTGTTAAAAAAGTTAATTAGTGAGTTAACCTAGCCCTAAACTCTAAACTAACCCTCTCCCCCACCCCTTCCCCCACCCTCCCAGGCCCCCTCCCACCATCCACCTTCCCCCACCCTCCCGGTCGGCCCCCTTCCCACCACCGCCCGCGGCCCCCTCCCCAAGCCCCGCGCAGCCCCCACCCTCGGCACCGCGTCGTTTTCCTCTCCCCCACCCCGGCCGATTTCCCACCCTCCCCCCCCCCCCCCGTCGATTTCGCACCCTCCCCACCCCCCGTCGATTTTCGCACCCTCCCTCCCAACCCCAATCGATTTCGCGTGAGCTTGGACGCACTTCAATTTGTTGTGCCGCAGATTCTCTCACCATTACCGATTGTTCCGATATCACTCGCCGGCCGTTTGCACTCCGGAGAAACCTCGCGGCGCCACGTAACCCCTGCTCGACCGGAAATTCGACGGGGTGGGGGGAGGATGTGCGAAATCGGCGGGGTGGGGGGGGGGTGCGAAATCGACGCGGGTGGGAGGGAGGGGGAAAACGACACGGGTGTTGCGGTGGAGGAGGGGCGAGGGAGGGGGAGGGGCTGCGCGGGGCTTGGGGGGGGGGGCCGTTTGGCGGTGGTGGGACGAGGGGCTTGCTAGGGAGGGGGTTTCTTTGGGAGGGTGGGGGAAGGGGTGGTGGGAGGGGGTCAGCTGGGAGCGTGGGAGGAAGGGTGGGGAGAAGGTTAGTTTAGAGTTTAGGGTTAGGTTAACTCACTAACTAACTTTTTTAACACTAACTGACGTTTTTTAACACTAACTAAACGTTTTTCATTAAATAATCCTATTTTGCTAATATTTTAATTTATTTAGGGCTACCAGGGACATTAACCCATAAGAAAAGCTGCCAAAGAGAAAAATAAATAGTTAAGGGCTACCAGAGAGAATTTCCCAACTTTTTTTTTAATCCAGTGCATTCCAATTCGAATTTTTTTTTCTGAAGTCCGAATCCAATCCAGTCTGATTATTATATTAATTTTTTCCCAATTTTAGGTTCATAATATTTTCTCATGACAATAATTTGAAAAATTGAACTCATTATATCTATTGCACAAAGTAAGTTACATATATTTTTAAATACTATAATAATTAAAAAGCCTTTTAAATTGAGAGAGAAAATAGAGAAAAGGAAATTTATATAGTGAGATGAGTTATCAATTTGTATAGGAAACAGAGAGAGGCTGAGAGAGAATGCAAGGTAGAGAGAGACTGAAAGAGTGAGAGGAAGTGAGGAATGACTAATGAGCTCATAAAGTATGTCGAGTTCCATTTAAAGAAATCAACATGAACGAAGGAGATGTTATACCACCTACAAATATAGTGTTGTTGCGTTATTTAGCTAACGATTGGTATTAAATTTTTTAAATATATTATTGTATTAACTTTAATTACACAATATGGTTGATTTTAGTGTTATTGAAATAAAAATATTACATTATTCGTATTAGTTTCGAGTTAGAGTAGTATTAAAATTAATATGGTTGATGTTTGGTTTTTGTTAATTTTGCTTATGTGACAGTAATAAAATTACTTTTGCCCTTTTTGTTAGTTTCTATTATATTTGGCCGAAGTTTATTTACCTTTTTTATTACATTGTTCTATCTCAACCATCAACTCTTACATTTACTTTTTATTTCATCATCATGTTATTATATAATAATTCACCAACCCTTATATCAATTCAATTATATTGAAATATCGTTTCTAAAATCAAGCAAAGATATAGCTTAATATATATGTTTAACAAAACTTTCCTTTGCACTTGCCAAATCAACCGTTCATTTCAATGCAAATGAACTAAGTTGGAGATCCACAATAAAGTGAAATCAAGTCCTGGCTATAATTTCCATAATCGAAATATTGCAAAAACTTTTTTTATTGTCCATATTCATAGAAACTCATACGGATTGTCTAAGGCTTTTTTTTTTGTAACTCATATTGCAAAAACTCACTGTAAAACCTTATTGTCCAGGGCTTTGTATTGGTAACTATATAGTAAGTACACACAAATAATAGTAAAACTCATACGGATTACGATTACCAATTCACACGGGAGGTTTTTTGATATCAACTTTTTCTTTTAATGAGGAGTTCGATATCATATTTTTTGTTTGACATGGGGTAAATACATAAGATAGCTTCTATTTGGTTGGCGTTAGGCCTAAGATGTATTTTTTAAATTATTTACGCATTAACATTTATTCATATATTGTTATACTCTCTCTGTCCCACAAAAATATGAATACTTGGTGGCACATATAATTTAAAGTGATACGAAATACTGTAATTACAAAATATTATTTTCTTAAAAAGTAGATGTGATAGGAGTTCGTGGGGTTTTCAAATTGGAAGAGATAGAAAGTTGAGTAATTTTTTATTGATAAAATTAGAGTGTGAGTCGAAAGGTATAAGAAAACTAATATAAAGTGTAGGACCATGTTAAAAATGGACGTGTTCAAACTAATTTGGGACAATGTTCACTCTATTATAAGACGGAGGGAGCAGCCCATGAGATTTTGTGATGGACGTTCAAAAATAACTTATAGGTACTCAATTCGACCGACTTTTCCAAACTCCCGTCTCTTATAGGCCTCTTAACACTGAAAGTTCACCGGAAGAAGACAATGAAGAAAGAATTGTTTTTGGGGTTTTATATGGGCATTGTTTCCTAAGTTTGACATTATGTAATCTGATTCTTTTGTAGACAAATTTTAATATTTTAGATAATGGTTTTAAATTTGAATCGCATGATGTTATTTTTTGAGGGAATTAGATAGAATGGATTTGGGTGGTTGATGGATATAGAAGTTCAAAGGTTGAAAATGGAAGGTGAAGGAGCAATGCTAACGGTAGGAAGAAGTAAAAAAAAGTTTAAGTAAACGGAAAACATTTTTATATAAATTAATATATGAGATTTAATAGAAGAACCAACAAAGTGATTTAAGAGTTATTTTACAAAATTCTTATACTATATTTTAATTAGTACAAAGTGAATAGAACATGGCCTTAATAACAAAATATACTTTTTTTTTTAATTATAGTCGGAGAAGATTGCATGAAACAAAATATATAGTATCATCAGGAAATAACTCAATGATACTAACTACTAAGTTATAGAAGCCTTTTAGTGGATATATCTAACGATAATAAAATCATTTTATACTAATATATAATGTTCCCTATAAATTGTTTCACATTTTCTCAAGAAACAAGTTTTATGCAAATAAAAGATAATTAAAAGATTGAACTAAAAACGGATTGCCTAAAAATCGTGTATAATGAAGGGCCTAAAATCGTGCCACGTCATTGGAATATATTGTGAATCTTACTAACACAATTTAAGGAATTAACCTAATCAACTCAATATAATACTTAGCATTTTTTTAGGGACATAATATGCTGAAATCTTTAACTTATGTAAGGTTAATTATTTGATAAATATATGACATGCTATATTACTTAATATACTTTCCTATATAATGTTATTTTTCAACCATTTATTCTTTATCATATCATCTTATCAATATATAAAGCTATCGTTATTAGTCACATATGAATAAACACTACTTATAACCTGTGAATTTGTAGGGAGACATATTTAACTTTCTGAAATTCAAATCATACATCAAACATATTCATATGACCAACGAAGCATCTAGACATCCATTTTAGTTAGTATCTCAAAGGAATGCAAAAACAATGGATAAAGACAATTCAAAGATTGTTCGTGACAAAAGGAGAAGATCAATAGGAGAGAATCATGATGCTTCGTTGGTCACTGAATGGAACATGATGCATCCTCAAATGTAGAGAGAGAAAGAAATTTCGAGAATATGGAAAGTTTGATTTAATGAGTTGAATAATTTATTTGAGAGAACATGATGCATCCTCAAATTTGAGTGATGTTTTATTTTTTACATTGTGTAAATAAATCATTTAAAAGTGTATGTAATATATTTTTGAAATATTTTTTATAATATTGAAAAAATATATAATGTTTGTCATACTAACCGTGTGATGTAATATAATTTTTTTATATTTTTTTATATTTGTTTTTGTAATTGATTGAAAAATTATATAATGTTTATGTCATGGTGTGGTAAAAAAGTTTGATGATATCGAGAGAATAAGATTGGAAAAAATAATTTGGTCGCTAAAAAAATCTGCCAAATGGTGTCCACTTGGTAATAATGCATGAATAAATAATATTTTTTGATCATTATTGTAATACCCCTCATGATTGCTATAAAGGGATTTAGCAGGCTACTCATTATAACAAGATGCATCTTTCTTTTAGGGAGCTCATTTCCTTAGTTACTCCACAGTTAAGCATGCTTGGCTGGGAGTAGTCCAGGGATGGGTGACCTCCTGGGAAGTTTCTCGGGGTGCGCATGAATGAGGACAAAATGTGTCGGAAGAACTTGTGTGTTGGTTATTGAGAACAGTTGTTGGCCCTAGATGCGCATTGGTGACGATATACTCGACTCCGGAAGAGTCGGGGTGTTACAAATGGTATCAGAGCAACCCTGCGACCGCATGTTGGGGCCACCCTAAGGCCGTCAGGCCGAATATTAGGAGTCCTCAGGCGCCTAGTGGGGGAGGATTATGGGGCTGCATTGTCGTAAGGAGCGACCCAGAGGTCGTCAGGCCGAATATCTGGAGTCTCCGGCGATCAGTTTCCAGGCTGGGGTGACCCACAGGTCGTTGTGGCCGAATATGTGGAGTCCTCAGGTGCAACGAGGGCGTTGTTGTTCTCAAGTGGGGGTGTACGTAATACCCCTCATGATTGCTTTAAAGGGATTTAGCATGCTACTCATTCCAACAAGATGCACCTTTCTTTTAGGGAGCTCATTTCCTTAGTTACTCCACAATTAAGCGTGCTTGGCTAGGAGTAGTCCAGGGATGGGTGACCTCCTGGGAAGTTTCCCGGGGTGCGCATGAGTGAGGACAAAATATGCCGGAAGAACTTGTGTTGGTTATTGAGGACAGTTGTTGGCCCTAGATGCACATTGGTGACGATATACTCGACTCCGGAAGAGTCGGGGTGTTACAATTATAGAAATTGTCAATCTATTTTTTTAGATGTAAAGGTTAAGATAAACATAAATGACTTAGTGAAGGTTGATTAGCTTTTTCTAACTTAAATGTCGAGTTTGTTAATTAAGTATGTTTTTGTAGGTGGTTGATGCAAAGGTAAATCGATTACATGGATTTTATGTGAAGTGTGGCTTTAAAGGGAACTTTGATGGAGAAGATGAGATATTATAGTGATCACAAATTATAAAAAATAAAATCAAACCAATATGACTAAGTGTGATAGAGGATGTTTGTATTAATCAATCATATTAATAGATAGTCATGTACTTTAGATTATTGAGTTGTATTATAGATAGATTTATATTTTCATTTATATATATTGTACACATTAATGTCACTCAAAATTCTACCAATATAGTATCTTTAATTCATAAAATGATGATTTCATGGATAAGTTTTGTATATAGCTAATTCTGTACAATTACATTTTGACAAATTCATCATTGGACCTGCACAAACAGGCCCACACCGGAGAAGAGAGTGACCACACACTAGCCAAGATGAGGTTCCATCCTAAAACCAATTGGCAATAGGAGGAGTAGCCCATTAAGCTTATATGTTAGTCACACTCTCTCTTTTTCTTCAATGTGGGACAAGCTCACATGTGGGTTAACACCTTAACACCCCCCTCACATGTGAGCCCATCTGAAATAACACCCCTCCATGGGGCAAACACTATTATTGGGCCCTCCCTATATGGGAACAATAATGGGCCAGGATCGTCCGGCTCTGATACCATGACAAGGCTGCAGGGGCAGTCCTTCGAAGACGGAGGATGAGAGATGAATTTTGAGTGTGTTGTCTATTGCGTATTCTTGCGTTTCCTTTACAACCTAAGAGTTACAAGACTAACTATACAATGGGCCTCAAAGTAATATCATAGCTGGGCCAATACAAAACAATAAATGCATATAGTCCAACACCCCCCCTCAAGTTGGAGCATGGGGATTAACAATGCCCAATAAAGAAATTGTCGTGTGCCAAGGGCCTTTGTAAATGTGTCCGCAAGTTGTTCAGTGGTGGGAACATGAGCAGTAGACACGAGACCCGCATGAATGGCATCCCGAATGTAATGACAATCAACTTTAATGTGTTTGGTGCGTTCATGGAAGACAGGATTATGAGCAATATAAAGAGCAGACTTGCTATCACAGAAATGAGAGCAGGCACCTGAATGAGAAACACCAAGACTACCAAGAAGGGCACGTAACCATTTAAGTTCAGCTGTTACATCGGCCATCGAACGATACTCAGCCTCCGCAGAGGAACGGGAAACAGTATGTTGTTTCCGTGTCTTCCAGGAAATGGGAGACGAACCAAGAAACACAATCCAACCAGTGACAGAACGACGAGTCAAAGGGCAGCTAGCCCAGTCATAATCACACCAAGCAGTCAGGTGCAGGTCACAAGTAGAAGACAAAACAATACCTTGCCCCGGAGAACCCTTCAAATAACGAACGACACGAAGCGCGGCCTCCCAATGTTGTTGACGGGGTTCCTGCATAAATTGAGCTAGAACATGAACCACATAAGCCAAATCCGGACGAGTGAAGGTCAAGTAAATAAGTCGCCCCACAAGACGACGATACTGAGAAGCATCAGAGTAGAGAGGGCCATCGGCCTTGGCTAAGTTGTGATTCTGCTCGAGGGGCGTATCAGCAGGTTTAGCCCCAAGCAGACAAACTTCAGAAATAATATCAAGAGTATATTTTCGTTGAGAGAGAAAGAAGCCATTTGAACTAAGCGCGACTTCAATACCCAGAAAATACTTCAAAGGACCAAGGTCTTTCATACGAAAGCAATCATCAAGATACTGTTTGAAAGAAGTCAAAGCAGCAGAATCATTGCCAGAGATAATAATATCATCAACATACACTAGCACATTCAGACGAATACCAGCACGACAATAAGTAAAAAGAGAATAATCTAAATATGAGTGAGAAAAGCCATACTGACACAGACAAGCGGCAAGCTTAGCAAACCAACAACGAGGAGCTTGACGAAGACCATAAAGAGATTTCTGTAACTTACAAACCTGACCAGTGCGAGTAGGAGTGAAGCCAGGACGAAGTTTCATGTAAACTTCTTCATCAAGATCACTATGGAGAAAAGCATTATGTACATCCATCTGATGCACCTCCCAATTTCGAGCAGCAGCAATAGCAAGGAAAGTACGAACAGTAACCACCTTAGCCACAGGGGCAAAGGTCTCATTATAATCAATTCCTTCCACCTGATGATTACCCAAGATGACCAGACGAGCTTTGAGACGTTCAACACTGCCGTCAGAATTGTATTTGATCTTATAGACCCATTTACAACCCAAAGCTTTCGTACCAGGAGGAAGAGAAGTCATCACCCCAAGTCTGATTATCCTCCAGAGCCCCAATTTCTTTTTGCATAGCTTCTCGCCATCCAGAAGACTCCATAGCTTCCTTAAAATTGCGAGGCTCAACCCCCTCATCAACAGCTGCAAGAAATGCACGATGTGGCAGAGAAAAATTATCACAATTCACAAAGTGAGCTATAGAGTAAGGAGTAGTACCTGAGGGACTTGAAGCATGTAATGAACCTGGAGAGGGACTCTCGGACTCCACAGAATTAACCACAAAATCACGCAATAAAACACTAGGTTGTTTGTCACGATGTCCACGACCCAGAAGAGGTGAGGGGGCAGCAACAATGGGCGTGGAAGGGCCAGCAAGGTCAGCGTGAGCTGGGCCAGTGGATTCGGTGGAAAGAGAGCTAGTAGGCTCAAGAAAAGCTGGGCCAGCATGTGCGGTGGGAGCTGGGCCAGGAGACGCGGGTGGAGTTGGGCCAGGAAGGAGTAGGGGAACAGCGGGCTTGGAGCTGTCAAGGGAGGAAGATGGGCCAGGTGTATTTGAGGAGGAGCTGGGCACGGAAAGTGAAGGTAAGGGTGCTGGGCCAGTGAGGGCCGAATCATGATGGGAAGGCTCATCAGGGAAGTGGTGGAGAGGAGAAGAACATGGGCCTGGAAAGGTAATGGCAAGGGTGTCATTAGAAAGAGGGTTGTCATTAGAAAGAGGTGAAGCATAGGGAAAATTTTGTTCATAGAATAATACATCACGAGAGACAAAAATAGCATGAGTCTGCAAGTCATACAACTTCCATCCTTTCTTCCCCGGAGAATACCCCACAAAAACACACTTGCGACTACGAGGAGCAAACTTATCTCCTTTCGCCTTTTGATTATGAGCAAAGCATAAACACCCAAACACACGTAAAAGATCAAATTCGGGAGCATGACCAAAGAGTACCTCATAAGGGGTGATGTTCCCCAGCACACCAGAAGGAGTTTGGTTAATAACATGAACTGCAGTAAGAACACATTCACCCCAAAATTGGATAGGTAAGCTGTAATAGCCTAAATGTCAAGCTGGTTTAATTAAAACGTAATTATATTTTAGTAGTTTAATTAAGTTATTAACATTACCTTGAGATTATGATTTTAGATGTCAAAAGTAAAATTACATTTTTACCCATGAGTTTTTTTTTTAGAAAAGAAAAAAAATGATTTTCTTTTACACTCATTCTCCTTCTTCTCTGTCGTGACTGAAGGATTATAATTGGATGACAAATTAAAGCATTTAGTGGTATTCAATTATTCAAAGGACTTGGTTTTTAAAAAACAATTAATGAGGGTATTTTAGTCAAGAAAACATGTTAATAAAGGAAAGATTTAAAATAGGAAGAACTTTTTAGAATTTCCACATGGGGAATACAGGAAAAACATATAGAAAAGGAGGAAGTACAACTTACATATGATTCCTTGTTGTTTAGAATTTAACGATTAAGTTTATAAAATTAACTTTTTTTTTTACAGATAATTTTGAAGTCAACTAAATTCATGGTTGAGGTTAGTCCAAATAAATAGATGGCTGAGATTTATCTATTACAATAGCTATATATTTCTTTTGTAACCATGCATCCAAAAATTTGCAGTTTTAAACTTATAATAAACTCTATAATTTTTTCGTCACTTTTCTTTCCTTCAATTATATTTGATCAATCAAACAAAATATTATCGCACAAAAAAGCAATGAAAAATCTAAGTCTCCAATTAAGGACATTAAAAGACCGATGAATTAAGAAAAGGCTTCCAATTAAACTTCAAACTCAAATACAACAAAGTACAAAAGAATAATACTTTTAAAAAAATTGACCAGGTTTTCATGAACTGGGTACCCTCGTATTCTAAAAAATGCACCAGATATCCTTGACGTTTTTACAATTACCACAGCTTCCCATTACATTAAGTCCTCGTTACAAACTTAATTCACCAAACATCCCTCTTGTTTTATTTATAATTTCTCTTCTCCAACCCCAACAAAGCAGGGAGATATTGTGCCTTTGAATTGAGAAGAATTTGGGTAGATTATAGGGTTTATGAGTGGTTTAAAGGTTGGAAGAAGTAATTAAGGTAGCATTGTTGTGATTGGACACTCATACAAAAAAAGACGAAAAAAATAAGATCATAATGGCCATATTATTATTTTGTGAAAGTCTATTTGGTCCATTAATTGATTCGAGAATCAATATGCTAATACCTAGCCTTCTCCTTCCACTGCCTCAACCCAATTCATCTCCACCTTATTCTCTATAGCACTACTTACTAACACGATAATTGAATTGTTGTTGGTAATTTGAGGCACCAGAGTAAAGGGAATCCGGTGGGTAAATTTTATCTCTTTTTGTCCTTCAATTCCTCATCTAGTTAATTCCTTTGCTGCGAAATCCTTGAACACCTTCAATACAGTTCAATTTTGATTTCTGCAATTCAAACGCGTAAAATTCGGCTTCAAAGGAGATTGAACAAAAAATATTAACTTTCCAAAAATCCTTGCATCACCGGTCACCACTACAAGAAGCTCAATCACGGATGATACAACAAAAACCGAAAATCAAGCATCAAACTTCAGCTAAGATGAAAAAATTCATAGTATGAGAATTGAATTGGAGGATCTTCGACGAAAATCAAAATTGAAGATGGAGCAATTGTACTGACATGTAAGACAAATGGCTTTGCGAAGCTACCATTGTGTTTATTTATATAGCAGTGAGGAAAATCTTTGAGAGGCAATTCACCTTACTAATCTTCATTTGCTAAATAATCGCCTAAATTTTAGCCAAAGTTACTTCCTTTAATCTGCATAAAATTGCCAAAGTTGTTTCCGGAGTTTTAGCAGTAATTGTAGGCTGATTTATAGCAAATTAGCAATAACTGATCATTGATTTTTGTGTGTCAAATTGGAAGATTGCATGTGTACAATGGCTTCTCTATGCATGACACGTGGCAAAGTTAATAGAATGGTAGTTGATGTGATTGTCATATACTCATATGATGAGAGCAAACATATGATTGACATGTATGCAGATTCGTATGCAGATTTTTCTAGGTTTATTAGTATTATCAGTATTAGTAATAGTAATTTAGTATATATATATATAGAAGATTATTACGTGTGTTATAGTTTCAACACTCGTTGTTAGACGTTTCGCATGCTCCTATTGGTGATTGATAAGGTAATCTTTTGTCCGATTCTAATGTCTACTTCAATTTTTTCTTTCTTCTGCTTTGGAAAGACATGTGTAATGTGTACTTGGGTACGACTTGCCACACTTTTTTTCTCCTCCTACTTTTGCACTGCGCTTTTGTATGATGACCGCAATTTCAATCTCCATTTTAATTTCTGTTATATGTTTCTAATGGATGAGGAACTTGTGGGAAACCGGATGGTACTTCCAAGCACGTAAATATACGCTTTCCTACAAGAATTTTACCGACCCACTATGATCAACAAGGTTCACGGTAAACTCCTGTGAGATACGAAGAAGGTTCAATGAAGTTTGGTTGATGACAAACTACATTCACTACAATGTGTTTGAAGGTTGTGTTTCACTTTGAACAAGGAGAGAAATCTAGAAATGAATCTCCTAAGGCAAGTTTGTGAATGAATCTAACCATCCCAATATGTGAAATCTTCCTTTATATACCTTGGAAGATTTACAGAAGAAAAGTCCGAAAGCATGCAACCATTCAGACGAAAAGACATGCACCAATTCGCAAGACGAATTGATTCGTCAGAAAACTGACGAACAAGGAGCGGGCGCTCCTGTTGGGAGCGGGCGCTCCTCAGTGGAGCGGGCGCTCCAAGGAGGAGCGGGCGCTCCTAGCCTGCTGGAACATTTTCTACACGTTCCTGCCTACTTTGTGCGGACGCTCCCGTAGAGCGAGCGCTCTTCATGCCTTTTCGTTATTTCCTTCTAACTAACTACGTTTCATTACACCACAACATCGAAACGTAAACATCACATATTAACAACGAACACATTTAACTATAAATGTTCTAACAATCCTCCTCCATTTATAGTATAAATGCTTTGAAGTCCGTTCACTTGCAAACAAGATAAAACAACTAAACTTATGCATAAATGAAAATATCTTTAAGATTGAATTTCCACTTAGTATAGGATTCTTTACAAGCTTTCGATTGAAGTGATTGACTAAGCATTGAATCACCCAATCATATGAAATATTGAAGAAGCTATACACATAAGCTTACACAAACACACATGTAAATGACAACTCCTTTGAAGGCCTTGAGTTCATATCCGATTCATGAGTGTTCCAAGTCAAGCCCCGAACTTGGTGAAGCGGCCAAACTTCTTACTCACATAGGTAAACCTTAATGAACATGCTCCTACAACATGAGCAACTAGTCAAAGGTTTATTAAGATATTAAAATCATCCTAAAACATTGTAGAAACAAGCACCCACCTTGGGATGTAACTCTTTGAGTGCTACAAGCCACAAATCAAGTTTGATCCTCATTGAATTCAAGATCTTGCGTTGTACAAGACGTGAATTGAGTTTTCTCCACTTCGTGACTTATGCATGGGCTTCATTCCCATCCCTTTTGACGTTTTGTACACCATTTCCCTTGGCAATGGTTTAGTGAACGGATCCGCTAAGTTCACATTAGACCGTACAAAATCAATAGTAACGACTCCATCATGGATCATCTCACGCACATAACTGTGCCTCACACCAATGTGTCGAGATTTGCCGTTATACACTTGGCTATAAGCCTTTGAAATGGTGGAAGCACTATCACAATGAATTGCAATAGGAGACATGGGTTTAGGCCATAGATCCACCTCACTTATCAAATTCCTTAGCCATTCCGCCTCCTTACAAGCCGAGGCTAATGCTATGAATTCCGATGCCATAGTTGAATCGGTAATACATGTTTGCTTCTTAGATGCCCAAGATATGGCACCTCCTCCAAGAAGAAACACCCAACCACTAGTAGACGAGTAGTCTTCCTTGTTGGTTATCCAACTAGCATCCGAGTAACCTTCTAACACCGAAGGATCTCCCTTGAATGTCAAACTAAAATGAATAGTTTTATTCAAGTATCTCAATACTCGCCTTAAGGCTTGCCAATGTTCCATACTAGGATTACTAGTATACCTACTTAGCTTGCCAATCGCGAATGCTATATCCGGTCGAGTACTAGTCATAGCATACATCAAGCATCTAATTAAACTAGCATAATCCAATTGAGAGACTGGATTACCACTATTCCGAACCAACTTAGTGTTTGGTTCCATCTGAGTAAGCACATGGAGCACTCTTTGATCCATTAAACCTCTCAATCACCTTCTCAAGATAATGAGATTGTGACAAAGAAATTGAGCCATTCTCTCTCCTTATTCTAATCCCAAGAATAACATCCGCTTCTCCCATATCTTTCATGGAGAAACTTGAAGAGAGAAATTCCTTAGTCTTAATGACTTGCTCCAAATCAGTCCCAAAGATAAGCATGTCATCCACATATAGACAAATCATAACACCTTTACCATTATTATCAAATTTGCTATACACACACTTATCGGATTGATTTATTTTAAAACCGTTAGCCAAGACAACATTATCGAACTTTTGATGCCATTGTTTTGGTGCCTGTTTAAGTCCATACAAAGATTTAATAAGCTTACACACCTTCTTTTCTTGTCCTTGGACAACAAAGCCCTCCTAGTTGTTTCATATACACTTCCTCCTCTAATTCACCATTAAGGAATGCTGTTTTGACATCCATTTGGTGAATTACTAGATTATGAATGGCCGCTAAGGCCATTAACAACCTAATGGTGGTAATTCTTGCCACCGGAGCATATGTATCAAAGTAATCGACACCGTAAGTTTGTTTAAAGCCTTGGACTACAAGTCTAGCCTTATACTTTTCAACGGTTCCATCGATTCTCATTTTCCTTTTGAAAATCCACTTACAACCGAGTGGTGTGCAACCGGGCGGTAAATTAGCCAAAACCCATGTATTATTCCCCATTATTGAGTCCATTTCATCATTCACGGCCTCTTTCCAAAAAGCCGAATCATGAGACTTCATAGCCTCACTATACGTCCTAGGATCCTCCTCAACACTAAAACAATAAAGTGTTTGAGAACAAAGAGATTCCCTTGATCCTTCCACTAAGTAAAGTTGGAAATCCGGGCCAAAGTCTTTCTCTTTCCTTGCTCTTTTACTTTTCCTAATTTCAGGAATAGAAAGAGCTACATGATCTTCACTAGCATCAACAACTTCATTTGAAGTAATAGGATTTGATGTACTAGGAAGATCAATATCAACGGTTGAACTAGAGCTTGGTAAGTCCCTTGGTCTAGGAATTGATGAAAAACGATTCTCATCAAAGATTGCATCCCTTGACTCAATCACCGAGTGTATTGAGACAAAATCATTATGCTCTAGGACATAAAACTTATAGGATTTACTATGCTCCGCATAACCTATGAATATGCAATCAATTCCCTTCTCACCCAAGGCTTTCCTTTTTGGTTCCGGTAACCTTACAATAGCCCTACAACTCCAAACCCGAAGGTAATTGAGATTAGGCCTCCTACCAAACCAAAGTTCATATGGGGTAACCTTGTTCCTTTTATTTGGAACCCTATTCAAGATATAGCAAGCCGTTAGCATGGCTTCACCCCAAAACCCGTTACTCAAACCCGAGTTAGATAACATGGAATTAACCATTTCCTTTAAGGTCCTATTTTTCCGTTCCGCAATCCCATTTTGTTGTGGTGAGTACGGAGCGGTTGTTTCATGAATGACTCCAATAGATGAAAAATAAGTAGGATCATAATATTCCCCACCCTTATCAGTCCGAAATCGCTTAAGCAACAAATTAGATTGTAATTCAACTTCGGTCTTATAAATCTTAAACTTATCAAGTGCTTCATCTTTAGAAAACAACAAGTACACATAACAATATCGAGAAAAATCATCAATGAAGGTTATTAAATACTTCTTATTTCCCAAAGATGGTGTGCTATGAAAATCACACAAATCACTATGCACCAATTCTAGCTTGTTTGATTGCCTTTGAACACTAGGAAAAGGATTTCTTGTAATTTTGTTTAACATGCATGTTTTACACTTCTCTACATTCATGTCAACTTTAGGAATCAAACCATCTTTAAACATATCATATTATCTACGATAATTAACATGACATAAACGATTGTGCCATAGAGAAGAAACATCCACCATGTAAATAGAATTCACACTTTTATAATCAATTGAAAGTTTAAACATATTATTACAAAAGTATCCTTGTCCTACAAATACACCACCCTTGCTTAAAATAAACTTATCGGCCTCAAACACCATTTTGAAGCCGTACTTATTTAGTAAACCTCCGGACATCAAGTTTTTCCTAACCCCGGTACATACACAACTTCTCTCAAAGTCAAAGTCTTCCCGGAAGTGAGGAGCAACTCCACTTGGCCTATGCCTTTTGCCTTTACCGTAGAGTCATTTCCCATGTATAAGACCGGTCCATCATCCAAAGCTTGATAAGTCTTGAAAAAATGACGGTCTTTACACACATGTCTTGATGCCCCGAGTCCACCCACCAAGAATCATCATCCCGCACCACATTGATTTCGGAAATCATTGCAATAAAATTCATTTCTTCATTTAAAGAAACATCATGTGCAACCGACCTTGATGGGGATCAACCTTAGGTTGATCCTTGTTCTTCTTGGCCAAAGAGGGACAATTCCTCTTCATGTGAGAACCACCACACCCCCAACAAGACAAAGCCTTGCCCTTTTTCTAATCATTCCCGGGGTGATTTTTGTTGGACTTCCATGGGCGTTTCTTGGACTTTTTAGTCCCACTTGATTGCCCTTCTTCCATCATATTGATAGAAGAAACCGGACCACTTTTTGGGTCCTTAGAGACATCTTGAGACCGGATGCCCTCCTCAATGCGGAGATGGGCACCCAAATCTACCAAGGACATAGTCTCCTTCTTATGTTTCAAAGAATTCCGAGTGTCCTTCCAAGATGGGGGTAATTTGTCAATGATGGATGCAACCGAGAAGGATTCATCCATCACCATTCCTTGTTGTCTAATTTGGTTCAACATATGTTGAACCTCATGAAATTGTTCCATAACGGAACGACCATCAATCATTTTGTAAGAATTAAAATTGCTAACTAAAAATTTCTTACTTGATGCGTCCTCCACGATGTACTTTGCCTCAAGAGCATCCCAAAGTTCCTTGGCGCTCTCAACATATTGGTAAAGATCGAACAAGGTGTCCGACATCGCGTTCAAGATATGGCCCCGGCAAATGTAATCATCATTCTCCCACTTAGTTCTTGCACGAGTTTGCTCCGGGGTTTCGGTTTTGCCTTCTTCCGGCAATGGTAGCATGGGGGTGCTAAGAACATACACCACATTCAATGTGGTCAACAGAAAATGCATCTTCTTTTGCCAACGGCGATATCCAATGCCTTCAAACTTTTCCAATTTCTGAAAATTCGTAGTCATCTCTTTCAAGGAAGCCATCACTAAAGTTAAAATTCTTGTAGATTGTTATATGTTTCTAATGGATGAGGAACTTGTGGGAAACCGGATGGTACTTCCAAGCACGTAAATATACGCTTTCCTACAAGAATTTTACCGACCCACTATGATCAACAAGGTTCACGGTAAACTCCTGTGAGATACGAAGAAGGTTCAATGAAGTTTGGTTGATGACAAACTACATTCACTACAATGTGTTTGAAGGTTGTGTTTCACTTTGAACAAGGAGAGAAATCTAGAAATGAATCTCCTAAGGCAAGTTTGTGAATGAATCTAACCATCCCAATATGTGAAATCTTCCTTTATATACCTTGGAAGATTTACAGAAGAAAGCCCGAAAGCATGCAACCATTCAGACGAAAAGACATGCACCAATTCGCAAGACGAATTGATTCGTCAGAAAACTGACGAACAAGGAGCGGGCGCTCCTGTTGGGAGCGGGCGCTCCTCAGTGGAGCGGGCGCTCCAAGGAGGAGCGGGCGCTCCTAGTCTGCTGGAACATTTTCTACACGTTCCTGCCTACTTTGTGCGGACGCTCCCGTAGAGCGAGCGCTCTTCATGCCTTTTCGTTATTTCCTTCTAACTAACTACGTTTCATTACACCACAACATCGAAACGTAAACATCACATATTAACAACGAACACATTTAACTATAAATGTTCTAACAATTTCTACTTTCCAAAAATGACCATCCAAATTGTAAAGCCGTCAATGAGAAACATACTCAAAATTTGTTTTCTTCAAATATCTTCACTCCTTATTCTAACACCCCTTTACCATGCTGCTTCTTTCAATGTTATCAAATCTGTGCCTGGATACCCGGATAGTCTCCCATTTTACCTTGAAACTGGGTGAATTATACTACATCTTTCAACAATTTAAATAATAACTTAAATACATTCTCAACATTCTTTTTATCTGAGTTTAGCATGAAAATTCTATTGCATGCAGATATGTTGGGGTTGGAGAGAATGAAGGAGTGCAATTGTTTTATTACTTCATTAAGTCTGAGAGAAATCCTCAAAGTGACCCGCTTATACTCCGCTCACTTGGAGGCCCCGGTTGTTCTCGCTTCTTTTCGGACTTGTTCTAGAGATAGGTATGTGCTACTTTCCTCTGCATTTATTAACTATGAAGCGTGGAAGCCTCCCATTTTCGGAATGTTCCCATTTCCAGAATCCCATTCGTTTTCATGCTAATGAAGTCCGAAAATAGCTGGAGCATGAGGTATCTCTGTTATCAAAATGTTTTCATTTCCGTTTCCAAAACCCTGGCTGTTTTCATGGTCCATAGACCATAGTTTGTTTATTCCAACTGTTTTTGGGAAGGTGTACTAGGTTTAGCTTGTGTTTGACATATTTTCTGGCATAGTTCATATATAATTATATATATACAACGGTTAGTTGGCATTCTCTCAAATAACCCGTAGCAAAATTGAATGAAGTTGGATTAATAAAAAAAATTTTTTTTGCATAATATACAATGGTTCTCTTTGGGGAACTCACAAGTGAGTTGAAACTGATAACGTAGTAGCTAAAACTAATAAGGTGGTGAAACTAATAAGGTAGCTAATTAGCTTAAATGTATGGCAAAATTACTTGCTTAAGTTGATAAATTATTTTGGCAAAATTAGTAGCTGTGAAAATTTTAGGAAGGTTTTCAAAAATTTCAGTCACCTCATGTTGATAAATTTTAACTTATCAATTTCAATCATTTTAACCACCTAATAATTTTAACCCCTAAAATGTTCTAGCACCTTATCATTTAAGGTACTAATAGTCTAATAGTAATCCTTAATTAACTAACTTCATCCCCTCAAAAAAAAAAAACTAACTTCATGATTGTTTTATCGTTTCGTTGTCCGTTATAGCTTTTGACTCTCCTTCTGCATGTTGGAAGATTTCTTTGAAAGGCCATATGGCATTCGCATGCTGTGTCAAGTTCCAATAAAGTAATAAAACATGAGAAGAGGGAAAGTATGAGGGGCCTTGTGTTATAGCACATTTTGCATGTCCTCTTTCATGTGTCTTATATTTTGTTCTAAATTGTTGATTAATTTGCATGATCAACGAGGAACTTTTTTATTTATTTCTTTTATTTTGTTAGGATTCCCTTTGTATCACTTGCATTTTAGTCCATGGGCCAAGGTATTGAGTAGCCCATGTTTTGTATTTAGGCGTGGGGCGTGCCTCTCACATGGGGAGAGACTACTCCTAATATACTGTTGTATGGTGTGTAAAACAGGATAACACAAAACAATTAACCTAAAACTTCATGGTATCAGAGCAAGCGGCGCTAAACTGACAACCGCCGCTGCATAAACCGGTCTTCATCTGCATTAGTCGGACGCTTTACCAGGGTAAGCCGGCGCCGACTCGATCATGGTGAATGACGAAAAAATCGACTCCTCTTCCCCATACTTTCTCGGGTCTGGAGATCAGCCCGGAAATATCATCACCCATGTAATACTCAAGGGTGATAACTATGCTGCGTGAGCTCGTGGAATGACCTTGTCATTGAAGGCTCGACGCAAATATGGTTTTGTTGATGGGAAAATTGACAAACCCACTGAACCCAAGATGCTTCTCAATTGGGAAACTGTGAACACTATGATCGTGTCGTGGATCCTTCGGAGTATGGAGGAGCGGCTCGCGACGTCGATTCCCTATCACTATGAAGCTAAACCCCTCTGGGAATATCTAGAGAGGCGGTTTTGCCTGGCCAATGGGCCTCGCCTACAACAACTCCGTGGCGATATCGTTGGTTGCACACAAGGAAAGGGGACTAGTGTGGATGAATATTTCACCCAACTTATGGGATTGTATGATGAGTATGAGAGACTCAAACCTCTTCCATCGTGCACTTGCAAGTCTTGTACGTGCGATATTTCGGCTAAGCTTGGTGCCGATCGCGAAGAGGAAAAGGTTCATCAACTTATGATTGGAATTGATGATGAATTATACGGCACAGTGAGGTCGAACCTGTTGTCTCAAACCCCTGCTGTCACTCTTGAACGTGCCTACCAAGCATTCATCCAAGAAGAAAAATCGCGCGCTATCGCGCGTGGGAAAGCAGTGCAAGATGAGGCGCATGCCTTTGCTGTTCGAAGTGAGTCTCGCAAGTGGAAACCTGATCGTGTTGACAAAACTAGGCTTGTTTGCAGCCATTGTAAAAAACGCGGCCACGACGACACCACTTGTTTCAAACTTCATGGGGTGCCGAAGTGGGCCGAAGAATTACGCTGCAACCGGCCGTCGCCGACACCTGGAACCGCGACACTTAAAGCGGGGAGAGTGGGTTGGTTCGCGCTAATGCCGTGACCGATGCTGGACCCATGCGTGGCACACCGTTGAATGATTTAAGTGCTGAACAGGTTCAAGCTATTATGAATTTGATTAATTCTGAGCATCCTGCCACTGAACGGATGAATGGTAAGGCTCCTCTTCTTGAAAGGATTATCGACTCCGGTGCGTCACATCATGTGACGGGAGATCAATCTTGCTTGGTTGATGTGACGCCTATCAAGGCGTGGCCTGTGAAACTGTCGGATGGGAGGAGGACTGTTCTCGCCCCTACTCTTGTCCTTAATGATGTATTGTTTGTACCACACTTAGATTGTCACTTGTTGTCTGTGGGGCAGTTAAGTCGTGAGTCTTGCTGCGATGTTTTGTTCACTAATACTCTTTGTGCTATACAAGACCGACGCTCGAGAAACCTGATTGGAGCCGGTGAAGAACGGGATGGACTTTACTTCTTCAAAGTGGATATCCACCATTCATGCCGTGAAGGTGCCGGGATTGACTGATTTTGAGCTATGGCATCGTCGTTTGGGTCACCCGTCTGATAAAGTGGTGAAGTTAGTTCCTGCCATTAGTCATAGTACTTCTAGGAAGAGTTTGAATAAAGCATGTGTAACATGTCCTTTAGCTAAACAACATCGTGATAGTTTTCCTGTTAGTGAAAATAAAGCACGTCGGATCTTTGAGCTTGTTCATTGTGACTTGTGGGGACCCCATAGTACCCCATCTTCTTGTGATGCTGTTTATTTCTTAACTTTGGTGGATGATTATTCCCGCGCTGTGTGGGTCTATTTGTTGCGTAATAAAACTGAGGTTTCTAAAGTTTTTTACTCGTTCTTTGCCATGATAGCGCGTCAATTTGATAGTGTTGTCAAGATTGTTCGTAGTAATAATGGAACAAAATTTCAATGCATGCTTGATTATTTCCGTGATAATGGCATCATATTTCAAACCTCTTGTGTTGGAACTCCACAGCAAAATGGTCGAGTGGAGCGGAAACATCAACATATTCTTAATGTTGGTCGAGCCTTGATGTTTCAGGCTAACTTGCCCATGATTTTTTGGGGAGAATGTATTTTAGCTGCTGTTCACCTTATTAATCGAACTCCTTCCCGATTGTTGGGTACTAAAACTCCCTTTGAAGTCTTATCTAGTCGCTCTCCTAATTTTGATGTGTTGCGGGTTTTTGGGTGTCTATGTTTTGCTCACAATCAAAAAGCTAAAGGTAACAAGTTTGCTCCTCGAAGTCGAAGATGTATCTTTGTTGGGTATCCTCATGGTAAAAAGGGTTGGAAATTGTATGATCTTGATGACAATGTTTTCTTTGTTTCTCGCGATGTGCAATTTCACGAGAATGAATTTCCATTTGCTACTTCCCCGTCTTCATCTAATTTCTCCCCTCTAGTTGATGAGCCTTTGGTGGATGATCCCTTCCTTAGTAACTTGGAGTCTGTATTGAGTGAGTCTGATGATCCTCCCTCACCTGCTCCTGACATTGATACTCCTGCTTCCCCTGCTTTTGACCGTGCTCCTCCTAATTCTGCCACTATTCCACATTCCCCTCGTTCTGAACCTCCTCTGGGTCGTGGGCATTGGGTTAAACGGTCATCGATTCTTCTTCAGGATTTCGTTGCTTCCCATGTTCGCCCTATGAGTCCATCCCCGCCTTCCTCGGTTTCGTCATCTTCCTCAGGTACTCGCTATCCTTTAGTGCATTTTGTTAATTGTGATCATTTTTGTGCAAAACATCGTACTTTTATTGCTGCAGTTTTGGAGGGCGTTGAGCCCCGGAGTTTCTCTGAGGCCATGCAGCATGATGGTTGGCGTGAGGCCATGCAGAAAGAACTCACTGCTATTGAGGATAATGCTACTTGGGTCATGGACGACTTGCCTCCTGGCAAGAAGGCTTTGGGTTGCAAATGGGTGTATAAGATCAAATATAAATCTGATGGTGCTGTTGAGCGCTTAAAGGCGTGTCTGGTTATTCTTGGCAATCATCAAGTTGCTGGCATTGATTACAACGAGACCTTTGCCCCGGTTGCTAAAATGGTCACTGTACGTGCCTTCCTTGCCATTGCTGCTGCTAAGAACTGGGAGCTCCATCAGATGGATGTTCATAATGCTTTCTTGCATGGTGATCTTGATGAGTAGGTTTTCATGAAGCCACCACCTGGTTTTACTCCTCCTCGTCCGGGTCAAGTTTGTCGTCTTCAGAAGTCTCTCTATGGTCTTCGTCAGGCTCCGTGGTGTTGGTTTGCCAAATTAGCTGCTGCCTTGCGCCAATATGGGTTTCTCCAAGCCTATTCCGACTATTCTCTCTTCACCTTTTCTTAGGGTGCTATTCAGCTTAATGTTATTGTCTATGTCGATGATCTCATTATTTCTGGCAATCAATCTACTGCTATTCAGGCTTTTAAGGATTACTTGAGTTCGTGTTTTCACATGAAGGATTTGGGGACCTTGAAGTATTTTTTGGGGGTGGAAGTGGCACGTAGCTCTGAGGGTCTTTTCCTCTGTCAGCGAAAGTACACTCTTGATATCATTTCCGAGACAGGTCTGTAAGGGGCTAAGCCCTCCTCTACTCCTATTCAGCAGACTCATTCCCTTGCTCTTGCTACTGGTGATGATCTCTCTGATCCCGAGTCTTATCGTCGTCTTGTTGGTCGGTTGATTTATCTCTCCTTTACTCGCCCCGACTTGGCTTACACCGTCCATATACTGGCTCAGTTCATGCAATCTCCCCGCACCACTCACTGGAACGCGGCACTTCGGACGGTTCGCTACCTCAAAGGGTCTCCAGGTCAAGGTATTCTTGTTCGTTCTTCTCCTGATCTTTCTTTGTCGGGATCGTGCGACTCTGACTGGGCCAGTTGCCCCTTGACTCGTCGTTCTATTACTGGTTGGATCGTGTTTCTCGGGGGCTCTCCCGTGTCTTGGAAGACTAAGAAATAACACACTGTTTCTCGGTCTTCTGCTGAGGCCGAGTATCGTTCCATGGCTGCTGTTACCTCGGAATTGAAGTGGCTTAAGGCTTTATTGTCTAGTCTCGGTGTCTCGCATCCTCGTGCTATGTCTCTCTTTTGTGACAGTAAGTCTGCCCTTCATATTGCTCAGAATCCCGTTTTCCACGAACGGACTAAGCACATCGAAGTTGACTGCCACTATGTAAGCGATGCTATTCAGGATGGCATTATTTCTCCATCTCATGTCTCTACTGATCATCAACTTTCAGATATTTTCACTAAAGGTCTTGGGAAACGAAAGTTTTTATTTTTTCTCCGCAAGTTGGGCATTTGTGACCCGCATGCTCCAACTTGAGGGGGTGTTAGGATTCCCTTTTTATCACTTGTATTTTAGTCCATGGGCCAAGGTATTTAGTAGCCCGTGTTTTGTATTTAGGCGTGGGGCGTGCCTCTCACATGGGGAGAGACTACTCCTAATATATTGCTGTATGGTGTGTAAAACAGGATAACACAAAACAATTAACCTAAAACTTCATATTCCAAGCAATTCTGTTGGAATTGTTCCAGTAAAGGAATCTGTTAGGATTGTATCAATTAAAAATTTGAAAAAGAATTTACGTGTCTTCTGAACCAATTTGGCCTTGTTTGGAAAGTAAATAATTGGCCATCTACAAGAGGTGGGTAGCTATTCAAAAGCAAATTTGAATCATACTGGTCTTGGAAAGTAAATAATTTTTTTTCTTCTGATTTTTAGTTAATTTCCTAAAAATGTAATTAAATCCCAAAAATTCAGGAAACTGAGGCATTAAAGGTATGTAATGTCGAATTTGTTTTTCTATTGATATTGGGTCCAATTTAGTTAATTTGCCAAATAAAAAAATTTACCAAAACCCTGTTGGCGAACCTACATTGATGATTTTGACCTTTTCATTGCCCCATCAAAACATAACAATATAACAATTCGTTAATAAACAATTTTGCAATTTCAAATTACTACTTCTAAATTCTATAATTGACTAAAAATAACTTATAGTTGACACCTTGAAACTAAAATTTGAGGTCCACTAATACTAACCAAAAATTTATTGGAAATATATATAAGATTATATCTTCCTATGATAATAATATATACTCCTTTTGTTTTACAAAATATACTCATTTTTCTTTTTTGTTGTGTTTCACAAAAATTAATTAAGGGTATGTTCTCTTCGGCATAAAACAACTGAACTGAACTGAACTGAACTGAACTGAATTGAACTAAACTGAACTGAACTAAACTGAACTGAACTCAACTGAATTAAATTATAACTAATTAATAGTAATGATAATAATGAACTGAACTGAATTAAACTGAACTGAATTGAACTGAACTGAACTGAACTGAAAATAAGCTGGGGAACAGGCCTTAACTTACTTTTTCTATTCTGGGACATGAGGCCCACCATAACTTTTTACTTTTTTACTTACATATCCTTAATTTAAACTTCCTTTGTTCCTTTTCTATTGCAATAATTGAATTTTTATGCTTGATAATGCACAATTTTAACAATTAATATCTTCATTACTTTTTAATTTCATATTTCGAAAATATAAAGCGAGATGAATCTAATAAAACCCTACATAACTATATTTTTTCTTACGCAAAAATCACAATAGATATCTTTCAAAAAAACAATCACAATAGATAGTGAGGGGTAAATAGTGTAAAAACCCAATTATTGCAATAGAATAAGAATGGAGAAAGTAATTTTTTTCTCTCCTTACCCTCACCTTTTCTATATCTCCCACTAACTTCTCTCCTATTTTTCTGGTTCTTGTGAAAAGATGAGTAAATATTTTAGGGAGGGAATATAAGCTACCAATCATATTTTTTACTTCCGTAATATTCCCAATACAAACCCTCTGTGGAACTCTACTTGGCCCGCATTTTCTATCTTTTTGAAGGGAATTTTTGTATCTTCTCCCATCACAATCATGAAAAGTGTGACTTTACTACGATTGCGTCGTATTAGCTATAATTTCTTTTATTATTTTTTCTGTTAAATGCTAGAAATTTTTTGCACTCCCTCCATTTCTTTTTAGTTTACTCACTTCAGTTTGGGGGAGAACCAATGATGAAGTCCAAAAGTATAACACAAACTGAAATATGGTATAAAATATTAAAAATTAGATGACATGGGTAGAAGAAGAGGAGAAAGTAGATGGGAAATACTACCAAGAATAGAAAAAAAAACATTGTGTAGATTAAAAAGAAACATACCAAAAAGGAAGGTGTGTAGATTGTAAAGAAACAGTTATACAATTCAAATTTGTTGTAAAATATTTATTTGTTTTTTAGACGTTTCAGATAAACCATGCATTAGCACTAGGCTCAAGCACTAACAAAATATAAGAAAGTCCTGAAATATATCACAACCATCTAATCATTAGAACCATTCAATAGGATCATCTAGCTGCTTATTTTCACTTTAATCAAAATCAATGAACAATAAATTACAAACAAAACACCATAATTGGAAAATTGGGTACTAAGACTGAGTTTTGTATCAGCATATTTCATGAGGACTTCCCTTTTTTAGTGTTAGAATTGATCCCACTATTGTCAGCTCCTCTTCTTGACTCCTCTTCGATTCTTCACTTGTATTGCTCTAGATTTCATGTATTACCCTTTGTATACGAATCCATCAATCTCTAATTTAATTGTAAAATACCCTCTTCTTGTTATACTGCTGATTTAAATGTCAAAGTAGGATATAGTAAGGTGAATGATTAGATAAACTATAAGAAATAGGTCAAATTATTAGGAAAAAACAGTACGACAAAGTGGAAAAATATAACTTTATACCAGCCACTATACTATGACATTGTTTATGTCAATTTGAGCCTAACGACGTCAATTGACTTGGGACATAAACGACTACACTAATGGTTGATGATGATTATACTATACAAATGAATATGAAAGCAATTAAAGGCAAGGAAAAAATAAAGAAGAGACAAGAAATGGTGATGCGGAAAACTCCAATGAAGGTGGCTAAAAACTATGGTGGCAATGAGTCCACCAATCCACCAAGTAAGGTTTCGTCGCAAATACAGTCACCAACGTGGGGGTATGGATTAAATGGAAGAACTTATTTTCTAAATATACTTGTAAGTTTTCTCTAGTTGTAGGAATAGCTCAAGGATGAATGATTGAGTTTTTTAGTTAAGTGCTTCGTGTTTTATTCTCTCATGCTTCCTCTCTTTTATAGTTGTACTCTCAACAGGTCCTTGATAGCACGCCTTCTTGATCTTCGAAATCTGTTATATCTTCCTATTTCTCTTCTTCAGCTAATCAAGTAGTGGAGATACTCTTCCCTTAACATCAGGAACAACCCTTGATCACGCCTCTCTTTGCAGCAATAACGTGCTTGACTAAAATTTGAACGGTATTTCTAACCTATGCACCTAGTGCAAATATTAAGGCTAATAAATTAAACAAATTAATTAGCAAAAATAAAATATCCTCCCTACAATTATGCTAAATTGTTGGTTTACTTATTAAATAATTGTCTCAATTTTTAGGGAAACTAACAATTTAACATAATTGTAGGGAGGATATTCTATTTTTGTTAATTAAATTGTTTAATAGATAAGCCTTAACCTTTGCACAAGGTGCATAGGTTAGAAAAACTGAAATTCGAAATGCATCTCTGTCTTCCATAACTGTAGCAACTGTATTATGGTGACATCTTCTCTCGACAAAACTTATTGACAAAATCTAATGGCAGAAAAACTAAGTCATAACAAAAATGAGGTGCTTAGGTTAAACTTGCACATAGCTATGAATCTGCTTTTTTATTTTTGCTAAGTAAGACGAGATGTAATTAATATAACAAAACCAATCTTTACAACCTAACTAGCCTTCACCAGGCCAAAAAGAACTCGGCTATACAAGAATCAAAAACATTATATCAACTCCTGTATCCACTCCTTATCTCTATGTGAACTTTTTTTAGGAAGAACAGCTAAGACTCTATGAATCTGCTTTCTTTGAACTTGATGCCTGTTTGGGTTCAATTAATCAGCAGCCCAATAAGGAGCCTAAAAGCCTCCTAAAGCATGGGACAGGTGGCAGCAGTGGGTCCCACCTGTAAGTTGACCTAATCACCAGTATTTGGGAAATCTCTAAGAGGGGTGAAATAATCATTACCTGAAAAGATAACATGCCCATTGGTACCAAAAAGGCCCATCTGAACAAAGTTTCCTGTCTGGGAAATCCCCAACACTATAAAAACCAACTGCTTCATCAATGAACATGTATTCAATTCTCACCTAACAAACTAGAGCATCTCTCTCTAGACTTTATCTCTCTACCTCAATCTCAACTGACTTGAGCGTCAGAGGGGCGATCCCGAAAACACCCCCGGGGTAGTCTAACGTCATTTTGCAAGATTCAGGTGTACGGACATCGGAGCTCAGACGAACGCTCTTGGGGCCCACATCAGATCTCACAACATATTATAATCCTTAATTTCTTAGCAGAAACAGTTTGGCGCCGTCTGTGGGGAAGTTACAAACAAAGTCGCTTCGCCACCACTCAGTAAGATCCGCTTCACAATGGCCCCAGCCAAGAGCACTCGCACCAGACAGCCCTCAGCACAGGCTCAGAGGTCCGAAAGGGATCCTTCCCCATCTCACCAACGAAGGTCTGAACGGCCCAGGACGCCGACCGTTCAAACCCTCGACCATGAAGAGGAGTGGTCCATCGAAAATAGACAGGACCCCTCACAGCAGCTACAGCACGCTGACCCCCATCCTATATCCACGGCGGACATAAATTTGATAGCCGCTCAGCTCCAGCAGACCTTGCAGCAAAGCCTGATGGATATGTTAGCCAACCTACAGCAGGGACGCTTTCTTCAGCCCCCTAAAGACCAAACCCTGGTCCCTTCCCTTCGGGCAGAGAACCAAGGCCAGTCTAGCCGGCAGCGGTCGGGCCCGAGGGAGCATAGTCAGCACGATCGGCAACGATCCAGACAGGGGGAGGAAGAGCGGCACGGGTCTAAAGGGAGATCCACTCTGCGGGGTGAGCAGACGCACGTGTCCAAGTCGCCCAGGGGTAACGTCGGGAAAAAACCCCATGACGCTCGGCATTTCCTAAACGAGAAGCGACTCAGCAAGGGTTTAGACGCTCGGTACATTCTTGATAAAAAAGCCGCTCAGTGGGAAGGGCGCGGTGACTCAGCCCAATCAAAACCTATTCGGATTAACAGCGGGGCGCTCAAGTTTATGGTCCCATTCAGCCAGGACATACTTGAGGCGCCCAGCCCGGGAAAAATCAAAACGCCTACGATCGAACCATTTGCGGGCCTAACCGACCCGGATGATCATATGGCTACATACAAAGCACAAATGAGCGTTCAAACTGCCTGCGAGGCCACTTGGTACCGTTTCTTTCCCACGACTCTGAAAGGACTGGCCCTGAACTGGTTCCAATAGCTTCCCGCAGGGATCATAACAGATTTCTCAGTACTTGAGGACCTATTCATTCACCAGTTTGTCACCGGAAAAAGACAAAAGAAAACAAGTCTCCATTTGATGGGAGTCAGGCAGGAGAAGAACGAAAGCCTGGCCGACTACATCAAAAGGTTCAATGAGGAGTCATTAAAAGTCTCTGATCTACAAGATGCAGTGGCGTTCGCCGCCTTAATGTCTGGACTTCAGCCGGGTCGGCTAAGATGGTCCTTGGCGGAAAACAAAGTCAAAACCTTCTCCGAAGCAATGACTCGGGACCAAAGATTCATCCAAGTTACAGACATATGTCGTCACTCAGACGATGGGAGCAAGAAGAGGAAAGAAGAAGGAAATCATAAGGACCAGTCGAAGCAACAGAAAACAGGTGGTCGGTCAGATAGGTTTAACGACCATGGCATCGACCCCCGATTCAACAAGAACAGAAGAGAAATCTACTTAGACATCAAGGACAAATCCATGATGCCCCGCCCACCTCCCATCAGAGCATCAGCCGCTCGGAGAGATAAGAGCCAATGGTGCGAATACCACAAGGAGTGCGGTCACACCACCAAGGATTGTAGGGACCTTAAGAAATCCCTTGACAACCTAGCTGACCAGGGAAAGCTGAACCGATACCTCAAGCACTCTAGTGAGGAAAAAGGCAAACAGAAGGTTGGTCAATCCAACAGCGGGGATACAGAGGGCTTCATCGGAGTCATAGCGGGTGGCTTCGCGTCGGGCGGCCTAACCGGCCGCTCACGCAAAGCCCACCTCCAGAGTCTAAAACATCAAGTACTCGACGTCCATCATCCCCGACCCGACTGTCCCATCATGACATTTGGGGAGTCCAGTCGACCACTACACACGCCCCACGACGACCCCTTGGTCATCGAGCTCAAAGTGGCTAATGCCAGAGTCAAACGGGTGTTAGTGGATAGTGGATCCTCAGTAGATATAATCACACTAGAGTGCCTCAGGAAACTGAAGTACAATGAAAGGGATGTAACCCCACTCAATCAGCCACTCATAGGCTTCGGGGAAATCGGTACATCCCGTCTGGATCCATAAAGTTACTACTCGGATGGGAGAGAAGGGCGAAAGGAAGAAGCCTACCGATTGACTTCCTAGTGGTAGACATCCTCTCGCCATACAACATCATAATGGGAAGACCAACCCTGAACAAGGTCAAGGCATCAATTTCAATTTATCAGCTCCTCATGCAGTTTGAAACCGACGAGGGTAAAGTCGGAAAGATCCAGGGGGGAATAGCGAGGGCGCTAGGGAATGTTATGTAAACAAATCGAAAAGTAAGGTCGACGTCCCAGAGGACTCGAAGAAAAGAAAACGAGAAGATGGTCAGCCCTCAAGTGGGCTCGGGGTTTACCTTACCGAGAATCCCAAGCAATATGAGCGCCCTCAGCCAGCCGAGGATGACGAAGAAGTCATCATTGATGAGAAACACGGTCGGACTTTGAGAGTAGGCAAGGCCATGGACCCTCAAACAAGAAAGGAGATCATTCAAGTGTTAACAGAGTACAGAGACGTCTTCGCCTACGAAGCCCTTTGAAATGCCCGGGCTCGACCCTAAAGTGATGTGCCACGAGCTAAACATCAAAGAGGGGTTCAAGCCGGTCAAACAAAAGCTGAGGCATCAAGGCCCCAAAGAAACACCGCGGCAGCTGCCGAAGTCAAGAAATTGCTCGAAGCGGGGTTCATTGAAGAATGTCAGTACTCGGAATGGCTGGCCAACGTTGTCCTAGTCAAAAAGTCGAGTGGGGCATGGAGAATGTGCGTGGATTTTACAGACCTAAACAAGGCCTGTCCAAAAGATAACCACCCTCTGCCCAAAATCGACAGGTTGGTCAACTCGACGGCAAGCCATGCTCTCCTAAGCTTCATGGATGCAAACGCGGGGTATCACCAAATCCCGATGGCAGAACATGATCGAGTTCATACCGCCTTCGTCACCAATCAAGGGGTGTATTGCTACAAGATGATGCCATCGGGCTCAAGAATGCTGGAGCTACGTATCAGCGCACAGTCAACAAAATATTCAGCGATCAACTGGGTCGGAACATCGAAGTATACGTCGACGACATGATCGTCAAAAGCAAGATTCAGGGCGATCACCCCTCAGATTGGAATGAGACCCTCAGCACGCTGAGGCAATTCCGTATGATGCTGAACCCCAAAAAGTGCGTCTTCGGGGTAAAGGGAGGGAAGTGCCTCGGATTTCTAGTGGATCAAAGGGGAATCGAAGCGAATCCCGATAAAATCAAAGCCGTAATGGAGATGAAGTCCCCTCATAATGTAAGAGAAGTGCAACGCCTAACCGGCTGTTTGGCCGCTCTCGGCCGCTTCTTATCCCGATCGGCGGATAAGAGCCTTCACTTCTTCAAAGCTCTGAAGAGAAAGGAATTCACCTGGGACGACGAAGCCGAGCAGGCTTTCACCTCCCTCAAAACCCATTTATCAACACTCCCCAAACTTATTTCCCCCTTGTCGGGAGAAACGTTGTTCGTTTGCTTAGCTGTCTCAGAATATGCGCTTAGTGCGGTTCTGATAGCTGAGAGAGAAGAAAAGCAGCACCCAGTCTACTTCATCAGTCATGCCTTTCGAGGAGCCGAGGCCAAATACAGTGAAGTTGAAAAAATGGTCTTTGCCTTAGTAATGGCCAGTCGGAAACTCAAGCCTTACTTCCAGGCTCATCCCATTAAAGTTCTCACAGTTCAAACGCTCAGAAAGCTCATCGAAAGCAGAAACCACTCTAGTCGGATGACCGACTGGGCGGACCAGCTAGCAGACTTTGGGTTGGAATATGAGCCTAGGAGGGCGATCAAAGCCCAGGCCTTGGCCGATTTCATAACTGAATGTACATCCAGGCCCCCAGTCAGCCGACAAGATAGTTGGGAGTTGCAAGTAGACGGCTCGTCCACCAAAACAGGGTGTGGAGCCGGGTTGGTTATCAAACCCCCGGTTGGAGATAAGATGGAATACGCCATCAAATTCGAGTTCTTGGGCTCTAACAACGAAGCTGAATACGAGGCCCTAATCCTCGGACTAGAGATATGCATCCTAGCTAGGGCCACCGTGATTAATGCTAAATCCGACTCACAGCTGATAGTGGGTCAGGTATCGGGCGAGTACGAGGCCAAAGAGGATAACATGAGAATGTATTTGGCCAAGGACCAGGACATCATCAACGGCTATCTCAGTTCACTATCACACACATACCCCGATCAGAAAATCAACAGGTTGATGCCTTAGCTCGGACGGCCAGTTCGGCGGAAGGGTCTGCTCCTCGAACAATCATGTGGGAAGTCCTTCGACAGCCTAGCATCAATGGCAAGGAACAACTTGCACTGGATTGGACATCTACATGGATGGAAGAGGTAGTCAGGTATTTAAGAGATGGGGATCTGCCCGAAAATCACAAAGAAGCCGAGCGAGTCAAGCACAAATCCGGATGGTTCTTGTGGCACGAGAACCAGCTCTACAAAAAATCCTTCACCCACCCCTTGCTCAAATGTGTCACTCCCGAGGAAGGGAATTAGATCCTCAGGGAGATCCACCAAGGGGCATGTGGAAGCCATCAAGGGGGAAGAACCATTGTCGGAAAAGCTCTTAGAGCTGGATATTAATGGCCTACTCTCAAGTCGGATGCTCATGAACTGGTGCAGAGGTGCCCATCCTGTCAGATCCACTCGGACATCCCAAGAGCACCAACCACCCCCTTAACAACAATTCAAGCAGTTCTGCCATTCGATAAATGGGGTATGGACCTACTCGGACCGTTTCCCCTATCCTCAGGTTAAAGAAAGTTCCTTATGGTCGCCATTGATTACTTCACCAAATGGACGGAGGCCGAGCCACTCTCCTCTATAACGGACAAACATGTTCAAACGTTCATCTGGGGGAACATCATCACCAGATTCGGAGTTCCTAGGGTATTAATCTCCGACAATGGACGCCAATTCAACAGCGGCCCCACTCGGGATTATTGTGCCCGCTTCGGAATATGCACCAAATTCTCCGTAGTCTCCAGGCCACAAACGAACGGGCAAGCTGAGTCGGCTAATAAAATAGTCCTCAAAGGGATAAAGAAATCCTTAGAAGCCGCTAAGGGAGCATGGGTCGACGACCTACCCGGGCTCCTCTGGTCGGCTCGAACTACTGTGAAGGAAGCGACCGGGCACTCGCCATTCAGCCTTGTGTACGGAAGCGAGGCGGTCTTACCAGTGGAGATTAGCATCCCATCTCCTCGAATGACCTTCTATGAATTTGAGAAGAACGAGGAAGAAAAACCGGTCAACTTAGACTTGTTGCCAGAAATAAGGGGCAACGCGCTAATCCAGTACAAACAAAAAGTTACTCGGATGTTTAATCGCCGAGTGAGGTACCGGCCAATTCAACTCGGCGATTGGGTCGTTCAGAAAGTCGAGGCCACTGGGCTCTTACACTTGAAGGGAAAGCTAGGACTTAACTGGGATGGTCCATACAAAGTCACAGAAATCATCAAGCCCGGCACATTCCGACTAGAATCCCCCGAGGGCGTTCCCCTGGCCCGACCCTGGAATGCAGACAACCTCAAAAAATACTTTGTGTAAAGTTTGTTACTTGCAATAGGGGCATATAATGTAATAGCTGTAATCATAGTTGGTCGGCACTTTTGTAGCAAAGTCAATCTTTTAAAGTTGGCTCTTTTTAGATATAGATAAACTATAGCCGGTCGGCATATTTTATATCATAGCCAGCCTATTAGACCTAACCAGTCAAAACAAATTGATGTCCTTTCTGGAAATTATAGTTTAGTCGGCAATTCTACAACTGAATCGGCCCATTAGTCAGTTTTCATTGTTCAGCCGAAATGACACCTATTCGGGAATGACTTAACCAGTCGAGAATCAGAAAATGGATCAACTCAGTCGGAGTCAATGAAGTTGATCGGATAACATTGCAATCAACAAACAAAGAAATTGAAGACAGAATGACAAGTTTCATTAAAGAAAATCAGGCATTACAAGAATTGGAGTCATTACAAAAGCGAGAGAGGCAAAATGTAAAAAACAGCCAAGTATAAATGTCGTGTCCTAAGAGCTAGGGGGAGGGAGATCAGTCGCGCCCTCAGTATCAACCTCGGTGTTATCACCGACCAGTTCCCATCCCCGACCAGCATCGGCGCCTTCGTCGGCAATATCATCGTCATCGTCATCGTCATTGTCGCCGTCAATTACATCGACATTCACTCGGCCCTCTTCATCATCATCATCTTCATCAACCTCAGCTCCCTCAGCCTTCAGCCGAGCCAGGATCTCGGCGTTATCAGCGTCGATCGACATCTGATAACCTAACCAGACGTCGGCCCAGACCAAATCCGGATGAGACTCGGCCTGGACTTTCTTCAGCCGATCAAGGGCCTCGTCCTCCCCCATTTTGTGAGTCGCGCTGCCGATTTCATTAGCATAGACCTCGGTCGCATCGGTCTTCTCCCAATCGGAGAACCATTGCTCCTCGGTCTTGACCAGGCCTTCGAGCTCGGTCAGTTTGGTTTCGAGTGGCCCTGCACCCTACTCGGCCAAAAGGAGTCTCCCTCCTTTACTCGGCTTAAGCATCAGCTGGAAATGACTCGGTCAGCCACGTCCCGTTCAAGGGAAGATAATCGGGTCGGCACTCTCCCCTCATCAAGGAGCGACCTGGTCGGCCACAACCCATTCAAGGGAAGATGACCGGGTCGGCACTCTTCCTTCACCAGGGAGTGACCCGGTCGGCCATGTCCCATTCAAGGGAAGATGACCGGGTCGGCACTCTTCCTTCACCAGGGAGTGACCCGGTCGGCCACGTCCCATTCAAGGGAAGATGACCGGGTCGGCACCCTCCCCTCACCAGGGAATGATCTGGTTGGCCACATTCCCTTCAAGAGAAGATGACCGGGTCGGCCCTCACCCCAGTCAGTAGAAGATGACCGGGTCAGCCTTCTCCCCATTCAGCAGGGAGTGACCCGGTCGGTCCTCTCCCCATTCAGTGAGAGTTGACCGGGTCGGCATCTCTCCTTCAAACAGGAAAGGGACCCGGTCGGCGTTCCTCCTTCTAGCAGGAAGTAAGCCGGGCGCCAACCAGTCAGAAATAAGACGGCCGTTATTCCGCCACAAACAGGCATCCCACCAGTCAGATTTCCGTGATCCCCCATCTCTGGCGTGGGGCTAATTGTTTGGGCTCAATTAATCAGCAGCCCAATAAGGAGCCTAAAAGCCTCCTAAAGTATGGGACAGGTGGCAGCAGTGGGTCCCACCTGTAAGTTGACCTAATCACCAGTATTTGGGAAATCTCTAAGAGGGGTGAAATAATCATTGCCTGAAAAGGTAACATGCCCATTGGTACCAAAAAGGCCCATCTGAACAAAGTTTCCTGTCTGGGAAATCCCCAACACTATAAAAACCAACTGCTTCATCAATGAACAGGTATTCAATTCTCACCTAACAAACTAGAGCATCTCTCTCTAGACTTTATCTCTCTACCACAATCTCAACTGACTTGAGCGTCGGAGGGGCGATCCCGGAAACACCCCCGGGGTAGTCTAACGTCATTTTGCAGGATTCAGGTGTACGGACATCGGAGCTCAGACGAACGCTCTTGGGGCCCACATCAGATCTCACAACATATTATAATCCTTAATTTCTTAGCAGAAACAATGCCCATTGTCAAAGAAAATAATAGAAGTACTTTATATTTTAATTATAGTTCTTAATTATTTAACCATATTATTTTTACCTTGCTTATGTAATAAATATTGGAGTCACCCTACAGGTCCTTTGATTTTCAATACCTCTGCTTTCAATTGGCACTCAAAAGCACCAACATTTCAGTTAAATCCGTTTTCTTGGACAAAGGTACAATATTTTATTCACTTATTAGTACTTTGATATACTTTCTCCGTTGAATGTAGCTAGACCCGACCATAAACAGGCCCAAAACAGGACTAAGAACAGTGCCTCATTTTTAAAGGGTCCCCAAATTATTGAATAAAAAGGAATGAAAGAATTTTTTTGTAAACACAAAACAGAAACCGCAAAAGTCACAATAAGTTATCACTTGTCAAGTAATACTACTTTCTCTCTCCCTCTCCTTACTTTTCTCCCTAAATCTCTCAATTTTCTCTCTCTTGGTCCTTACCTTCTTTATCTCTTTGTTCCTTATGTGTCCCTTTACCTTCTTTTCTATAATGGCTATAAATTTTTTTAGAAAATAAAAGAGCAATGGCTTAATTTAGGGGAATCAACAGCTTGTAAATGGCGAATCGCTGATTCGCCAAGCTTGTAAATGGTGAATTATGTGGGAGCTTGTAAACAAGTTGCTCTTTTAGTTAGCTTCCACATAAGAAAAGTTTCATTTGCCCTCTGATCCAAGAGATAACAGTGGCTTGATTTTGCTTGTTTATTTTCATATTAAATTTTATAAATACCGAATTATCCGAGTTAAATAGGCGAAATTCCCTTAATGTATTTTTGAAACAATTGTGCCTTTGAATTTTTTTTTTATATGGGCCTCTTTTTCAATATCAGCACAGGGCCTTCATATTGCTGGAGTCGGGCCTGAATATAGCCTTAAAAATTTTATCTGCTTCATATCTTTGTAGCTATAAATGTGAAAAGAAATGGAATAGCATGAGAAAATGGAATAGCATGAGAAAGGTAAAATTAAAATTTGTAGATATTTAAACCATGATTAGACTAAGACGAATATGTTGGGTTTGATCTTCAGGTAGCGAGCATAATATTTCTTGATTCACCTGTTGGCACAGGATTCTCTTATGCAACAAATCCAGAAGATTACTACACAGATGATATTACATCATCAGAACATATTTATCAATTTTTGAGAAAGGTAAGGAAAGTACTTACTATCAGGGTGCAATTAAGTGGAATATTTGATGACATATTAACAAGCATCCTTTATCGAACGAAGTTATATTTAGAAATTAGCTAATACTTCATCCGTTTTTCTTGTTGTACCATATCAACATTTGAAACTAGTCAACGTTGACTCTCTTGTATTATTTGTTTGTAAAACTAAGTCGTGTGAGATGTATCTTGTTAGATTTTTCTCTAACCCAAAGTACTAACTAGAGTTGCGTGTTGACGAACGTGTCAAATCCTCTGGGTACAGCTAAAAAAACTGGCAGAAGGAACATTTTGGATAAGTTAATTGGTAATTGGGAATAATACATCTATTAAGGAAAGCCAAAACTATATGTTGTACCCTGTATTAGCTATATATGCATAATGGAACGTCGATACACTAAGAAGTAGTAGGAAGGATACTGTTGTAGCCTAAATAATCGACGGCTCTCTAGGAGACACGTGGATCCATCAGGAGCATCCACGTGTCCCCTCAAAAGGAGTGAAAAAGAGGCGTCAACTCTGAGTTTTACTGAGAAAAGAGTAAAAGCCCACCTTTTGGCCTAAAACATACTCAGGGCCCAAAACCCAAGAAAAGGCTGCATGTGATTGGTTGATGATCAACTCCCAATCCTTGCCTACCACGTGTCATGTTCTGATTGCCTAGCCAATCAGGAGCCCTTAATCTAGGGTAACCTCAAGAGGCAACAATCAGATCTCAAACACTATAAATACTCCCCTTCAAATCAGGAGAAAGGAAATTCATTGAACAGTGTGCCCTTACTCTGAAAAAATTCTCTCTCACTTTCTCTCTCTATCTCTACTTTACCTTTCCACTCCTGATACCTGACTTAAACTTCGGAGGGGGAACCACCACCCAAACCTCCAGGGTGGGTTCCTTTTATGCAGGTTTGGGAACGGAGCTCGGGATCGGATTTATCTGACTAGGACATCGTTGCACAAGTCTCCATTGAAGAACATCTTGAGGGATAATAGATTACTTGCAAGCCAAGGAGACTAAACATTTGACGCCGTCTGTGGGGAGACGCAACGATGACTGATTGTCAATCGTCCAATGTAGCCAGAAATAGAAGTTTTCATATTAGAGTTGAAGATACCGTAGATCACGAGAGACCACCTCGAGGGAGGGATAGACCTCCGTCCATTGGCAATGTTCATGGTCAGAGCCATTAACCTGTCATCCAAGAAAATCTAGAACGTCTGGTGACTGTGGCTCACTTGGAGAACGTCCTTAATGATTTTCAGACTAAGATGGTAGCTGTCGTCCAGGAACAGATCAAGAACAACATGCTATTTTTCCATGTCAATCCAGATCTATCAGCTAACAATCCAATTCCTCTTAGAGGGCGTTCCCAGGAGAATCGTCCAGGTCCAAGCTGACCTGTTCGTTAAGAACCCTTAAGGAGAACAGTTAGAGAAAGACAATGTAAGTCGATGAGCAACGAAGGAAGATGGGCCTGAACCCAGTGGTCAATACCCATGATAATGTTCGTCCAAATGGGCACCGAATGAAAACAGAGTCCAGGGAGTACCTAGAGGCAAAGAAAGCTGCTGCATTACAACGGTCGACCACAGGGTCTACAGCGTATTTGAGAGATCCCCCTCTGAGGTTACCGTCCAGAACAGAAGGAAGAAGTCTGGGCCCTTCTCTTGTTCGTCCAAGACAAGAGAAAACGGAGGTGCAACCAATGGTTTATAGGCGTCCTACCCCTGCAAACACTTCATCCAATCCCGTGTTGAAGGAATATCGTAAGGAGTTAATACCCATTGAAGGACAGCTGGGAGCTCTCCGGATCAACTGGCCAACCCCATTCTCGGCCAGGATCATGGTAGCGCCCCTTCCCAAAGGTAAAACTCCATACCATAGAACCTTTTGATGAAATAACCGATCCCGACAATCACCTATCCGCCTATAAGCATCAGATGTATGTCCAAGCCGTAGATGATGCTACTTGGTGTAAGAACTTCCCGGCTACTCTGAAGGGAGTAGCTCATAAGTGGTTTAACAATCTCCCTCCAAATTCAGTCAACAATTTCACTGAGCTCAATATTCTATTCATTGTTGCCAATCAGCAAGAGCGACAAACAAGCATGCACTTGGGCAAGGTCGTCCAAGGACCAAAAGAAGCCCTTAGAAGTTTTATTAAGAGATTCAATCTAGAAGCCCTACAGATTCAAGATCTCAATGCTGGTGTGGCCTTTGACGCCTTCATCAGGGGGCTCAGGCCAGGAAGTCTCAAGTTTGATCTTGTAAAGAAGAAAGTCACTACTCTTGCAGAAGCCTTAAAAGAGGCTGAAGTATTTATACATGCCACCGAAGTATGTGCCGAGGCAAAGCACCCTGAGTCCAAGAAACCTGAAGAGGTAGCTCAACCAAAGAAGAACAACCCTAAAAAGGCTGAGACTTGGGCTATAACCTCCACAACCACTTCGTCTAGGAGAGGCAAGAGGAAAGAAGCTGAATCTTCAGCTAATCCCATTGAATTTAGCAAGGATCAGTACTCCATTCTTATGAAGATAAAGGACCAATATGAGCTTAAGGCTCCGGCTGAAATGAAGACCCCTTACAAGAATCAGGACAAAAGCAAGTACTGCCATTTTCACAAGGACTGTGGTCATGAGACCAATGAATGTAAACACCTTAAGAGGGCGTTAGAGGATTTAGCTCGAAAAGGAAAGATGAACTCATACTTACCCCAGGGGGGAAAGAAGTATCAGAAGAGAGATGATCGTCAGAGCAAGAAAAAGGAAAGTGAGAGCACTGATGAAGATGTTGTTCTTGTCATCTCAGAAGGATTTGCAGCTGGAGGACCAACCAACAGGGGGCACAAAAACTACCTTAGGGAACTCGGCTAAATTTTATTGACAGATCAGACAAAGGCCGAGTCCTTTCCCAAGGTAGTAGTCAGTGAACAAGATCGGGGGAAACTGAGAACCCCTCATGATGACCCTTTGGTTGTGGAGATGAAGATAGCAAACCTGAGAGTAAGAAGGATTCTAATTGGCACCGGAAGCTCGACGGACATCATTAGTGCAGATTGCTTGTCTAGATTGAAGTTCGATGAGAAGAATTTAGTTCCCGTCCACCATCCGGTCATTAGGATTGGGGGAGGAATTATTCACCCTATGGGGACAGTTACTTTGCCCGTCCGAGTTGGAGAGAAGGATACCTCGCGGACTCTGTTCATAAAGTTCTTGGTTATCTGAGATTTGACGGCTTATAATGTCATTCTTGGACGGCCAACTCTGAACCATGTTAAAGCTGTGATAGTAACTCATTTAATGCTCATGAAGTTTGAATGTGATGGTGATCAAATTGGCTCCTTGTATGGAGACCAACAGGCGACAAGGGAATGTTACCTAACTACTTTGAAACCATCATCATGGAAAGCAGAAAAGCAAGACCAGACGAAGGTCACTAGAGAAGGGAAGGCGGCCGAAATTGTAAAGGACCAAGTGGCCTCTCTGAGAATGACAATTGAAAATCCTCATATGCAGGTTGCTTCCTCAAGGAAAACGCCCGAAAACCTTCCCAGCAAGAAAAGAAAGTATGTGCCCGTCAAGGAAGAGCCACCCTCATCTGGATAAGTGATGGCCATTATGGGCGTGGCCCTTGAATGTCCAGAGCATGTGGAGGCCCCAGAAGATATTTGTTTAGATGAAGCTCGTCCAGAAAGAACCTTGAAGATTGGATCTTCTCTCTCCCCAGAGCTGAGGGGCATTTTGATTAGCTTGCTCAAAGAATTTCAAGATATGTTTGCCTACTGTGTTGAAAAATTGCATGGAATTGATCCAGACATAGCCGTCCATCGGCTAAATGTTGATCCAAGCTTGAAACCTGTTCATCAGAAGAAACGACGTTTGGGACCGGCCAGAAACCAGGTTGTCGACCAAGAAGTCCAGAAGTTGTTGGAATCTCGGTTTATTAGAGAGACTTACTATCCATACTGGATAGCTAATGTGGTCATGGTACCAAAGCCTAATGGCACATGGATAATGTGCGCGGACTACACTGATCTTAACAAGGCATGTCCTAAGGACATTTTCCCTTTGCCTAAGTTGGATCGGCTGGTAGATTCCACGGCTGGCCATGCTTTGTTGAGCTTCATGGATGCTTATTCAGGATTTCATCAAATACCCATGTGGCCGGAGGACCAAGACAAAACGTCCTTTATTACAGAGAAGGGGTTGTATGGTTGGCTGAGGATGCCTTTTGGCCTCAGGAATGCTCCAGCCACTTTCCAAAGACTGATCAACATGGTCTTCCAGCCATAACTGGGAAGAAACAAGGAAGCATATATAGATGACATGATCGTAAAGAGTCAGGAAGAAGAAGACCATATTGGTGATTTGAGAGAAACCTTTGAAACTCCCAGAAAGTACAAGTTGAAATTGAACCCCAAAAAGTGCGTTTTTGGTGTCTTGGCGGGGAAGTTCTTAGGCTTCTTAGTAGATCAGAGGGGAATAGAAGTCAATCCTGAAAAAATCCAAGCTATTCTAGACATGAAGTCCCCGTCAATGATAAAGGAATTCAAGCATCAGACGGGTTGTCTAGCTGCCCTTGGACGTTTCTTGTCTAAGTCGGGAGACAAGTGTCATCATTTTTTCGCTACTATCAAGAAGAAAGCTAAGTTTGAATGGACAACGGAAGCTGAACAAGCACTTCAGCAAGTCAAAGATCACCTTCGTCAGTTACCTAGGTTGGTCAATCCAGCCGAGGGGGAAAAACTGTTTGTATACTTAGCCGTATCTCCTCAGGCCGTGAGTGCTGTTCTACTGGCCGAAAGAGAGTCTATGCAATTCCAATATACTTTGTAAGTCATGTCCTCAAGGACGCGGAATGTAGGTACACACCGGTCGAGAAGTTTGGGTTGGCACTTGTCATGGCCAGCAGGAAATTGAGGCCTTATTTCTTGGCTCACAGTATACTAGTTTATATTGACCAACCTCTGAAGCATGTTCTACAAAAGATGGAAGCTGCTGGACGGATGCTGAAGTGGGCTGTTGAACTAAACATGATCGACATATCTTTTGAACCAAGAAAAGCTATTAAGGGGCAAGCCTTATCAGATTTTATAGTTGAGCTCACTCACCAACTATAGAACCGATATCTGATCCGGCCGAAGGAAGAAAGCATTGGCCGCTCATGGTAGATGGTTCATCCACTGTCAATGGATGTGGGGCAGGAATCATTTGTCAATCTCCAAGAGGGAGATAAATTTGAATATGCATTAAGCTTCCAAACTCCGCCTGTGAGTGTCTGTGTGACATTCACTGCCGGTCTCAAGCCCGGATAAAGGAGGAGAGTTGCGGTAGGTTTGGGGCGGCCAGCATAAAACATAGTCCCATATCATGACATGAATCGACAAATGAAAAAACGTGGGGGCGTCCCCTACTCGCCGACGCGCCGCACTTCATAGACCCGGTGTAGTGATAAGTATGCAAGGGTTGCTAGGTCGTCGCCCGGAGGCGGCGCCATCCCTGGCGCCCGGGGGTGGTGTCAAATATGCAAGGGTTCCCGCATCAGGGACGGGTGCGGGTAAAGAAGTTAGTCCAGGGTAGTGGTAGTGGTAGGGGTAGTAGGTTGCGCTTTGGAACATGGAACATTGGCTCTTTGACGGGAAGATCGGCGGAGGTGGTGGAGGTTATGAGGAGGCGAAAGATTCACATAATGTGCCTTCAAGAGACTAAGTGGGTTGGTGGAAAAGCAAGAGAACTAGCCCCGTGGGGTTATAAGCTTTGGTACTCCGGAAAGGATAAGTGTAGGAATGGAGTAGGCATCATTATTGATAAGGAATATATTGATGATGTGGTGGAAGTTTCGAGGAAGAGTGACCGCATTATGAGTATCGAGGCTAGTATTAGGGAGTAATGCGGTGACTATCATAAGCGCATATGCGCCGCAAGTAGGATTGGAAGCATTTATTAAACAACAATTTTGGGAGGATTTGGAGGAGGTTGTGCAACGAGTGCCTATTAATGAAAAATTGATCATTGGTGGGGATCTTAACGGACATGTGGGCACTAGTCGAGTTGGCTTTGAGAGCATTCATGGAGGTTTTGGGTATGGGGAGAGAAATGAAGCCGGGAAGTGATATCTTGGATTTCGCATTAGCCTATGGTCTTAGTATTATGAACACTTGGTTTGAGAAAAGAGAATCTCACCTTGTGACGTATAGGAGTGGAAGTAACGCGAGTCGATTGACCTCTTTTTAGTAAGGAATGGTTGGCGGAAGAGTTATACAAACCGCAAGGTGATACCGGGTGAGAGCGCGACCACCCAACATAGACTAGTCGTGCTTGATTTCCGGGGTAGGGAGTCTTTAAGAAAGCGAAAACCCAATGTGGAGCCGCGAATCAAGTGGTGGAAGCTCCAAGGGGAGCATAAAGAGAACTTCTTAGCTAAGATGGCTAATAAAGATATTTGGGCTTGTAACACGGAAATGGATGTAGATTCGATTTGGACAAAGATAGAACTTGGTATAAAGGAAGTGGCGAAAGAGGCCCTTGGAGAATCTAAAGGAACCGTACCATCAAGTAAGGACACATCTTGGTGGAACGAGGAGGTGAGACAAGCGATAAAAAACAAACGAGAAAGTTATAAACTTTTGGGAAAAGATAGCAGCGATGTGAACTATGAGAAGTACAAAGAGGCGAGAAAAGAAGCCAAGAAGGCAAGACGGAAGCTAAAGCACGGGTAAACAAAGAGCTTTATGCAAGATTGGATACGACGAGAAGGTGAAAAAGACATTTATAGAATTGCGCGTATGAGGGACAAGAAGACAAGAGACATAAGAAAGGTAAAATGTGTCAAGGGTGTGGACCAAAGAGTGCTTGTGGAGGATGAAGAGATAAAGGATAGGTGGAGGTCGTACTTTGATACCTTGTTCAACGGTGATAAAGCACAAGACATCGGGGATGTACACATTCCGCCAAGTATGTTAAATCGAGAGTTTATGAGGAGGATTCAAAAGGGAGAAGTCGTTGCGGCATTAAAAAAGATGGGATTGAAGAAAGCTACGGGGCCGAGATGGCATACCTATCGAAGTTTGGAGGTGTTTAGGGGGGGAGAGGAATCGAATGGGCGACAACATTCTTCAACATGATTTGGAGACACAACAAAATGCCATTAGAATGGAGGAAGAGTACTTTGATTCCTTTGTATAAGAACAAAGGCGATGTACAAGATTGTACCAACTACCGAGGAATCAAACTAATGAGTCATACGATGAAACTCGGGAAAGGGTGATTGAGCAAAGACTTAGGAAACATGTGAAGATATCGGAGAACCAATTTGGATTTATGCCCGGAAGATCGACTATAGAGGCCATCCACCTCTTAAGACAAACAATGGAACATTACCGTGATAGGAAGAAGGATCTACATATGGTTTTCATTGATTTGGAGAAGGCATATGATAGAGTACCAAGAGAAATACTTTGGTGGGCGTTGGCAAGGAAAGGTGTTCCACAAAAATATATAGATATCATCAAGGATATGTATGAGGGGGCAACTACGAGTGTGCGGACTACGGTGGGGAGGACAGAAGAGTTTCCTATTACGATCGGAGTGCATCAAGGTTCTGCACTTAGTCCCTTTCTCTTTGCCCTAGTCATGGACGAACTAACGAGGTCAATTCAAGATGATATACCATGGTGTATGATGTTTGCGGATGATATTGTGTTGATTGATGAAACAAAGGAAGGTATTGAGAGAAAGTTGGAATTGTGGAGACATACATTAGAAGCCCGGGGTTTTAGATTGAGCAGAAGTAAGACGGAGTATATGGAGTGCAAGTTCGGTGGGGTTACAAGCAACGAGGCGAGGGCGGTCACTTTGGATAGCAAAGTGGTTCAAGGATCGAACGTCTTCCGTTACCTAGGATCCATTCTCCAAAAGGATGGAGAACCGGATGGAGACGTGGCTCATAGAATTAACGCGGGTTGGTTAAAGTGGAAAAGCGCCACTTGGATTCCTTTGTGATTCCGGTATTCCCCAAAGCTTGAAGGGAAAGTTCTACCGTACGGCAATTAGGCTCGCTTTGTTATATGGCACCGAATGTTGGGCGGTGAAACAATGCCACGTCCATAAGATGAACGTGGCGGAGATGCGTATGTTGCGGTGGATGTGTGGCCACACAAGGAAAGACCGATTAAGAAATGAAGTGATCCGGGGAAAAAGTTGGAGTTGCATCCATTGAAGAAAAGATGAGGGAGAATCGGTTAAGATGGTTTGGTCATGTGAAAAGGAGATCAGGTGATGCACCGGTGAGAAGAATTGAAGAGTGGAGGAGTAACCAAGTTGTAAGGGGTAGGGGAAGACCTAAGATGACTTGGTTGAAGGTAATTGAAAGTGATATGAGGTTACTTGGGATTGAGGAGAGCATGACGTTGGATAGAAGTGAGTGGAGGGGGTATCCATGTGGAGGAAGGGGTGTGATTTCGCATTTATTTGTTTTTCTCAATTGTGTTGGTATTAAAACCTTTTGTTGAAAACCTCTTTTAAAACTTGTTGGTGTAAACCTTGCTTTAAAAAAAAAAAAAAAAAAAAACCTTTTTATCACTCTTGGCGATGCCATCTCCTTTGGTGACGGTTTCAGTTGACGATTCATGTTAGCCGACCCCAAATCACTTTGGGAATAAGGCTTAGTTGTTGTTGTTGTTGTTTATTAAGCTTCCAATTCCAAGCGTCCAATAATGAAGCTGAATATGAAGCACTTCTGGCTGGGATCAAGATGTATAAAGCGGCGGGGGCTTTAGAGATTGAGGCCAGACTCTCTCTTAGTCGTCAGTCAAGTCAATGGAGATTTTGAATGTAAAGAAGCGTCAATGAGCAAATATAAGCGTCTGATCAAGGATGAGATTGAGCCCTTAAAGCGATTTGTTCTCGACCAAGTGCCAAGGTAGAAAATCATCAAGCTGATGCTCTCTCAAAATTGGCCAGCTCTGTTGATTGTGATGCACCAAGAACTATTTTCTGGGAAGTTAAGACGAAAAAGAGTATTGAGCTAGAACAAGTCATGTTCCTTAGCCGAGGGGCAGTTTGGATGGAGCCCATTATAGAATTCAAGAAGACAGGACGACTACCTTCAGACCCTGTAGAGGCTAAGTACGTAAAAGCCCGAGACAATTGGTTTGAGTTGTGGGACGAAACACTCTACAAGAAGTCATTCAATCGTCCTCTTCTTAAGTGTATCACCAGGGAAGATGGACTAGAAGTGCTGAAGGAACTCCATGAAGGAGCTTGTGCATCCCACATTGGGGGAAGAGCATTGGGGGAAAAGGCTTTAAGGATTGGGTATTATTAGCCTACATTGAAAGAGGACGCTCTGGCATATGCAAAGAAGTGTGATAGCTGCCAGAAGCATAAAACTTGCTCCAGAAACCGTCCAACTACCTAACTCCCATCCTATTTCCTCTTTCTTTTGCAAAGTGGGGCATGGATCATCTGGGACCTTTTCCTGTGGCCGTGGGGTAGAAGAAGTTTGTCATTGTCGTTGTAGACTACTTCACTAAATGGATAGAAGCTGAAGCAATGCGGGGTATAACAACGAACGACGTCAAGGGGTTTATTTGGAAGAACATTATAACCTGGTTCGGCATGCCACAGTCCATTGTTTTTGGCAATGGTCCACAGTTTGAAACGCCAAAGCTGAAAAATTAGTTGGCAGAAAGAGAAATCAAAGCTCATTTTGCTGCAGTCGCCCACCCACAAGCCAACAGGCAAGTAGAATCCTGTAACAAGATCCTCTCTAATGGTATAAAAAGAAAGCTAGATAATGCCAAAGGATTATGGGTTGAAGAGCTACAGCTGGTATTATGGTCCATCGGAACTACGGCCGAGAACTCTACATGAGATACACCTTTCATGCTTGTCTATGGAACTGAAGTCGTCTTGCGCATTGAGATAGAAGAACCCACCCTGCGAGTCATGCTGTACACAGAAGAAGCCAATTGGGCTGCTTTACGCACATCCTTGGACCAAGTACCAGAGGTCAGGGGCAATGCACTATTAAGAATGCAATTGTACAAGCTGCAAATGGCTCGGGACTTTAACAAGAGAGTCGCTAGACGACCACTCAAGGTAGGGGATTTGCATCTGAGGAAGATGGAAGCTGTTGGACGAGCTAAGGAGCTGGGTAAACTGACACCAAACTGGGAAGGACCCTATCTGATAGTCCAGGAAGTGCGAAGCGGAGCTTTTCGTCTCCAAGATATGGATGGACGACCAATACAACGTACTTGGAACTCAGACACATTGAAGAAGTACCATGTCTGACTCAGATAATTGGCAAGAATTTCACAGTAGTTTGTAGTCCCAAACAAGTGCCACGGCACAAAAAAGAGAACTAGAAATGTATACATGTATCTTGGCACTTCGTCAAGCAAAATTCATATAATACAATTTCTACTTTCTCCCTATATTGTTCTTTTATTTTTACTAAGTTGTTCACTTTGGGGCATTTTTACCACCAGTTAGTTTAGTGGTCTAAAAGTGACATTAACTTAGATAAAATTACAAAGAACTATAGACGTCCAAAGTAAAAGATAAACAATGGACATTACAACATGGAATAACCATTTCTCTGACGCACATTGCTTCCTCAAGGAGACCGACCAATGTGTAATAAACCGAAAAAGGTATATCACACATCTGGTTAACCAAATAATGATAGTATCTAGTAAGAGAAACATCATGGTTCCTAAAAGGAAGCTGACCAGAAATAAGCAAGCCTAAGTAAAGGAATCTTACTTTCAAATGCAAGGTCAACTAAGAAGTAAAGACTCTAGTAAGGGCTCACTACTTCAAGACGAGGATTGCTTCCTTAAGGAAGCCGGCCAAAACATGGTTCGTCCATAAAACAACAAAATATAAATTGCATATAGGTACCAAAGCTCGTCCTAAAGGAAAAAGTTATGCTGGCTCGACCGAAGTTGGTCGCTCTCCTTCTTGGTACAAAGCCCGTCCATAATACAAGGACGAGGTAAGCCCAAGAAGGTGGGGATACAGCTAAACCCTTGGAACTTTAAGGACGAGTCAAGATCGAAGGCCATCCAAAAAACAGGACGAGCTACAATAATACTTGGCTTATTTGTGGAAAGTTTGAAGAACGTCCAAAGACAAGGACAAGAGTCACCCTTTCCTTAACTAAGCTCGAAGGCCGTCCAAAAAACAGGACGAGCCACAATAATACTTAGCTTATTTGTGGAAAGCTTGAAGAACGTCCAAAGACAAGGACGAGACTCCCCCTTTCCTTAACTAAGCTCGATGGCCGTCTGAAAAACAGGACGAGCCACAATAATACTTGGCTTATTTCAGGAAAGTTTGAAGATCGTCCAAAGACAAGGACGAGACTCACCCTTTCCTTAACTTAAGCCCGAAGGCCGTCTGAAAAGCAGGACGAGTCTCATCTATTGATGAAAGTCTGCAGATCGTCCAACGACAAGGACAATATTCATCTATTGTTTAATTAAGCTTCAAGGACGTCCAAGAAGAGTTGGACGAGTCTCAGTTATACTTAATGAAAATTTAAGTGTGATGTTGGAACCAAAAGACAAGCATTGACAAAAGATCATTCCATTAAACGTCAAAAGAGGCTTTACAACCTAGTCTAAAACAAAAAGGACTAAGCTACAATGGCGAACAAGCCAAGATACTTAGAAAAATTATCCTAAGTTAGGTACTTCATTCGGCAGGAGTATCTTGGTCGTCCACATGAGACTCTCCCTCATCATCCACCTCTTTGTCTGAGGAATCAAGGAAGGTGGGAGGCTCTTCAGCAGTCACCATTTCCCGATGGACGCTCTCTAGAAAGGCCAGGCGGCGCTCAAAGCGAGGAACTTCCTCGGGTGCTGCCAGCATCTCAAAGGCCTTGAGAGCCCAGTCCTTGGACGTCTCAGTGACCTGGCTAAGGCCTTCCTTGGTATCATTGTAGGTCTGCTGAACCTCCCCTGTCAGCCGAGCATTCTGGGCCCTTAGAAGGAGATTATCCCTCCTAAATAGAAAAACGGCCACAAGAGGAGTATCCCTCTAGCCCTTCAGCTCAGCTGAAACGGTGTCCAAGGCTAGCTTCAATTGGTCCTTCTCCTTGAATATGTCGTTGATGGTGACGATGAACTTCTTGTTGTTGGCCTCCAGTTCGGCCGACCGTTTCTCCCAGGCCTCCCGGGATAGACGGTGAAGAGTCTCCGCCTGCTCAATGTCGTGCATGGTCTTGTCACCGGCCGTTGTAGCTTGATGGACGAGATGCTTATTCTCCTTCCTAAGCTCTCTCGCCCAGTCCTCAGTCAAAATGATGCGAGCAAGTAGCTGAAATAACAAAGATCAAGCAAGTCAGTAGACGAGTCACAACATAAAAAATTGGTACAAGTACAAAAATGAAACGATAATAAAATGTGCCTCAGCAGCAAGTTGTGACATCTAGCCCACATGTCCAGACGATGCTCCCCTCAAGCCCTTTATGTAGGACTCAGGGTAGCATTTGAACAGCTCCTGCTTCAGCCGATCTCGTTCAGCCCTTGACATTTTCGCAAAGGCAGCAGAAGACTCCTCGTCTGAGTCCACTGTAGGAGCAGCCGAGGCTGAAGCAGGTCCTTTATCCTTATCTGAAAGAGGGGGGGAGTCAGTTCTCTTGATGGGGATGAGTACTGCTTGTCTGTTTGACGGACTCATTGAACGTCCACGGACCTGCAGCGTCCTAACTATGTTAAGATAATATGACTCACCCGAAGATAGTGACGCCGCCCTAATAGATAGCGGCATTTGGGAGACCAGCATGGCAACCGAGCCGCTGAAGGCTGGTTTGTCTTCAGTGGTCGTGTCCGGCTTCCAATCCACTAACGCCAGAGCGGAGTCCGGCTTAACCTCAGGTTGATCAGTTGTGACCAACTCATCAATAGGAACAGGGTCCGGCTCTTTTTCTTCCATTGCCGGGGCATCCGTGGACAGTTCATCCTTCAAAGTTTTGTCCTTGGGAGGCTGGATAGTCTTTCCTCCTACCCTGTTGCCGGTTGGGGTGGCCTTGGGCTTTTTCACGAAGCCCTTAGGCTTCTTGGTCAAGGGCTGATCACCCGCCGCCGCAGGCCTCTTCTTAGACGAAGAAGACCTCCCAGGCAAGGTCTTGTTGGTTGGTGCATTTTTCTGCAAAAATAAACAAGTCACAAGAATGATCGTCCAAAGGAGAAAAAGCTTAAATAATGTGCTTTGGACGCACCCTGATTGCTAAAGCAAGCCGTCCAGTTGAACTCCAGACGAGGATTGATCGATGAAGGAAACCGTCCAAACATGGACGACTTCTTTCTTCAAGACAACCTCGTCCAAAGCCCGATAATCAACTTGGACGAACCATCTAGGTTCTCGTCCAAGGCCAGCGTCAAATTACAGACGAGGATGGCTCGACGAAGGAAGCCGTCCAAAATTAGACGCCTTCCTTCGTCGAGGCTCCCTCGTCCAAGATCCAATAATCACCTTGGATGGACCATTCACGGCCTCGTCCAAGGCCATTATCAAAATTCAAGACGAGGAAGGTTCGATGAAGGAAGCCGTCCAATCATGGACGCCTTCCTTCCTCGAGTAACCCTCGTCCGAAATTTCAAGAGCCAAAGGAAGTCGGCCATATGTGGCCGCTTTCCTTCCGTAAAGGACCCCCGTCCAAAGTAAAGAAGATGCTTTAAGACGTCAAAAAAAACAAAAAATTTACCAGAGTTTCAGCGCTCGTCTTGACGAACTCCTTCCACAGGTTATCAGTAAACTTGGACATACTGATATCGCCCGTCCAAGATTTTCAGAGAATTGCTATGGATGACTCTGCAAAATAGAAATTAAGAGGTTAGTCAGATACACATTTTTGACGGGGTTGTTTATGTAGAATTTTTGAAAATATACCTCTATCCTCGGTCAACCGCAAGCCAACGGCGACCAAGAAGTTATCGTCATAAAACATCTCTTTGAAGGGAATCCAGTTAGCTAGCCCTTTAAAGGATGTGTGATTTGGTCTGGAATACTCTTTTATTTTAAAGTATTCCATCACCTCCTCGTCAAATCTATGCTCTAAGTCCAAAAAGGATTTCCCTCGTCCAGTATTCATGACGGTCCGGCTATAAAAACGGTACCCCTCAGTGACAAAATCGTTGGCCGCTCTGAGAAAAATAAAGTCGGCTTTCCAGTCATGCATCTTTGAATGCTTGCCCCTAGAGGTAAGGAAGCCAGGGCGGTTGCAGATGCTGAGCCAAGCTCCGTCCACTGTCCCGGGAACCTTATACGCATAATGAATCAGAGTGAAGGCTGGGAGAGAAAGGGCCAAGCCGCGCAACTCGCATACAGCTATGAATGTTAGAATGTTGTGCCAGGCATTGGACGCCAGTTGGTTATGGCCGATGTTGTAATGCCTTAACACCTGCTCGACAAAGTCGTGGAGAGGGAACCTTGAACCCGCGTCCAAGGCTAGCTTGTAGACGGCGAAGTGGTTCTTATGAGCGCTCAAAATTTTAGCGTCCTTATTGGGTATGACGAAAGAAAAGTCCGGCATGGGCATAACAGTGGATGAGTAGCTGGAATCAGGGCCAATTTTTTCCAACCACCTACGATTGACTAAAATAAAGCAAGAATCAGAGAGGGGACCTAAACGTCTCCTAATTTCAGACGAAGTAGTGGAGGGATCGTCCGATTCTTCAGCAGTGCTGGAGTCACCCTCGTTATTGCCTTCGCCGGCTTTCTCCGTATTGATCTCCCTACCAGACAGACTGGGTTTGGATTTGCTTCAAGGTTTTTTCCCCACTATGGTTAGGGGAAGTAGGCCCGGTCAATGGTTGAGCACTTTGGGTCTCCCTCGTCTCATCTGGAACACATCCAGTAGATTCCTCCATTTCAGAGCTATAAGAAGGGAGAATTATTCTTCGCCTTAGACGGGACGTTTGCTTGACGCACGCCAGATTACCCTGCACAGGTAAAGACTCGATCGTCTAACTTTGCCCGCCAAAACCATAAAAAAAATATAATTGGCCAGAATCGGCCCAACTCTAGAATGTGCCGAAGAAGAAGTACTATCGGTTCTAGTGTCAGGGCAAACTTTTGAACAACCAGGATTATTTGACGAAGAAGAGGAATCCATTTTATTGATTTTTTAAGAAAAAATAAAGAATAAAGGAGAACAAAGAAGAAAGAAAGGATACCTGACGAAGCGCTTGGACGATTCGGTGAAGAAAACAAAAACCGGACGAGCTCACTCTCTCTCTAGAAAACAAGAAAAAACGCAGAGCCTCTCTCTCTAGAAAATTTCTCTCAAGGTGTGAAATGATTAACGTGAGGACAAAGTAGCATATTTATAGGGGGTGAAAAATCCTTCTAGACCGGTTAAAAGTTGACCGGTAATGATTAAACCAGTTAAATATGACCGGTAAAGCCCAAACAATGGCGCGTCTTTGCATCTTTTTGAAATTGAGGTAACTTCCTCAGGTAAAAGGGCATTAACCGTTTTGGAGCCAACAATAAAAACTCTTTTAGGGGCAAATGTTGTAGCCTAAATAATCGACGGCTCTCTAGGAGACACATGGATCCATTAGGAGCATCCACGTGTCCCCTCAAAAGGAGTGAAAAAAAGGCTAAAACTCTGAGTTTTACTAAGAAAAGAGTAAAAACCCACCTTTTGGCCTGAAACATACTCAGGGCCCAAAACCCAAGAAAAGGCTGCATGTGATTGGTTGATGATCAACTCCCAATACTTGCCTACCATGTGTCATGTTCTGATTGCCTAGCCAATCAGGAGCCCTTAATCTAGGGTAACCTCAAGAGGCAACAATTAGATCTCAAACACTATAAATACTCCCCTTCCAATCAGGACAAAAGGTAATTCATTGAATAGTGTGCCCTTACTCTGGAGAAATTCTCTCTCACTTTCTCTCTCTATATCTACTTTTTCTTTCCACTCCTGATACCCGACTTAAGCTTCGGAGGGGGAACCACCACCCAAACCTCCAGGGTGGGTCCTTTTTTTGTAAATTTGGGAACGGAGCTCTGGATCAGATTTATCTGACTAGGACATCGTTGCACAAGTCTCCATTGAAGAACATCTTGAGGGATAATAGTTTACTTGCAAGCCAAGGAGACTAAACAGATACCATAGGTTTAGATGTCATATACAACTATTTAAAGTATATTAAACCTACAACATGATACACAAAAGTCACTACCTAGGCTCGGTAGAAATTAAAACAAGCAAAATAAAGCATTGAAAGCGTATAGGATCGCATCACATTGCCACGGTGAATAGAATAATAATAACTAGTGTGTCGCTACGGCGATGCCTCAAGTTTTTTTTTTACCTTGAATAATACTTCTATGCTTTGAGCTTATATTTATTGTAGATTAGTTTGTTAGATATAATTATGTACCAAGTTATATATATTTACGTGGAGTAAAGAGCATCTATAATAGTTGGTTGAGATGGTAAGACTTCTTTTCAACTTATTGGTCGCATGTTCAAATCTTACTATACAAACAACCAAGAAGACAACAAATACCTTGGCAATGCCATTGCTTGTTCCAAACTTTAGTGTGTGTTGGAACATTTATAGTTACATGTGTCTATAAGGTATGTGTGTGTAATGTTTGTTATACTTAGGAGTTGCGGAGTTTAAATATAACATAATTCTAGAGATTATATGAGAATAAGGAACAGACTTGTGTCGCACCTCACGACATACTTCACACCTCACGAAAAGTTCCTATCTGCAAATCCATAAATGCAACAAAGAAGAATGTTTTGGCAGAAGATGGTCACACCTCGCGACCTGGGTCGCACCTCGCGATGGGTGGTCCTTTGCAGGTCGTGACGTTGGTCGCGGGTCGCGAAACCCATTTTCTAGTGTGGTTTTCCTTCTCTTTGGTAACATTTTAAACGAAATAATGTAATGTTTTGGGCATGTAATCTCTGATTCTCCTATACTATAAATATGGAGATTGCATGCACACATAGAGAAGTATTAACATCATTCTCATACTTGCTTTGGGAGAATTTACTCTAGAATTCTTCTCCTTGTTCTTGAGAAAACACAACCTTCAAACATGTTTGTAGTGTATAGAGTTTGTCATCAACCAATCTCTATAGTTTTCTTCTTCGTATCTCATAGGTGTTTACCGTGAACTCGTTGATCTTGTTGGGTCGTTAAAATACTTGTAGGAAAGAGTATATTACGTGCTTGGAAGAACCATCCGGTTACCCATAAATTTCATACACATCTAACAATGTGTACTTACTCTTAAAATTCATCAACTAGATCATATATAGCGCGAGAAATAAAAATCAAATAAAAGGTGTTGTCATCTAGTAGGCTCATGCCAGAATTTTAGATCAGCAAGAAGTCCCTTTTTGTTCATGGGAATTCCAACAAGTATTATTGTCCATATAGGCATACATGGTCAATTTGTTTTGGGAAAATCTTTGAGGCTGCATAGTAATGTAGAGTAAAGGATTTCCTATGGAAGGGACAAATTAGGGAGTCGCCACCAAGTCTGTAAAAGAAGACTTAAATTTATTATGATGAACTTTGACTTAAAAGGGACAAAAACAAAGGGATTACCGAAAAGGCACTAGTCTAACTATAAGCAAGACTTCACTCCTTATTGACTTCAAAAATTAATCATGACTCATAATTTGGATTTGGGGGTAAATGCACGAACTAGGGCTATGAGCTACAACTTGCTTGTGAAGTGGCCTCCACTCGATCCATGTCCAAATCAATAATTGTAATAAATTAACTAAGTAAAGTAGATTAAACAACCCATACAAACCATTATGCTAATAAAAGAAGTATGTTAATTCGATCACAAATATAATTAGGGTGATGATCATTTGATAAGCATCATGTTGAAAATACCTTATGTTGATAAGTGTTACTCATGAATCTTTTGAGCTTATCAGTCTTTTTGCGGTTGATTGAATTTCTCTTACAAAATAATTTATTGTTTCTTCCTGTTTCACTCAGCAACCCAAATAGATAAGATCCATGTGAAATTATCTTTCATAATAAGCTCTCATAGAATATTGATTTAAAACTGAGCTTTGAATCTCTTATTTTTTTTCTCTCTCCATTCTTACATATAGTGGCTTATGGACCATGTTGGATTCCAAAATAATCCTCTTTACATTTGTGGGGATTCATACTCTGGCATGATTGTCCCAATTGTTGTCAAAGAGATCTCCAAAGGTAATTAATTAAAGCCATAAGATCAAATTATAATTTTTGTTCATCTGATTTTGTATTTGCAATCAAGTTTATATAGAGAATTTTTATTCTATTGTTATACAAGTGATAACAGCTAAAGTGAGATTAAATGTGAGTAGGAGCCAAAGTCGCATCTAAGGTCTGAGGGCCATTATAGGTCAAAACGAGATTTTATAATGGTCCAAAGTCCGGCCCCTAATTATGTAGAGCCACATTTTTTTTATTTTATATAGTAAAGAAATGATTCAATGAGTCCTTTGGGTGAACAATCAGTCAATGTAATCTTTTAGATGTATTAGCATGCCAAGCTAGATCTACTATGATTTGAGTCAATTTTTTTTAGTTGTTCTCCATTTATTCCTTTTTTTCCTTCCGTAAGTATCAGCCTCTATAAATATAAGTAATTATCTACATTTTCGTGACCTTTGTAGTTTAACTTATTGGGTTATCTATGATTTGTAGGGAATAAAGTTCGAGTTCAGCCTATTATGAATCTCCAGGTACAATTAAGTATGATAATAAGAATGAGTGCCCACTCAACCAATACATAGTAGTAAATTTATGTAGTCACAAGCTATCTGTTTATTAAATTTGGTCGAAGTTCATGTTCTGCAAATATTTATGCATCAAAACGAATCTAATAAGATCCAACATAATTATCTATTTTCTTATTACCAAATCTGGTCAAAGTTTTGGGGCTTTGACTCTTAAGAAACTAATGTGTGTAGTACTCCCTCTGTTTTTTTTTCTTTCTCACTTGAAATCTTGACATTATTCATACTTAGAGAGAATCTTCTTAATTTTTCTCAATTTATAAGAAAAAAAATAGTCATGTTGGGTCTTGTTTGATTCGTCTCAATTAGTACTTTATTAATATTCAATCGTCATAATTTTTACTAATAAATAATAAAAGACATTTAAGTTATTTAGCATGGCTCAATGGTAGTTTTGGATTGGGAAAAGAAGGATGGGTTCTAGAGAGAGAAAGTCTAACTTCTCTATAGAAATTTAATTTCCAGTTTTTTCGTGTTTTGAACCTTAGTGTTGCTGAAACTATGGCAAAAGGGGCAAAACAGGGAAAGGGTGGGAAGAGAGCTAAAACAATTCCAAAAAAAATGAATAAGAAGGGTGCGAAGGAGAATCTGATTAAGAAACCTCAATCGGGGGATTCTAATAAATTGAAGGACCTGAATACATTCCAAGGAGTTAAAGGTATTCCGGCTTTGAGCTGGACTTCTGATGATGCGAAATCAGACTCTTCTTTGAAGAGAACTTCGTCTAGGCAAGATCGGGCATCGTTTGAGGCGGCAAGAAGTCAGTTTGAAGGGAGATTGAATCGGTGCGAACTCCAGCAAGGCCTCAAGGGAGTAATATGGTGAATAATCCTTCGCCATTTCTTATGCAACAGCTCTCTAGTAACCTAGGTAATCCTTCTGCTAACTGGCGTAGCTCTTTGTTTGATACTATGCGAGAAGAAGGATTGGATTTGTCAAAAAAATCTGATTCAAATAGAATTCAGGAAGATGGAATTATTCATTTAACAATAGAAGATGTTAAACTAGAACATAACTACTGGGAATAAGCTGTTGTGTGTTATATTCTGGGTTTAAAACCACCATTTAGGATTGTAGATGGCTTTATTAGAAGAGTTTGGAAACATTATGGAGTGGATAAAGTTGCAATGTTAGAGAATGGTGCTTTCATGGTAAGATTTAGGTCTCTAGATGGGAAGAGAAGAGCAATGGAGGCTGGACAAATCTTATATGATAAAAACCTTGTCATAATGAAAAAAATGGGCTCCTGATATATATTCGTTGCCTGAAGATGTAAAGATGGTGCCTACTTAGGTGAGGTTTCTTGGGTTGCCCTTGAAGTTGTGGGGACAAAATGCACTTCATAAGATAGGTGGACTGATTGGTACACTAGTAAGATCTGATCGTGCAACTACTGAGAAGGATATATTTGAATTTGCTAGAGTCTTAGTGGAAGTGGCTATAGATCAGGATTTCCTAGGAGAGGTTATGTTTTATGATGAGAACTGAGAAGGGAGTTATGCAAACACAGCAAGTAATTTATGAGTGTAAACTGGTGCACTGTACTAATTGTAAGGGAATAGGACATAATGAGATGGAATGTAGAAATAAAAGATTTGAAGTGGCAAGTAGGAAGTTAAAACAAAAGAAGCAATGGGTGCCTAAAAAAGCTCAAGATAATCAAGTTGTATATGCAGGAGATGTGCAAAAAGAAAACAGGAAGAATAATAGAATACAAACTTTAGCTTCTATCCCAGAGGGGCTGAAGGAAGGGGAAATTATGGAGGTGTCTGAACAATAAGCACATGGAAATATAGGTGTAATGACTGATCACGGGAAGAAGATTATTCCTGAGCTTGAGAAGGATAACAGTAATGGCAGGATGCACAATAATGATGATGAGGCACGTCCATCACAAGGAGGAGGAGATAAAGTAATTCCAAATGGATAGTATAGGATTTTGGAATGTAAGGGGAATGAGTAGTCCTTTAAAGCATAGTGATATTAGGTGGTTTCTAAATCACAATGCTCTTTGGTTATTTGGTCTCTTGGAAACAAGGGTTAAAAGTTGTAATTTTGCGAAGGTTTTTCATCAAGCTTGTGCTAGGTGGAGTATGCATGGTTGCAAACTATTTGTGTCATAATAATGGTGGGATATGTCTTATTTGGCAGCCTTCTAAATATAGAGTGAATGTTATCGAGTGTGATTCTCAATATAATCGTTGTGGTGTTCAGCATATTACTTCTAGGAAACTGTTTGACTTGACTATGGTGTATGGTTTTAATGAAGTTGTTGATAGAGAGTGCCTCTGGAGGAATTTGGAGAGAATTAGTAAAAGTGTTTTAGGTGCCTGGATAGTAGGAGAGGATTTGAATAATGTTTTGAATATGAATGACATAATTGGTTTTGCTTATTGAAGATTTCAACTAGTGGTCCATTCCACACATGGTCAAACAAGCAAGAGGGTGAGAATAGGGTGTTTTCGAAGACTTATAGAACTTTGGTGAATGAAAAGTGGTATGAAATGTTCCCTAATGCAAATGTGTGCTTCTTACCTGAAAGTATTTCAGATCACTATCCCTGTCAGTGCATAATAATAAACCTAAACTTTTTAGGTTCTTCAACACGTGGACTCTAGGCGATGAGTTTGTGAATATTGTTCAAAGGCACCGGCATGTGGTTATTTCGGGGTTCCTATGTTCGAATCAGTAAGAAGCTTTAAATGCTTAAAAAAGACTTGAAGTTTCTCAACAAGGAAAGATTCTCCAATATTAAGCAAGAAGCAGATATAGCTTATAAAGAGTTGATAGGGGTGCAGGAGGAGATTTCCATGGACCCTTTGAATTAGGAGCTGCATAGTAAGGAAAAAGAGGTGAGACTGAAATATGATACTCTTCATAAGGCTAGAGTAAATTTTTTGAAGTAGAAGGTTAAGGAAGAGTGGTTAAAAGGAGGCTACATTAACACTGCTTACTTTCATGCTTGCTTAAGGAAAAGAAGGGTGCAGAATCATGTGTATAGGATTAAGAATCTGAATGGTGATTGGGTTGAAGATCAAGGAAAATTGGAGGATGCTTTTCTTCAATATTATGAAATGTTGCTGGGTACTACTCATCATACTACTGCCCATGTGAGTAAAATATTATCAGTGAGGGGAATGTTTTGTCTAGTAATCAGTAAAGTGCTTTGGTAGGTGACTAGACTATTGATGATGTGAAATCGGCTTAGTATGCCATTGAAGATGATAAGGCACCTGGGCCAGATGGGTAGACTAGCTGTTTTTTTAAGAAGACCTGGCACATTGTGGGATGTGGAAGTTCTTGAGGACGTTCCGGGAGTTTTTCACATCCGGTAAATTGTTGAAACAAAGTTAATGCTACCATAATGTGTCGAGTCCCTAAGTGTGAGCAACCACCATATGTTACTTAGTTCGGACCAATTACTTCTTTGAAATGTGGTGTATAAGATCATATCCAAATGCTGAGTAATAGATTAAAGAGTGTGTTACCTGAGGTGGTGGATCCTGTTCAAAGTGCCTTTATCTCAAACAGGGTGATTTTCCATAATAATTTAATTTGCCAAGACATTATGAGGCATATAAAAGGAAAAATCGGGTTGCAAAATGTAGCATGAAAGTGGATTTGAGGAAAGCGTATGACTCGTTGAGTTGGGACTTTATTAAACAAATGCTTGAGGGGCTTAATTTTTCTTCTAGATTTGTGCATTGGATTATGACTTGTGTCACTACCCATTCATTCTCTTTGAGTATAAATGGAAGTCTTTATGGTTTCTATCAAGGGAAAAAAGGGTTTGAGACAGGGGAGTATTTCTCCAGATTGATGAAGAAAATGGGTAAGAGAAATGAATTCTCTTATCATAGATGTGCTCGTATTAGGTTAAATCACTTGATTTTTGCATATGATTTGATGATGTTCTGCAAAGGTGATATTCAGTCCATAGTGTTGATGAAGAGGGCATTAAAGGCTTTTGCTGAAGTTTATGGGTTACAAGCTAGTCAAGAGAAGACAACCATTTACTTTGGCAATGTGGATGAAGGAATTCAGCAAAGAATTTTACAGCTCACTGGATTTGAGAAAGGTAGTTTCCCTTTTAGATATCTAGGTGTGCCAATCACATCTAAAAGAGTGTCCAAATCTGATTGTGATGTTCTCATTGAGAAGATGTTGAGAAGAATCACTTGCTGGAGTTCTAAACACCTCTTGTATGCCGCTAGAGTGACTTTAGTAAACTTAGTTTTAATGAGTTTACACACTTACTGGGCACAAATCATCTTGTTGCCTAAAGGAGTTCTACAAAGGATTACACAAATCTACAGAGCCTTTCTTTGGGAAGGCAAAATCTATCTTCATAGACCCCCCCTGTAGCATGGAATAATGTCTGTAAACCTAAGACTAAAGTACGTCTGGGTATTAGGGATTGTGTGAAGTGGAATATAGCAGCTATTGGGAAGTATACTTGGCAAATTGCTAAGAAGGAAGACTTGTTGTGGATTAAGTGGATGCATAGTGTTTATATCAAGGAGTGTGAGTGGTGGGAGTATGAACCACCAAAGTCTGCTAGCTGCATCTGAAAATGTTTATGTAGAATCAGAAACACATTCAAACTTGCTTATGTTAACAATGGCGGGAGAGATGGTAGGAAGAATTATACTGTTAAAGCATGATATATGTGGCTACATAGGCCCATTGAGAAAGTTCCTTGGTATCATTGTGTTTGGAATGGAATGAATGTACCCAAACATGCATTTATTTCATGCCTTGCTGCATATAAGAAACTGAAGACAAGAGATAAGCTTGTGGCTGCAGGGGCGTGTTAAGATTCCATCTGCTTGTTGTGTGGTCAGTGCATGGAAACAAATGAACATCTGTTTTTTCATTGTCTGTTCAGGAGGAAGTTGTGTATTGAAATTATGAACTGGCTTGGTATTAAATTTTCTCCTGTTGAGAGTATTCAAAATACTTGGAAGAAATGGGGGAAAAGATATAGAAGTAAAAGAAGGTAGAAAATTTGTTATACAACAATGGCTGCTAATGTGTATACAGTCTGGTGTGCTAGAAATTACACTATGTGGAAGGGAGCTGTTTCTAGACCTGATCAGCTAGTTAGAAGTATTAAGAAGAATGTTTGTATACGTGTATATAATATGATAGATGAAAGATGGACAGATGAGGAAAAAAGTTGGGTTCATAGTTTAAATTGTAATAGTTAGGTTGCTGGAGTTTTGTGTTATTGTTCTAGCAGTTTTGTTTAGTTGATGGATAGGTTGTATTGGTTGGAGCTTTGTGCATTTGGTAATATACTTACTTTTTACAAAAAAAAAGAACTTAAAATTTAAGTTCAAAGAGGTGCACTGGGAGACGCGCACAGGAAAGTGAGAAGTATAAAAAACTGAGGGAGTATGTAAGTAATATGTTAGAAGATCAGTTAGAATTTTTGGAAGAAGGTATGAGACTCGTGTAACGCCTTGAAAATTCATGACCATAATTAAATATAAATACTCATTATTGGCAGCGGAAACTAAACTTAAGCATGTGGGTTATGGGCCCTTTATAAGATAATAGTCCTTTAGAAAATACAATCTCATATCACTTACCAGCAATTGACATATTAATCTCGACATTGTAAACCTCCTAGCCTCCAAAATACAAAATACTGACAACAGTATATGTATACAAGATCCATCCTGAACATCATCTTTTGCTACAATTTTAACTTGATCTGACAATCCTTAAGTAAAGAGAGATATTAACGGATTTCTTAGCATTCATTACCAATAACCTCTTTAACATCAACTCTTGCATCTGTGTACCATACCTAAAACAGATAGGCAAAATGTTATGAAAACAAACTACTCCAGCAATGTAAACTCACAATTCATTTTATTTGCAAACAGGGGGAAAGAATAATTCAAACATTTATGAGAACAACATTCATTCAACTTCACTTTTATCAACCATTAATCCTTTTATCCATTTTTACTCTGGTTGCTGCAAATCAATCAGCAAACCAGTTCTTTTACTTTACTTTATCATGTTCCGTAACTTTTAATATTCGTAGGTGATAATCAACAACCATTTAGCTCAGTTGTACCTCAATAGTTAAGGTAGCAAAAGTCATATCATCATATCATATCATATTTTCATAAACAATAGCTCATGACAGTTTTTCAATTCATAACCAGTATCAATAAATCATGGTAATAATCATCCCTCAATTCAAAAACAATTATAAGTGTAAACATTTAACATCTCACTAAATACTCATATTTTCGGAAGCATATTTAAAGGGAATTGCGGGTACCAGGCCAATAGTAGTTGTTACCTCAATTTGCCGTATAATAATTCCTATTTCCTTACTTTTGATAATCGTTCTCCCTGAGCTCCGAGGAACGAGTTATTCTATAATCTTAACACAAGTACATAGTATAAAATTAGTAATTATTGAAAATGAGTACTCCCTAAATTCTCAAAAAAATAACATACATTTAAATTTAATATATTTGATTAGTGTTCAAACGTCAAAAGGTTTATACGGAACCTTTTATACTTATCTCTTGAAATACCATAGATATTACATAGAAATCAAACTAAAAGTATTATCCCGAATTTAGTCATTTGCCATATTATAAGCTTAGAATCATCAATTTAAATGAGCTAGTATTATCCCTAAATATGTTTGGATTAATAATTGGAACTTGATAACATATGTTTTATTAGAATTAACTATAAACATTTACTAAACTTGGTAACTAATTAGGAGTATCTTAAAAACCCAATTACAAGAATCTTAAAAGTAACCAAAATCATTTTAAGTTGTATAAGTCATGTGAGTTTATAAATCATAAACTAGACGTTGGCTCGGGCGATGCCCCTAATCATTTATCAATGTGAATTTGAAGTCTTAAATTAAACACTTGAGAAAATTGGAAAAAAAGAGTTCAACGCATTGGATTGTGCTTAGGAAATTAAATGATCTTCGAGTTCTTTTTAAATTTTCTACATAGTAAATTATAATATGAATTATTCATCAATATAACCTCGATTTCAAGGGAGTACATATATATAAATATATAATTACTTAAAAAATATAATACAATCTTTTTTTAACGTAGGTTGATGTGTAAGAATACAACGACCAATGCAATGAAATGGTGTAGTGTCATACAACGACCAATGCAAGAATATAACCTCGATTTCAAGGGTGTAATTGTCTAAAAAATAGAAAATATATTGTCTTTAAATATATTTTTGTCCCATAAAGACTAACATGAGATTGTAGAGTAGTTGGTTAGTGCACTTATTTCTCAAATGAGATGCAGGCCCGGCCCTTAGCATGTCCAAAGTGGGACACGGAACAGGGCCTCACTTCCAAAGGGGCCTCCAAATTGAAAAAAAAAAATTATTTAAACACAAAAGACTTGAAGGCGATAATAAAATATTTGCAGTTTGTTGAATTCGGTTAAATCTTGGAATATATCAAAAGATTTTGAAGATAAAAAACATAGTTTGATGCATGTTTGTTATTTGGTTTACTTGCATATTTTGGTGGTTTTTTTTTTTTTTATATACAGAGGCCTATTTTTCAAGATATTAAGGCGCTCCATATTGTTTCGGGCGGCGATGAGATGTCATGGGTTCGAGGCATATAACACACATTTTTATTGTTTAATATGTCATTTGATTGCGTGGGGGAGGGAGGAAGAATATGGGTGCTGTGTGGCGGAGGAAGGTCGGCGAGGGTGGGCAGCAGGAGCCGCGAAGAGGGAGTGGTGGCCCTGCGGTGCAGGAGCCGCGAAGAGGAGAGAGAAAAGAGCGAGACGAGGGTGAGAGGTGGCGGGGAGTGCAGTGAAAGAAGGGGAAATTGGTGGCGCGCCGCTGGCGCTGAGCGGCGGTCTGGCAGGTGGTGCCGGTGATGGTCGCTGGTGGCAGTATGGTGATTGTTCGGTGGAGTGGTGGTGGTTGTTGTGGGGGCCGAAAACAGAGAAGGGAAAGATTGAATTTTCAACTCATTTTGGGTGTTTTAATTCGGAATTTTTGTTTATTGATTCTGTGATGAATACTTCGAACTCAATCTTCCCTATTTATAATGTTATGGCTATCTCAGAAAATGGATTTTCAGAATTTAAAATTCTCAAACCATTTGAGTCCATGTGATTCTCAAACCACTGTTTTTGTTGAATTCCGGTGGCTATGGTTTGATTGTGAGAGGAGAATTTAGTAGGAAAGATTTGTCGGTTTTGTAAAACAAGAGGCATGACGCAAAACCATGGTTTTTCCATGGTGGTTAGTACGCAGGAAGAGGGAGGAAGAAGGGAGAAGACGTGTTTCCTTTTTTTCCATTTCTTTTTCCTTTTTCTTTTGGTTGCAAAAGTCCAACCTTTGGCCCATTTTCAAATTTTGGATATACTTTTAGTTGGGTTTTATAAAAAAAACTTGGACATTGGACTTTTATTGAAAACAAATACCCAAAAGTTCAAAACATTTATATAATAGAGTTGATGAAAATTATTAATGGTTTAAATATAAACTTTATTTATCAAAATAATCGATGTATTAGAAATATTTGGAAATTCACGTATAAATATTTGTCATTTTATGATTCCATAAAAAAGTAAAGTCGCTTTTTACAACTCGCTACTTTGAAACATTTACAACTTATAGGTATTTAACTAATTTTCAGGCCTATACTATTTTTAAGGGTGTTCATGGGTGGTTAACTGGGAAACGATATTTCAGTTCGGTAGTCGGAAGTTTCGGTTCACCATTTTTGTGAACCGTAATCGTAACTATTCAAACCGGCAACCGCCTAAGCGGTTAACCGGTTCTTCGGCACGGTTTTCCGATTAACCATTCACCGTTACTCTAAATTTTATTAATTTATTTTACTTAATTTATATATTAGATTTTCACTTTTCTCAACATAAATTATACTAACTAACATAAAAATCATACTATATTACTACTCCACAAGTTCATTGCCAACATAAAAGTTTTACACACTAATTAATACTGTAAATCAGTTGTAATACACATACTCCACAAGTTTTGGGCCTTTAGCAGTTAGTTTAACATTTACTAACTTATTTTATAGAGAAATTACTTACTATATTTCCAACTTAAGAAATGCATTTGGTAAACTAATAATTAATTACTCTAATAATTATAAAAATTGAATAATCATAAAATAAGATAAATATATTCGGTTTTCGGTTAATAGTTTTATAAAAAATCATAACCGCAACCGTACCGTTTAACCGTAATTTTTACCGGTTCGGTAGCTGAACCGTTTAATCCATATTTATTTGGTACGGCTACCGCCCATGTTGACTGGTTTTTTGATACATTTTTCGGTTTTTGTTTTTTGTGAACACCCTACTATTTTTGTACAGCATGTCTTGCCTACAGCCGGTCATACCTATAAATATAGGTGTATCCGCGTGCGCCTAAATCAGTCTCGCTCGTTTCTCATTTGAAATCGATCTTTTCACCAGGTGTTGGAACCTATCGAGCGAAATTTTTATGTCCAACTTGAATCTTCCCAATATATTGAGTGTGCTGTGAGATATGGCTTTTTAAAGTTGACTCTTGTGCACAAACCCTTATGAAAAAATAGAGTAACTTGTATGAATATGTGGTTACTCATAACAATAAAAGGGCGTTACTCTTATAAACAAATGTGGTTACTTTTATAACAAAAAGAAATACTAATTAATTTACTCTTATGAATGAATGAGGTTACTCGTAAAAAGAAATGGGGTTACTTTTGTGAACAGTTGGGGGTTACTCGTATGATTAAATAGGGTCGTCATATGATTAAATAGGGTAGTCATATGATTAAATGAGGTTACTCTTGTGAATGAATGAGGTTACTTTTGTGAAAAATTGGGGTTACTCGCATAAATAAATAAAGTTAGTCTTGTGAACGAATGATGTTACTAGTATGAATAAATAGGGTTACTTTTGTAAACAATTAAATTTACTCGTATGATTAAATGAGGTTTCTCTTAAGAACGAATGAGGTTACTCATATGAATAAATGGGGGTTACTTTTGTGATTAATTGGGGTTACTCGTATGATGAAATAGGGTCGACGTATGACTAAATGAAGTTACTTGTATGGATAAATGAGGTTTCTTATGTAAACAATTAGGGTTACTCGTAGGATTAAATAGGGTCGTCATATGATTAAGTAAGGTTACTCGTTTGAAATAAATGGGTTACTTTTGTGAAAAAATTAGGTTACTCGTATGATTAAATAGGGTCGTCATATGATTAAGTGAGGTTACTCTTATGAAAAATTAGGGTTACTTTTGTGAACAATTAGAGTTACTTGTATGATTAAGTTGGGACGTCGTATGATTAGATGATGTTACACTTGTGAACAAATGAGGTTATTTTTATGTATAAATGAGGCTACATATTTTAACAATTGGGGTTACTCGTATGATTAAATAGGATCGTCGTATAATTAAGTGAGGTTACTCATATGAACATATGAAGTTACTCGTATTAATAAATGGGGTTACTTTTGTGAACAATTAGGGTTACTCGTATAATTAAATAGTGTCATTGTATGATTAAATGAGGTTAGTGAACAATTGGTGTTACCAGTATAATATTTTTAAGGTTATAAATGACAATAAAAGGGGTTTAGTCTTATAAACAGATGCACATAGTTACCCATATAATATTTTTAAGACTACACAATAGTTGAGGTTACTTGTATGAATAAATAGGGTTACTCGTATGAACAAATGCGGTTACTTCAGAGTTACACGTATAGTTAGATGAAGTTATTGGTATAAATAAATAACCAGCATATATTTAACAACAAGAAGTTCATTAATAGTCTTATCTCAACATCCATATCAAAATTGTTATCCTTCATCTCTTCCACCAATCCCATCACATCTTCTATCTTACTAATTTTACATAAGCCATCTAAGATATAGAGTGTTATATGATTTTACATTAGGACAACAACCAAGCTCTCTTCATCTGATCCATTATATTTGATGCCTCCACCACCTTCTTCGTCCTACAAAGTGCATTAGTCATCGACCTAGCAACTCCATAATTACCATACCTAATATCTTTCACTAACTTATGCTCAAACTTCCTCCTGCTCCCGTCGTCTGATCCATCTCTTTCTAACTTTTTCATTATTTCAATTTCCCCAAATTTCAAATAACTCAACTTAATCGAAAAAACTTCGAAGAATCATCATAATTGTAGACATGTTTTTATTGCCTATGCGGGATGAGCACGTACTTGACTACCTCATTGTTAAGGTTTTAGTTTTGAAGTATGTTTTGAAAAAGAGAAGTCACTAACAAGTCTTTAAAGGAAGACTCATAAACCAAATTGGATATTGGGAAACCATAGGGATAACTTAGGGATTTATCCAATGTAGATATTTCCGACATGACTTCACAATTGGTCAATTAACCAAAGATAGAGTTCGGGGGTGATGGTACGAATATGATCAGGAACCAACTCCGCTCATTATTGACCTCTACTGAATATGATTCATGAAATCAATTATTTGGTTGTTTAATTGAATAAAACTAGAACATGAATCGTATTAATTAGAGGCCAAAATGGGCTAATTTGATTCTTGATCATATTCGTACCCTCACCCCCGAACTCAAACTTGGTTCATTGATCAATTTTAAACTCATGACGGAGAAATCTACATTGGATTATTTCAGAAGTTGTCTCTATGGTTTTCCAATCTCCAATTACATTTATGACTCTTCCTTTAATACTATTGGAAAAAATGTCATCGGATCCAGTCAAAATCGGGGTTACTGATCCGGTTTTCAAAATAATCGGACCAAATATGTAGTAAAGTGATCCGGTTAGGGGATGTAAACCGGATCAAATGGGGGTGATGTGCGACAAAAAAAGAATTTTAAGAGCACCCAATCTGCATTCCTCTTTCTTTCTTTTTTCGAGGAAAATATGCACTCCTCTTTCGTGAATGTGTTAGGCAGTCATTACAAAAAAAATCAACTAAAACCCAACGAAATTTTGCAAAAACTATAAATACAATCACATTAACAAGTAAAATATATTGTACAAATACAAAAAACCAACTAAAATCAGAAATTAAAATGGCATAATTCAACAATTTATGAAACTTACAAAAATTTACATAAATTACAACGAAATTTATGCAACTTAATGAAAATTATATAAATTACTGAGAGAAAATAATAACTAAAAAAATCCTAAAAAACTAAGAGAAACGAAAACTAAAAAAACGAACAAAACAAGATCTGAATCACATACATCTTGAAAATAATATAGATAATGAAATGAAATTATAAAATTAAAACTAAGAGAAAGGAAACAAAATCTGAAAAAACCTAGAAATGAAATGATGAACAAGAGATGATGAAATTGCGCTCCGAAACAAGATCTCAATATTTCGGTGAAGGAAATTTCCGTGTGATGAACACGGCGGCACGACGAGGAGAGGAGACAATGAACAACGAACGACACACGAAGAGATGATGGAGATTTACGTGTTTCGTTGCGTTTGAAATCCGGTGAAGGAAATTTGTGAAGGAAATCCGGAGATGATGAACGACGTACAAATTTGCTCTGTTTCGTTGCGTTTGAAGTTTCGGTGAAGGAAATACGCCGCGTTTAGAGGAGAGAGGAAGAAATCCAAAGAAAGGATTGCATGGGTGGTGGCGTGAGTAGGAGAGAGGAAGAGAGATAATAGAATGAGTTGGGGTTTGAGGATTGAGAGTTTGGGTTTTGAGGAGGAAATGAGGAGGTGAAATGGCGTTGTTGGCCCAACTGTATTATAAGGCCCAAAAGTAACTGATCCGGTTATTTGGGCCTTGACCGGATCAGATACTTGAGGAGACGAGTGAGGCAACGATAAAGCTGGCCCAAAAAATTTTAGCTGATCCGGTTTGGGCCTTGACCGGATCAGTTGACTTTAGCTGATCCACTTTGGGCCTAATCAAATCAGTTATATTGTGTCAGCCCGCTTTTTTCCACTAGTGTAAGACTTGTGGCGACTTCGTTTTCAAAAAGAATTTCAAAACTAAAAACCCTTTACAATGAGGTAGTCAAATCCGCGTTCATCCCGCATAGGCACTAAAAATATGCCTACAATTATGATCAACATACATTTGATGAAGTTCCCGCTTTTAGAGGCAAAGAATAGCAAGAAAGGTTCGAGCAATAGTCATTTTGGCGACCGGGTCAAAAGTTTCATTATAATCCATACCGGCTTCCCGATGGGACTTAAGACGTTCAACAGAACCATCAGAAGAATGTTTAATCTAGTAATGACTATCCAAAGCTCGCTTTCTAGGAGCAATCGGTTTCAACGTCCAAGTACCATTATCTTCCAAGCCATTAATCTCATCCTGCATAGAAGCCTTCAAACCATCATCCTTCATGGCCTCCTTAAAATAATATGGTTCTCTACTAGAAATAAGAGTAGCAATAAAGACACAATATTTTTACAGTTAAATTATCAGAATTAATATAGTCTGCTAAATGATAAGGAGTACCTGAGGAAGCAGAAGGAGATGAAGCGCAAGGAGTGGACTTTTTCCGGCATTAGAATGAGTAATAAAGTCTCACAACAACATTGAAGGATATTTTTCACACAGACCAAGACTCAAATTCTCATTATTAGAGAGGACTCGCTAGCAAGAGGAGTCTTAGCAGGGGAGAAATTGGCCTACGAAGGATTGCCAGCATGGGTTGGATCAGATGGTCGGGGTTTGACCTGAGTGGCGTATGCGCTGGAGGAGGGGTAATATCAGGCACGGGGGCTTTTGAGTTGGGGGTGGGTTGGGCTTATTGTAGGTTGCAGGAGAAGACATCTTAGGGGATTGGTTCAACATTTTAAGGGTACGATTGTTGTGAGCTGGAGTAGGTGAATGTGGAGGGTGGGCCACGAATATGGAAGGAGAGGTGGGCAGGGGTGTATTTAAGGTAGGAATAGAAGAGGTGAAGGAAAATTGATCAAAATCGTCATCAATAAGATCATAGGAAGGAACAATATTAACTTCACCTGGAACAAGGAACGGAAAAATATCTTCAAAGAATTTCACATCCGGTGACACTAAAACTTCCTTTATATCAAGATCAAACAATTTCCACCCTTTCTTTCCATTCGGATATCCCATAAAACATATTTCCTACTCCGACTAGCAAATTTAATTCTTTTTGTCTTTTGGTTGTGAGCAAAACAATATACCCAAAAGTACGAATAGCATTATAAGAGGGAAAATTATCAAAGAGTTGTTGAAAAGGAGACTTATTATCAAGCATGGGAGAAGGGGTTCTATTTATCAATTGAACAACTGCCATAACACTCTCACCCATTATCACTACTAGGAAATCTATCTCTAATAAGATGCCTAGCTCGAAAACATACCTCACAACCTTTATTCAAACAACCCTTTAAATGTTTAATGGGAGGTAGTAACTTAACTACTTTTTCGAAGGATGACCCACGTGTCTTGTCTTGTAATTCCAAGAGAGAGGATGAACCAGTAGAAGAAACATGATGCACTGAATCCAGATCACTGAAGTAGTAAAGTCCATCCTGCCTAAGACCTTTTCCAATCAGTATTCTCGTGCGAACCTCGATAGCGCACAAAGAAGAGTTAAATTTGACAAGACACTGTAAATTACTATCAAATCATTGAGAGACGGAAAGTAAGTTACAACTCAAATGAAGCACATAGTGACCGTTAATAAGGGTAATGGGGTCTGATAAACGAACGGAATCCGATTGAGTGGCAATAATGGTATCATTCGAAGGCCAACAGGACAATGAGAAATATTAGATACATAAAACAACAAGAACAATTTCTCGTGACATGATGAGTAGCTCCCTTGTCGAGTATCCATAAAGCATTATTAAACATAAATACCATCAAGTCAATCATCCAGTATTGGCGAATCACGAAGATGTCCAGCGAAGGCTTGCTAGTGATTGGTTGGAAGAATTTCCCATCTAAGCAGTAGGCCCAGCATGCGTAGAAGGTTGTGACCGCCTATGATGACTTAGAAGATTGAAACACGCTGGGAAGAAATGGCCTAACACACCCAAAAACATTTGCACGTGGAGTTGCACGAGATATGGGCCAGCCTTGCGCTAGTGAGGCCACCCACAATTTCAAAGCAGGAGGTAATTTCGTGGCCACGCTTATTGCAATGTGACCACAATAGATGTGACTTATTTGACAAATTTGGGCCAGTTGGATGAGTCAGTGGGCCGAATTGCAAAGCCAAGCACATATATGGATTTGTCAATGGAAAGAAGAGCAAGGCGAACTAATTAATATTGGATTTCGAGATGATAAGCCCGAAAAAGTGAGGGTGGAGGATCTTGGGATAATATATTTAATTTTGTTTGAGAATAATATTCGGGATCTAATCCCATCAAAAAATCATGAAGCATAGTGGTTTCACGGCAAAATACATGTTGAGATCTGGCAGTGCAAGACGAACAACAAGTACAAAAAATTATTCGTTCATGATGATGCAATTATTCCCATAAAGCATTTAACTTGCCAAAATATTGAGACACTCATATATTTATGTTTGTTAACAACGAGAAATCGAAGAACGCAATTGTTGAATACTCAGGCCATTAACAACAACATAACGACTTTGTAATGAATCCCATAGTTTTTTGGCATCACAATATTTGGTGAGAGTGCACTTTAGCTTGGGATCAATGGTGTTCATAAGCCAAGAAATTAGTATGACATTAATAGTGCTCCAATACGAAGCAGAGGTTCCGGAGCAGTGCTCATTCCATCCAGGGAAACAAATTTACGTCTTGCTTCCAAGGCAGTTTGAATTTCTCTGGATCAATCCTCATAATTATCAATACGCAAACGAGTTGGAGTAATGAAATCGCCACAATGATCTAGGGAGCTGAGATAAACAGGGGAATTCGGTTCGATTCGTGGTGTAGTTGGTTGGGTATTAGACGGTACGGTTGAAATATTTCCGGTCATGATTATTGGCAAAAATGTGAAGTTTTTAGGGGTTCGCTTCAGATTTGCAGTGGGGGATGATGATTCGGGGAGTGTAGATGTAGGTATTGGTTGAAGATTTAGGTTTTTGTTTTTAAAAAAAAAATTCAGCTAGTCGATTTTTTAGAATTTGTGTTTTAGGAAGATTTTGTGGCTCTTGATACCATGATAAGTTTACGTTAGAGGGTAAAAGATTGATATATTATTGATCAATGTTGTTAGGAACAGGATCCCACTTTGGATTGGTAAGGGGAGGGGGGTAGGATTGAATTGGTAGAATCGGATAATTGTAGGATCGTAGGATCCTACCAAATTTCAAACAAAGAGTAACAAAAATGCTTCCAAATGAATAAATACACATCTTTCAAACAATATGGATGCTAAATACCTAGTTTTTCTCACATAATATTGATATTTCAAAGTTAATATGGCTTCGCAAGAGTCATAAAGATTAGAGAAGATAAATATTTGCGTGCATGAAGTGGGGTCATCATTTATTGGGCTTAACGAAAAAGTCAGTTGCTTTAGGGATCATTTTAATAAGTCAAGAAGTAGGATCTTCCCATCCTAACCGATCCAGATTGATCCTGCAACAATCTAAGTGAAAAATAGGATCGTCCGATCCTATTCTGATCCAGCAGATCCTATACGATCCTATCGATCTTGCTACGATCTTAACTGATCATGCTGCGATTCTACCAGCCTTGCGTTTCTGCTTACGATCTGGATCGTTTTGCGAAAACCGAATCGTACGATCCTACGATCTGGATCGTAATTTTAACAACAATGTTATTGATCATCCATGACATATTTATAGAGTAGGTTTAGGGCACTAGTAAACCTAAATAGAACATAAATAGGAAATAAGGAAAATATCCTTTACAAATAATGCTACCAAATATCATCATAACATTTGTTGTGTATATAACCCTTTCTTCTCCCCTATATATATTAAGCGCTTATACAACAATTCTATAGTATATATATATATATAGAAAATCAACTAGGAATGACAATTACATTCATTTTGACTAGCAGGAAAGAATCAAGGTTAGTTGGCTTAGTTGGTTGGAGGTCCTCCTTCCACCCTTGTGACAAGGTTCGATTCTTACCCCTTGTAAAGTGGGATCCCCAATATCCCCCCCTCCCACTTGTGCAAGGGATATTCATCTTACCCTTAAAAAAAATTGACTAGCAGGAACGATGTTTATTTGCTTAAGGTTCACCCTTATTGAAATTTAGGTTTACTCATTGAATTTTAGTTTCATATACTTCCTTTGTTCCAGTTAAGGGCATGTTCTCTTCGGCATAAAACAACCGAACCGAACCAACCGAACCGAACCGAACCGAATCGAACCAACCAAGCCGAAGCGATTGCAACCGAACCGAAGCGAACCGAAGCCGAACCGATTGCAACCGAACCGAACCAACCGAACGAACCGAACGGCGAAATGATTTATTAATAATAATTTTATCACTAAACATAATAATAATAATTATTATTATTAAATAATAATAATAAATTATTGTGATATAGATGAAGTAGTCCGTAATAAACAGATAAACTAATAATTTGACGAACAAAATTAGAATATCGAAATATAGAATATACTTTATCACCAAACGCTTAAAAAGAATGTTAGAAATTTAATAGGACGTGTACATTATATTTAACAATTTTCAATTTAAGAAAAAAACACAAAGGAGAATCTTTATGAAGGAAAAACGAGAGAAATGCCATGAGTGGGTATTGACCGTGTACTTCTAACAATTCCATGAAGATAATACCATATACTTGCAATATTATAGCTGAATTAAATACTTACAACTTTCGGATTCTGGGCCTATTCTTTGCCACTAGGTTTTAGTTTTACTTCACCACAACCTATAAAAACTAAGTAGTAATAATAACAATAATAATAATATAATAATAATTGTAATGATGATATTAATATTTATAATAGTAATAGTAATAGTAGTAATAATAATAATGATAATAATAATAATTATCATTGTTTTATTATCATATAATAAAATTACTAAACCGAACCGAACGGCAACCGAACCGAACCGAACCGAACCGAACCAACGCAAGCCCAACCGAACCCAGAACGAACTGACTGACCAACCGAACCGAACCGAACCGAACAGGCGAAAATAAACCCGGGAGAAACAGTACTAAGTTTGAAATCTCTTCTCGGAATTGTATTTTATGAAATAAATTTGCGTACTCACAATAATTAAGAATAGTAAAAAAAATCTTATCTATTGATGGGCTTATTCACTAATATAATTCACATAATCCTTTCCTTTTAAAAAAAAAAAAATTCACATAATCCTGATTATCTACCTACACTTCCCAAAATCCATTCTTATATGTACCTATATTATTTTCCTTACATTCATATGATGGAACTCGAATGTTAAAGTTTGAAATATTTAAGCATTTAAGGCATAGTTTAGCCATTTTATGTTTGAAGTCTTCCCAAAATCCATTCTTATATGTACCTATATTATTTTCCTTACATTCATATGATGGAACTCGAATGTTAAAGTTTGAAATATTTAAGCATTTAAGGCATAGTTTAGCCATTTTATGTTTGAAGTCCTGAAGTTTCGTCATCATATATTACATGCGTCTTTTTTTTTCCTTGCACGGTTACCCTTTAATGTCTTTTTCTCTCTCTGTCCATATATATATATATATACATATATATATATATATACATATATATATATATATACATATATATATATATGACGTGTTCTCTTGTGTAAGGGATATGTCCTTGGAAACCCCACAACACGAGAGGAAGATACGAAGAAATTAAAATTTGATTTTGCTCGTCGTGTGTCACTCTTATCCGATGAGATCTATAAGGTAAGACCTTAGTATTATTGCAGACATTAGGCTTTAAATATCTTCTGAAAAATAATTCCTCCGTTTTGATTTACTTGCAACATGGGGGACCCATGTAATGAGGAGAGATAGAGAGAATGAATATCCCAAAAAAGTAATGTTGCAAGTAGATTGAAACAACCCAAAATGATAAGTGTTGTAGGTGAATACAAATGGAGGAGGTAGGATTTACCTTACTGTTGTTCCCTATCTAAGCTTACAAGGGTGAGCGATCAAACTCTAAATTGGTCCGTTCGTGTTTGGCGACGACATTGATCCCTTTTTTTTTTTTTACTTAAAACCATTATGTTTTGTAATTAGACTACAGTTTAATTGCTTTTGTTTTGTGCAGAGCTTTTATGTTGCTTTTCATTGTTGTGGATTTGAAATGAGTGTTTGTTCTCATTACACAGTCAACAAGAATAAGCTGCAATGGCACTTTTGAGGACGTGGATGCGGAAAATATTAAGTGCTCCCGTAATCTTAAAGTCATATCATATGTGAGATCTCAATGTATCCTTTATGAATTAAGAATAACACACAATTTTAAGAAATAAAATTATTTACAATGGTTTGAAAATTACGGGTTTAACGACATATAGCTCAAAGCTAAAGAGATTTCGATTTATAAATTGTATATATAATTCTAACGCCAAAATGATCCAGACGAATTCAGATCTGATCTTGCCAATATTTACTAGGATTTATTTATTATCATCTTCTTGTAAAAATGACGTGTTTACAATTTCCGAATTCATGCTTGGTTAGTTTTATTTTCTGTTATTGTGAGCTCTTTGACGTGTATAAATGACGTATATACAATTATTATGCAGAATCTTGATCCAGTGTTTGCTGCTCATGTCCTAAAACCTAAATGCACCTCGGATCGGACATGGTGCCAGGTATCTCTCCCATAGTTGATTGGTAGTCTTCGTATCTCTTACGATAGCCCCCTACAAAGAATCTCATGTTAACATCATAAGGTAGAAGTCCCTAAAGCAATATTTTTTTTGGTTATGTTGTAGCCAAGTGCTCTTATCGCCTTTATTGATGCATCGTTTAATTTCGCATGTGTGAAAATTAATACTCCCTCCGTCCCAAAATACTCTTGACACTTATCAAGGCACGTAGTTTTAGATGATAAGTTGTTGTTTGGTTATCAATTGTTATTTTATTGAAAAGTAGATGTGATAGGAGTTAGTAGTTAGTAAAAGTAGTATTATTTTATTTTAAGGAGAGAGAATGTGAAGCGTGGTTAGAGTTGGTATGTAATAGGAGTGGTATTATTTTATTTGGAGGAGAGAGGTGTGGGCCAATGTTTAAAATGTAGAAGGATTAAAATAATAGTGGGTCATATCCAAAAATAGAAGTGTAAAGAGTATTCTGGGACAGATGAAAAAGGAAAGTGTAAAGAGTATTCTGGGACGGAGGGAGTACCATTTTGTTAATACGCCAAAGCATGTACTATTTCCATCGTACTTTGAATTACTCGTAGGATTTTGACTCAAGAATCAAGATATTGAAATTCACTAATGCCAAATGTGGCAAATGATGTGAACGGAGGTGGTACATACATACATGAATGTTATTTGATTGAAATAGATTGGTTATTGAAAATGACTATGTTATTATTTAAATTGATTGGTTTAATTTGAAGGAAAAATTAACAGGAATAATCCCAACTTTCATTAGTCTCAGAATAATCCTAACTATTAACCTAACTTTCCTAAAATAGTCCTATCTAACCTATACCATGTTGAACATGTTAGTTTTTCAATTTTGCTTTTATTTTTTAAGAAAATTTGAAAAGAACAATCCCCATTATGACTTTCCTTGACAAAAACACTCCCAACTTCAATTTAATATACTTTAGGAGGTGTTTTTAAAGAGGGTCCCTACAGGTTAATGACATACTACAACTAGACCTGGTTATTGGACGGGGGTAGCCGTGGTTAAAGGGTTAGGGTCAAATCTACGCGACTTTTATTGGACGTAGGCTTTATTGGACGTAGTTATTATTGGACAGGCCATTATGCCAACAAAAGAAAACCCAATAATTTTGGAAAATAAAATAGGTTTTGCAAAAACAATTACATATTCGGATTCACATTCATTTATACTCACTATTAGACACAGTTATTGGGCGGGGCGGGTCGGGAGTCGGTGCTGGGTCGGAAGCGGATCGGGTCATAAGAGGGTCGCCTCATAAAGGGTCGGTAGCGGGTCGGGCCAAATGGGTAGCGGGTCGATAATGGGCGGGTCGGTAAACGAGCAAGAAAAACATGGAACAAAGAGAGCGATAGTGAGTATAAATGAATGTGAATCCGAATATGTAATTGTTTTCTAAAACCTATTTTATTTTTCAAAAATTATTGGGTTTTCTGTTGGCACTCTATAACTTACCTGTCCAATAATACTGTCCAATAAGTGTCCAATAAGCCTCAGAGATTTGACCCTAACCCTTTAACCATCGGCTACCCCGTCCAATAACCAGCTCTACTCACTATTGCTCTCTTTGTTCCATGTCTTTCTTGCTCGTTTATCGACCCGCCCATTATCGACCCGCTTACCCATTTGGCCCGACCCGCTACCGACCCTTTATGGCGCGACCCTCTTTATGCCCCCGCCCCGCTTCCGACCCGCCCCCGCCCGCCCCGCCCAATAACCAGGTCTAACTACAACATTAAATAACCTCCAGCACCCCCCTGTCACCAGCAGCAATCAGGCCCTGCCCCCCCCCCAAACCCGCTCCACCACCCTCAAAACCATCTCCCCGGCTCCCCTGCCCCCAGGAACCCCACCCTCAACAAGATTTTTTTATTAAATGATCAAAGCAGACAATAAGTTAGAAACAAATGTCAACGCTTGTTCTCTGTAAGCAGATTTTCAACCACTTCTCTTGATAATCAATCTCACCAATCTTTCAATTCCTTAAACCTTCTATGATTTGAAGATCTGATAGATTGAGTAACATTAACAGAAATAAAAAAATGTGTGAGGTTTAGAATTGGGGGAAGAAGGTGGATTAAATATGATAAGAGTAGATTGAAAATACAAATAGTGGGGAATTAAAAATCTAAAACTGAATGAAGATTTTTTAGGGAAATTGAGGTAAGTTTTGGGGTTCCTGATTTGGTAAGATTAAGTGAAGATTATCTGGGGATTATTGAAATGAAATTTTTGGAGATTGAATTGGTGAGAGAAGAAACCGGAATAGCACTTGAACAATTCATTTTTCCTTTTTCCTTTTTTTCTCCTTTCCACTTACTCTACAAATGAAGACTTTGGCTTCTCTTTAGAGGGACATAGCGTGTTTCGGGGTGGCAGAGGAGAGGGGATGGCAGGGATGAGCTTTACACAGGGGAGGGAAAGGGGTGTTTCGAGGTGGCGAGGGAGGGGGTTGTGGGGTGGTCGGGGATAAGTGGCAGAGGAGGAAGTAGGGAAGAGGAGAAAGAAAGAGGAGGAAAAGGATAGGAGATTAAAACTGTAAAAAAAAGTTAAATAAACATCATTTTTTTAACCTCTTTGATCGGTTAGTGGTTAACTTGGACCGCTTTTGTAAAACACTCCCAAAGTTGGTATTGCTCAATATTAAATTAATCGGTTTTTTCACCGCGCACTCTGAGGTTTCACAATATTCACCTGACATGCCTCGCGTTTCAACAATTCACCCAGTCGCCCGAGGTTTTGAAAAATACTTAGAATACCCTTAATGACTAACGGTCATCCAACTCCGTTAGTCATTAAGGCTAAATCAACCAAATTAACCCCCTAACTAACCTAACTAATGCTAATTAATCCTAATTAACTCTAATTAAACCTAATTAATAACTTTAAACCCTAATTAACCTATCTCTCTCCCCTAACCCCCAACCCCACCACCCTCCCACCGCCCCACCACCGACTCCCCCACCCCTCCCACCACCCCACCACCACCGCGCCCCCTTCCCACCCCCTCCCCCAACCCCCACCCCCAAGAAGACCCCCTCCCCCACCTCGCCGCGGCCCTCCCCCAACCCCCAACCCCCAGCCCGTGCGGCTCCTCCCCCCACCCCTCACCCCTCGCGCAGCCCCCTCCCCCACCCCCTTGCGGCCCTCGAGTAAATTTCCCCTCCCTCCCCCCGTCGCCGATTTCGCTCCCTCCCTCCCTCACCCCAGTCGATTTTCGCTCCCCTCTCCCCACCCCTTTTCTTGTTTTAATTCTCTTCATGTTCACAATGGCCATGGCAAATGAGACACACCTTCAACAATGGCCGTTGCGGCTCTTCGTGTTCACGGCTCTCAATCTCCATAGAGGAGAAAGAAAATAAAGAAAAGCTCGAATCATTCAAGAAACTCGACGGGTGTGGGGGAGAGGGCGAAAACTCGACGAGGGTGGGGAGGGGAGCGAAATCGACTGGGATGGGAGGGGAAATCGACTCGGGCGTGGGGGGGTGGGGGGAAGGGCTGCGAGAGGTGGGGGGGGTGGTGGAGGGGGGGGGGGGGGGACTGGGGGAGGGGGGGGCCGCCGGGGTGGGGTAGGGGCGAGGGTGGTGGGAGGGTGGGGGAGGGGTGGTGGGAGTGGTTTAGGGTTAGGTTTTAGGGTTAGGGGTTAGGGTTAGGGTAGGGTTAGAAGTTATGGTTAATTAAGTGTTTTTAGGGTCATATTTAACGGAAAGTTGACGGTAGGGTCACGTCAGGAAGTTTTCAAAACCACAGGGGCACCTGGTGAATTTTGGAAAACGCGAGGGTACCTGGTGAATATTAAGAAACCTCAGGGGTACCTGGTGAAAAATCCGTTAAATTAAAGTTGGGACTCTTATTGTCGGGGGGCATAATTGGGACTGTCCTTGCCAATTTTTCTAATTTTTTATTTTTTTTCTAAATAACAAGCTGAACTCTTAACAATTTGCTAGTCCATTAAGCTCGTTGCTATTTGGTAGTAGTCATTAGTTTTTATTAGGAAACTAAGGGGCATTCTTATCATATCTTTCATTTTTGTAGGAGAGCATCTATCGACTCTTCTACTATTGGGCTAATGACATACAAGTTCGGGAAGCTCTTCACATTCAAAAGGTATATGAACTTGAATTGGTGACTTCTCGTAACCAAACATAATGATAAGGCGTATATATTATTATTGATAATTCTTCATCGTAAAAGCGTGAAAGGAAGTTCCACAAAGGTTCCAAACTAATCTTTAAAATTAATAGTTAGGTTTTTCGATCCAATTGAAGTATGGAATTAGAGTCAAATATTGTTTGTATGAAAATGTGATCATCTTTCTTCAAGGTCGAAAGTATTGTATTATTTTTGTTATAGAAAAAAATAACTATTGTTTACGATTTTATAAAATATGGAATATGGCATTAATTCGCATGGACATGCACCTGGTGTTTATTTCCATACTTTGAAAATGGAAGGAATTGTATGATGACATATGTGCCTTAGCTTGAACATTGTTACGATATATATGTACATATATATCTTTTAGGAAGTTTTGATACTGTATAGTTAGTTTCCTATTTTGTTGGGATACACATTACTTTGTATAATTACCTACTGTCATCAATGAGAAAGGCAAAAGGAAAACAATTCAACCTAATTCTATCGTTAACATGGTATATCTGCGGCTGTACATGGTGGTGAGGGTGAGGTGACACTTCCATCGATGAAACAAAATTTCCGTCGGGCTGCAAGAGCCGTTTGAATATCGGCCGCCCAATCATCATAATTATCCGCACGAAGACGATTAGGAGTGAGAAAGTCGCCTGGCCTATCTTGTGGGCCGAGATAATAAGGAGAAGTAGGATCGATTTTAGGTGGTGGAGGGGGCGGGACTTCGCCGTCGCCAGCCATGGCTGGAAGAAGAAAAGAGGATCGAAAATCCTAGGCTGATACCATGTTAACGATAGAATTAGGTTGAATTGTTTTCCTTTTGCCTTTCTCATTGATGACATTAGGTAATTATACAAAGTAATGTGTATCCCAACAAAATAGGAAACTAACTATACAGTATCAAAACTTCCTAAAAGATATATATGTACATATATATCGTAACAAACATCAAACTTATAGAATTCACCACGTGATGTTTGCTGCTAGATGAATAGGTCTAAGAAAAAACAGACTCGAATTTTAAATTATCACTGCTAGATGCATTGGTCTAAGGAAAAGGACTAGGATTTTTAAATCATTTATCACTTATTGTAAAATGGGTAGATTTCCAGCATTAGTCGTAGTAGCCATTTTCTTCTACTAATAATATCCAGAGGTGTTATTTAGCATTTTGTACTTTTCTTTGACGGGTAGGGTACTAAAAGTCGTTGGACGAGATGTAATAGAACTTTAGCATATGCACATAATGTTACAAGCGTTGTTGATTACCATCAAAATCTTACGATGGAGTCCATCCATGCACTGATTTACAGGTAATAAACACTTCATCATTGCTTTTATACCTTCATTGTTACAGAAGTTGCTATTATGTTGCTAATCAGTTTATTATTGTAACTGAGGGAGTTCTACCAAGCAATATTGATTTTGGAGCGTAAACAACTTATGAAGAGTCCGCAAAAAGCTCTAGTTTTTATCCCCGCTAAAAACGTCTCTCCATACTCTAGTTCCGTACAATGTATTACTTCCTCCGTATCAAATAAGATGGAACTCTTTTTGAATCACCGACTCTGAGACAATTTTTCTTAAGGAGTGATTAAAGTTTTGGGGTATTGTTAATAAAGTGGTAGGAACCAAAATTAGAGGTAAAATTGGAGGGAGATTATTTGGGACCACATCACTTTTAAGGGGGAAATGTTGGGGGGGAGCACGTGGGGCTGCTTTTGGCCTCCAAATGTGATGGCAGGTGTGAGAGGGAGTGTTTTCCTCCAGAAAAACAAACCTCAAAAATTCTCTATCCCCATCAGCCCCTAATTTGCGTCCCAAAATAAGGGAGGGAAGATTTCCCTCTCAAACTTTAATTTTTGCCACACAAAAGACAGCACCAACTAAATAAAAATTTTGTCAAAATACGGGAGGGAATTTTTACCTCCAAAAATTTAGTTACCCATTCAGTTTTCACAATCGGAGCCAACATTTCATACTCTTACCATCCAAGTAAACACCCGTATTTATGCCCAACAAGGGGGACAACCATAAATGTTTGCCCACCAAAAAACATCAACATTTAAGATGAGTTAGTAGAAGCAACCATTAATTATCATAATTACACAGCACACACAGTACTGAAATTGTTCATTCCCATCCCAAAAAAAAAGTAAAAAATCATCTTCTTCATTTCCAACTCTGCTTGGGAAAAAGTTCAGAATCCGTAAGATGTTGGGTTCTTCAGTGTAGATCAGTTTTTAGAAGATGAGGGATGGCATGCTTTGCTTGATGAGAGCTAGCAGGTATGCAAGAACATGCAACATAGGAAACAACATTCAAAACAGAATTAAGCCTACAAAAGAGAAGGAAGTTAGTGGAGAAGCTTCGTGAATTAGAGCATGCTGAGAAGTTACCTTGGGGTATAAAAATAAAACTGTCAAGAGAGTTTGGCATACACAGAAGCAGTCTTGAGAGAATTTGGAAACTTACAAAAAAATGCAAGGAAGAAGGTGTTGCAATGGATGTCAGCACAAAGAACATGGGAAAGTTGGAAGAAAGCCACTAGAGTATGCTGAGGAGTGGCTTGAGTCAAGTCCATTAAGCTACGGGTCAACTGTGAGGGCATTTGCAGGCTACCTTAAGGTTTCTCACTACACTATATACAGGCTACTAAAGAAAGGCAAGCTTAGAAGCCACACTTCCAGGCTTCCAGCAACCACCCCTCCCTCACAGAGGCACACAAACTTGAAAGGATGAAGTGGGTTCATCCCCACATCATACTTGTTGTAGCCTGAAATCTACGGTTCCTCTGACGACACTTGGGGTCATCTGAGCCGTACACTTGTCCTCCCCTGATGAATAGAGAAAAAAGATCTACCCTTTGGGCTAGGCTCTGATTGGTTAAAAGGCTGCTTTTCCGGCCCAAAAGGAAGTCGAGACCGGGCGGTGAGGTGGCCGCATGAGAGTGGTTGATAAACCCTCCCAAATCATGGCTCGCCACGTGTCATGATCCGATTCTTCACCCAATCGAAGCCACTATTGTAGGGCGATTTTAAGGTTAGGCTGTCATCTTGCTATCACTATAAATACCCCGGAAATCGGGAGAAAGATCATTCAATGCAAACAAGGCAAAGTTACTCAGAAAACTACTCTCTCACTTTCTCTCTCTATCTCTACTTTCTCTTACAACTCCTGATATCTGACTTAAGCATCGGAGGGGGAACCACCACCCAAACCTCCAGGGTGGGTCCCTTTTTGCAGGTTTGGTAGTGAAGCTCAGGCATGGACTAGGTTGATTCAGACATTTGTTGCACAAGTCTCCAAGGAAGAACATCTAAGGGATACTAGTTTACTTGCTAGACAAGAAAGCTCCATCTACAGCTTACTTGTTGGACAAGGAGATTAAACATTTGGCACCGTCTGTGGGGAGACGCAACGATGACTGATTGTCAATCGTCCAACCTTGCCAGAAACCGAAGTCTTCAGGTTGATGTCGAAGACACAGTAGAACACGAGAGACCGCCTCGAGGAAGGGATGGACCCCGTCCATCGTCCAAGTTCTTGGACCCGAGCCGGTAACTCCGTCATTCAAGAGAATCTTGAACGTCCGAAGGATCGCCGCCCATCTAGAGAATGCCTTGAATGATTTCTAGGCAAAGATGGTGCCGATCGTCCAGAATGCATCAAGAGCAACATGCTGTTTTTTCGGCTTAACCCTGAGCCAGCCGCTAACAATCTAGTTCCTCTTAAGGGGTGTTCCTAAGAAGATCGTCCGGGTCCTAGTCGACCTATTCGTCAGGAACCCTCTAGGAGGATGGCCAGAGGAAAGCAGCCAGAAGGCAGCGAACAGCGGAGGAAGATGGACTGGAATCTGGTGGTTAGGACCCAGGATCAGGCTCGCCCAAGTGGGCATCGAATGGAAACAGATGCCAGAGAATACCTAGAGGCAAAGAGGGCTGCAGCTCTACAACGGTCGGCCACTGGGTCTACCCCGTATTTGAGAGACCCTCCTTTGAGGGTGCCATCCGAACGGAAGGAAGAAGTCCGGGGACTTCCCTTGTTCGTCCAAGATAAGAAAAGACGAAAGTTCAACCAATGGTCCATAAGCGACCAAGCATCAAAAATACTTCATCCAATCCCGTGTTAAAAGAATATCGCAAGGAGTTCATACCCATTGAGGGACAGTTGGGAGCCCTCCGGATCAATTGGCCTACTCCGTTCTCGGCCAGGATCATGGAGGCGCCCCCCTTCCCAAAGGTAAAACTTCCAACGATAGAGCCTTTTGATGGAACAACCGATCTCGATGATCACTTGTCCGCATACAAACATCGATGTACGTCCAAGGAGTAGATGATGCTACTTGGTGTAAGAATTTCCCATTTACCCCGAAGGGTGTAGCTCGAAGTGGTTTAACAACCTTCCATCCAATTCAGTCAACAATTTTACTGAACTCAGTTTCTTATTTACTAGTCACTTTGTTGCTAATAAGCAAGAGCAAAAAACAAGCATGCACTTGGGAAAGATCGTCCAAGGACCTAGGGAAGCTCTCAGAAGCTTTGTCAATAGATTCAATCTAGAAGCCCTTCAGATTCAAGATCTAATGCCGGGGTGGCCTTTGACGCCTTTATCAGATGACTAAGGCCATGAAGTTTTAAGTTTGATCTTGTCAAGAAGAAAATCACCACTCTTGCCGAAGCTTTAAAGGAAGATGAAGCTTTTATACATGCTACTGAAGTATATGCTGAGGCCAAGCACCCCGACTCTAAGAAGCCTGAAGAGGTTGCCCAGCCAAGAAAGGGCAACCCCAAAAAGGCCGAGACTTGGGCCATATCCTCTACCACTACTTCGTCCAGAAGAAGCAAAAGGAAAGCATCTGAGCCTTCATCATCCAACCCAATTGAATTCAGCAAGGACCAATACTCCATTCTCATGGATATAAAAGATCAATATGAACTGAAAGCTCCAGCCGAGATGAAGACTCCTTACAGAAACAGAGACAAAAGCAAGTATTGTCACTTTCACAAGGACTGCGGCCATGAAACCAATGAATGTAAACACCTTAAGAGGGCTTTGGAAGATCTAGCTCGTAAAGGAAAGATGAACCCATACTTACCCCAAGGGGGAAAGAAGTTTCAGAGGAGAGACAATTGGCAGACTAAGAAGAAGGAGAGTGAGAGCACAGACGAGGATGTTGTTCTCGTAATTTCCGGAGGATTTACTGCTGGAGGACCAACCAATAGAGGGTGCAAAAACTACCTTAGGGAGCTTGGCCAAGTCTTGTTGGTTGATCAGGCAAAGGCTGAGCCCTTCCCAAAGGTGGTGGTCAGTGAGCAAGATCGGGGCAAGCTGAGGACTCCCCATGATGATCCTTTGGTTGTGGAAATGAAGATAGCAAACCTAAGGGTAAGAAGGATTCTAATCGATACTGGAAGCTCGACGGACATCATTAGTGCTGATTGTTTGTCCAGATTAAAGTTCGACGAAAAGAACTTGGTTCCCGTCCACCATCCCATCATAGGGTTTGGGGGAGGAGTTATCCATCCCATGGGAACAGTCATGTTGCCTGTCCGGGTCGGAGAGAAGGAGGCTTCGTGGACTTTGTTTGTCAAGTTCTTGGTCGTCCGAGATTTGACAGCCTATAATGTCATTCTTGGACGGCCTACACTAAATCGCGTAAAAGCAGTAATAGTAACTCATTTGATGCTTATGAAGTATGAGTGTGATGACGGCAAAATTGGCTCCTTGTATGGAGACCAGCAGGTGTCTAGGGAATGTTATCTAACTACCCTTAAGCCGTCATCATGGAAAGCATGTGATGAAGAGCAGACGAAGATCCGTGGCAATCAGAAAGCGTCTGAAATTGGGAAAGATAATACGAAGGTGGCTGGAGAAAGGAAGGCGTCCGAGAATGAAAGGGAGCCTAGGAGGACAATTGAAAGTCCTCAGACGCCCCTCGCCCCCTCAAGGAAAACGTCTGAATATCTCCCAAGCAAGAAAAGGAAGTATGAGCCCGTCAAAGAAGAACCTCCATCGTCTGAGGAAGTGATGGCCATCATGGGACTAGCACTAGAACGTCCAGAGCCAGTGGAGGTCCCTGAAGATATCTGTTTGGATGAGGCTCGTCCAGAAAGAATTTTGAAGATTGGGTCCTCGCTCTCTCCTGAGTTGAGGGGCCTTTTAATCAGCTTGCTGAAAGAATTTCAAGACGTGTTCGCTTATTGTGTTGAAGAAATGCCTGGAATTGATCCAGAAATAGCCGTCCATCGGCTGAATGTTGATCCAAATTTCAAACCTATTCGTCAGAAGAAAATGCATTTAGGACCGGCCAGGAATCAAGCGGTCGACCAGGAAGTTCAGAAGTTGTTGGAGTCGAAATTCATAAAAGAAACCCATTATCCAGAATGGATAGCAAATGTGGTCATGGTGCCAAAGCCTAATGACACTTGGAGGATGTGTGTGGACTACACCAATCTAAACAAGGCATGTCCCAAGGACAGCTTTCCTTTGCCTAAGTTGGATCGTCTAGTCGACTCCACCGCCGACCACGCTTTATTAAGCTTCATGGACGCTTATTCAGGTTTTCATCAAATCCCTATGTGGTCAGAGGATCAGGACAAAACGTCCTTCATTACTGAAAAAGGACTGTATGGCTGGTTGAGAATGCCATTTGGTCTACGTAATGCTCCGGCCACATTTCAAAGATTGATCAATACAGTCTTTCAGCCACAGTTGGGAAGAAACATGGAAGCCTATATTGATGATATGATAGTCAAGAGCTGGAAAGAAGAGAGTCATGTTGGTGATTTGAGAGAAACTTTCGAAACTCTCAGGAAATACAAGTTAAAGTTGAACCCCAGTAAATGTGTCTTTGGGGTTTTGTCAGGGAAGTTCTTAGGTTTCTTGGTAGATCAGAGGGGAATAGAAGCCAACCCTGAAAAGATTCAAGCCCTTCTAGACATGAAATCTCCATCAAAGATTAAGGAAGTCCAGCGATTGACGGGTTGCTTGACTGCCCTTGGACGTTTCTTGTCCAAATCAGGTGACAAGTGCCATCACTTCTTCGCCACGATCAAGAAAAAGGCCAAGTTTGAATGGACAGCCGAGGCAGAGCAAGCCCTTCAACAGGTCAAAGATCACCTTCGGCAGCTACCTAGGTTGGTCAGTCCAGCTAGGGGTGTTCATAATCGGGTACCCGGCTATTCGGGTTCCCGGACATGCGGGTACTCGGATAGTCGGGTAGTTAAAAAGGTGACCCGTGTCCCGACCCGGGAAAGTCGGGTACCCGGTTTTCGGGTACCCGGTTTTGTCGGGTCGGGTCACCGGGTACCCCGGTTAGTTTCTGCAACTAGTTTGCTTAAAAAAATCGTATACTTATACGTCTGAATTAGGAACGTGCATAATGCAAATGAGTGGAAATTAAGAGTATGGAAGTTCAGGAAGTAGATAGCAGATACATATCAAACAAAGTATATAAAGATAGAGAAAGATGAATAGTTTAACCTTTCGATTATATGATTCCAAAATTTTAAAAAAGACAGAATGTGTTGGGAAGAAACCCATTTCAAAATAATAAATGACAATAAAAGAAATATAAAATTGGAAGAAGAGAGAGAAAGGAATTGGCAGAAGATAGAGAAAGGAAGTGTGCTTGAGAAATTAATGTTATTAGCCATTAGCCCATTACTAATAAAAGAAGAGAAGAAACTAAGAAAGCTTGTAAATATAAAATATGTAAGGTTGTGGTAAACTGGTGATTGTCTGATTGATGATGGGTTATTGGGTTTGCGGCTTTGCTCAGCAGTACAATATACTTCAAGGAAGCATTTTTTCATTTTAATAAAGTAGAGAGAGTGAGAACCTTTCCATGATCTAATCATTTACATTCATAGCCTGGCAGAGAGTGAAAAAATTGTCAAACTCGAACTGGAAACTCAGTGTAAACAAATCTTATCGGGTACCGGGTACCCGGCTGTGGAACATCTTGTGGCCCGTGACCCGGCCCGCAATTTTCAATTTTTCACGGGGCGGGTACCCGACCCGACAAAATAAAAAAATACCCGGTATTTTTGTTTCGGGTTGTCTGGTACTCGGGTCGGGTATTTCGGGTCGGGTTTTTTTGAACACCCCTAAGTCCAGCTGAGGGGGAGAAACTGTTTGTATACCCAGCTGTGTCCACTCAGGCTGTGAGTGCCGTCCTACTGGCTGAAAGATAGTCCGTCCAAGTCCCCATATACTTTGTTAGCCATGTGCTCAAGGATGCGGAAAATAGGTATACTCCAGTTGAGAAGTTTGGATTGGCCCTCGTCATGGCGAGCAGAAAGTTAAGGCCCTATTTCTTGGCGCACAGTATACTCGTCTACACTGATCAACCCTTGAAGCAAGTTCTACAGAAGATGGAAGCCGCCGGGCGAATGCTAAAATGGGCTGTTGAGCTTAACATGTTTGATATATCATTTGAACCAAGGAAAGCCATTAAGGGGCAAGCCTTGGCAGATTTTATAGTTGAGCTCACTCGGCCAGCCGTTGAGCCAATCTCTGATCCAAATGAAGGAAGGAAGCATTGGACGCTCATGGTTGATGGGTCGTCAACGCTTAATGGATGCGGGCGGGAATCATTTGTCAATCTCCGAAGAGAGACAAATTTAAATATGCGCTAAGATTCCAATTCCAAGCGTCCAATAACGAAGCTGAATATGAAGCACTTCTGGCTGGAATCAAAATGTGTAAAGCGGCAGGAGCCCTGGAAATTGAGGCCAAATCGACTCCCTCCCGGTCATTCACCAAGTCAACGGAGATTTTGAATGTAAAGAAGCTTCGATGAGCAAATATATGCGTCTGATTAAAGATGAGGTGAAGCCTTTGAAACGATTTGTTCTCGACCAAGTGCCAAGGTCAGAAAATCATCAAGCAGATGCTCTTTCAAAATTGGCCGGCTCTAGTAAAGGTGATGCGCCAAGAACGTTTTTTGGGAAGTAAAACCCAAAAAGAGTATTGACCAAGAGCAAATCATGTTCCTTAGCCGAGGAGCAGTATGGATGGAGCCCATAATAGAATACAAGAAAACAGGACGACTGCCATCAGATCCTGTGGAGGCCAAGTATGTGAAGGCTCGAGATAAGTGGTTTGAATTATGGGATGAGACCCTTTACAAGAAGTCGTTCAACCGCCCCCTCCTCAAGTGCATCACCAGAGAAGATGGTCTAGAGGTTCTGAAGGAACTCCATGAAGGAGCTTGTGCATCTCACATTGGGGGAAGAGCCTTGGGTGAAAAGGCTTTAAGGACGGGGTACTACTGGCCGACCTTAAAGGAGGATGCCCACGTCTATGCAAAGAGGTGTGATAGTTGTCAGAAACATGGGAACCTGCATCAGAAGCCGTCCAACTATCTAACTCCTATCTTGTTTCCTCTGCCTTTTGCCAAATGGGGCATGGATTTTCTAGGACCTTTCCCCATGGCCGCGGGGCAAAAGAAGTTTGTGATAGTTGCAGTGGACTATTTCACTAAATGGATAGAAGCTGAAGCCATGCGAGGAATAACTACAAACGATGTCAAGAACTTCACTTGGAAGAGTATTATAACTCGTTTTGGCATGCCACAATCCATCGTCTTTGATAATGCCCCTCAGTTTTAAACACCTAAACTGAGAGATTGGTTGGCAGAACGAGAAATCAAGGCTCACTTTGCTGTTGTTGCCCACCCACAGGCCAATGGGCAAGTGGAGTCCTTCAACAAGATTCTATCTAATGGAATCAAAAGGAAGTTGGATAATGCCAAAGGACAATGGGTTGAAGAACTGCAGCTAGTGTTATGGTCCATCAAAAAAACTGCCAAAATTTCTACAGGGGAGACACCCTTCATGTTAGTTTATGGCACGGAAGCCGTCTTGCCCATTGAGATTGAGGAACCCACCCTACGAGTCATGTTGTACGCAGAAGATGCCAACTGGGCTACATTGCGCACGGCTTTGGATCAAGTCCCAGAAGTCCGGGGCAATGCCTTGCTAAGAATGCAATTGAACAAGTTGCGAATGGCTCGGGAATTTAACAAGAGAGTCACAAGACGACCACTCAAGGTGGGTGATCTTGTTCTTAGGAAGATGCAGGCTGTTGGACGAGCCAAGGAGATGGGAAAGCTAACCCCAAATTGGAAAGGACCTTATTTAATTATAGAAGAGTTGCGCAGTGGCACCTTTCGTCTCTAAGATCTGGATGGACGGATTATACAGCGCACTTGGAACTCAGATAATCTGAAGAAGTACCACGTTTAACTCAATCATCGTCAGGAATCCAGCTGAAAGTTGTAGTAAGTCCAAAGTGCCACGGCACAGACTAGAAAAAAGAATTGTATACATGTATCTTGGCACTTAGTCAAGCAAAATTCATATAATACAATTCCTACTATCTTATCGTCTGTATTTTCATGTTTATTTTCACCAAGTTAGTTCACTTTGGGGCATTAAATCAGTTACTAGTCTAAAAGTGACAATAACTTGGAACAAAAATACTCACTTCTATGCCGAACATCACCCCCTCGAAGAGACCGGCCAAAAGAATAACAACCTAAAGGTTGACAGCACAAATTGGCTATCAAATTGACAAAATCTCTAGTAAGAGAAACGTCAAAGTCTCTAAGAGAAAGCTGACCAGAAATAAGCCCTTAGTAAGGGATACTTATTTTCAAATACACGGACAGCTAAGTAGTAAAGACTCTAGTAAGGGATCACTACTTTCGGATGAGTGTTGCTCACTCAAGGAAGGCGGCTAGGAAATTGTTAGACCATGTCTCTAAAGCTCGTCCTTAGCAAATTCAGCCGGCTTGGCCAAGGATGGCCGCTCTCCTTCTTGGACTATGGCTCGTCCAATGGTTGAGCTTAGCCCAAGAAGGGGGGGATGAGACAAGCCTATAGGACGAGCTAAAGAGAGAAGGTCGTCTAAAACCAGGACAAACTAGAAATGCCTTTGTAATATTTTGATACTGCAGGACGAGTGTTACCAACTCAAGAAAAACGGCTAAAGGGTGGCTCGTTTAAAAGGAGAAGACCATCTAGAGTTCTAGGACGATTCTCTATAAGCACTTGGGCACTTTTTGAGAAATTTGTAATCGTCCTTGGGCAAGGATCAGAAGTGGCATGCGCAGTTCAATTAAATATCGTAGACCGTCCAAAAAGTTCAGGACGAGTCACTTCTTTTTGATGCATTTTGGAAAGATTTTCGGTCGTCTAAAGGCAAGCACGTTGTTATTTCCTTAAACATCTGTGATGATCGTCCAACATTCAAGACGAAGCTCATTCAATACTTAGTCAAATTGGAATTCAGAAAGATAAAAGACAGGCAATTGACAAAAATTCTCCTTCATATATGATTGATCAAGAATTACAACCTAAGAGCTGAAAAGTTAAAGGTACAGCGGCAAACAAGCTAAGAAACATGAAAATAAACCTAAAATTAGGCTTCGTCTTCAGCACGAGTTTCTTGGTCGTTTTCTGGGTTCTCCCCCTCAGCCGCAGCTTCGTCGTCTGACTCCAAAAACTCTGGAGGTTCCTCGGCACATACCATAGCCTGATGGACGCTCTGTTGATACTCCAGACGACGAACGAAGCTGGGGACCTCAGCTTCCTCAGCTAACATCTCAAAGGCTTTGATGGCCCAACCCTTAGACATTTCAACAACATGAGCCAATCCTTCCTTAGCATCGTTAAAAGCCTTGGCCGCCTCCCGTTCCAGGCGGGCAGTCTTCGCCCTTAGGAGAATGTTCTCCCTCCTCAGTTGAACGGCGGCCAGGAGAGCAGCATCTCTTTCACCCTTCAGATCAGTAGAAATAGTATCTATAACCACCTTCAAATGGTCCAGCTCCTTGTATAGATCTTGGATGGTAACAAGATAATTCTTGTTTTCGGACTCCAGGTTAGCTGACCTCTTCTCCAAAGCATCGCATCCAGGGATGGACGATGAAGGGTATTAACCATCTCAATGTCATGAATGGCCTTGTCGCCTGCCATTGTAGCAAGGTGGACGAGCTTCTTATTCTCTTTTCGAAGCTCTCTCGTCCATTCTTCGGTAAGCATGCTGCGAGCAAAAAGCTGGGGCAATGAAAGCAAAACAAATCATTAGACGAGTTTCAAAAAGAAATAAATATACACAAGTACAAAACAAAAGCGGCAGTAAGTTATACCTCAGCAGCCAGTTGAGACATATAGCCCACATGCCCGACCGATGCTCCCCTTCATCCTTTGATATAGGATTCAGGGTAACACTTGAAGAGTTCCTGCTTAAGCTGTTCCTTTTCTGCCTTTGACATTTTGGTAAAAGCAGGAGAAGACTCCTCGTCCGAGTCTAAGGTGGGAGCAGGTGAAGGTAGAGCTGGGCCTTTGCCCTTATCTGAAAGAGGGGGATAGTCAGTTATCTGGATGGGAAAGACGATGGCTTGTCTATTGGACGGACTCATAGACTGTCCGCCGACCCGCACCGTCCTAACTCTATTTGAGTAAAACGACTCACCGAGCGAGATGGATGCCGTCCCCTTACAACAAGGGGCATCCGGGAGACCAGCCTTCGCTACCGAGCCGGAGCCGGATAGTTCTCGACGGCGCGTCTCCCGCCCGGCACCACCAAAGCCAAGGCGACTGCTGTCCGACTTCGGCCGAGTCCGGGTCCGACTTTGGCCGAGTCGAAGGCAAAGCGTCCAACCGGCCCAAGCAAGGTCGGGATTTTCTCCCACTCCCCCACTCGGAGCGGCAGCAGAAGGCCCCTCCTTAAGAGCTTTATCTTTAGGGGGAAGCATGGTCTTTTCTTCCACTCCCCCACTCGGAGTAGCCTTCTCTGTCTTCTTTCTTACAAAGCCCTTTGGCTTTTTGGCTTGTGGTTGGTCCGTGGCCGTTGTAGGCCTCTTCTTGGACGAAGATGACTTCCCAGGAGGGAGTTTGTTGGTAGGAGCATTTTTCTGCGAGAAACAATCAAGTTAAAATGACAGACGTCCACAGATCAAAATCTAAATCAAAGTGCAAGGCTTCAGATGAAAATCACCCAAAGAAGGAAGGCGCCTTAAAATGAACACCTCCTCTCCTAAGGGAACCTCGTCCGAACAAAATTCTGAATACAGACGAAGGTGATGCAAAGAAGGAAGCCGTCCCAAAATTGGACGGACTTACATGTCCCCATCCAAGGATAGGAAATCAACTTTTCATCCAGCTTCAGAACTCAAAACCTCTCATACGAGTATGGCCCCAAGAAGGTAGCCGTCCTAGCATGGACGCTCTCCTTTCTCGGGCTATCCTCGTCCAGGGATAGGTACTATAACTTGGACGAGCCCAAATGGTACTCGTCCAAAGACTACAAAACCTCCCAGACGAGTATGTCCCCAAGAAGGTAGCCGTCCTAGCATGGACGCTCTCCTTTCTCGGGCTATCCTCGTCCAGGGATAGGTACTATTACTTGGACGAGTCCAAATGGTACTCGTCCAAAGACTACAAAACCCCTCAGACGAGTATGGCCCCAAGAAGGTGACCGTCCTAGTATGGACGCTCTCCTTCTTCGGGCTATCCTCGTCCAGAGAAAGTTACGATTACTTGGACGAGTCCGAATGGTACTCGTCCAACAACTATAAAAATCTCAGACGAGAATTTTCCAAAGGTGAACGTCCATGCTTGGACGTTTTCCTTCTTTGGGTGATTCTCGTCCAAAGTTTGGATGCCAATTCCGGACGAGCCAGAATGATCCTCGTCTTAAAAAAAATAAAAAAAATAAAAAAGAAAAGAAAAGAAAAAATATATAATTTACCAGTGTCTCAGCCCTCTTTTCGGCACTACTTTTGGCATATTCCTTCCATAGATTGTCTGTGAATTTAGACATGCTTATGTCTCCCGTCCAAGAAGCCTGGAGACGTGTTCTGGCCGAGTCTGCAGCAAAGAGACAAAAAATTGGTTAGTCTAATGAATTATGGACGAAGAGTTTTACTTGGGGATTTGAATGGATACCTTTATCATCGGCTAACCGCAAGCCGGCGGCAACCAAGAAGTCGTCATTATAAAACATTTCCTTAAAGGGTATCCAGTTAGCTGGCCCTTTAAAGGATTTCTGGCCGGGTCTGGAGTACTTCTTTATTCTAAAGTACTCCACTACCTCCTCGTCATACTTGTACTCCAGCTCCAGCCAAGATTGCTTTCGTCCAGTATTTGTGACGGCTCGGTTATAGAAACGGTAGCTCTTCGTGGCCGAGTCGTTGGCCGCCCTTAGATATATAAAGTTGGCCTTCCATTCATGCATCTTTGACGGTTTGCCCAGTGTTAGAAAGCCGGGACGGTTGCAGATGCTTGAGTCATGTTCCATCCACGGCACCGAGAATTTTGGCCGCGTAATGAATGTGGGTAAAGGCTTGAAGAGAGAGGCCGAGCCGCGCAACTCGCAGAGACGGCTATGAACGTCAAGACGTTGTGCCGGGCGTTGGGAGCCGATTGGTTGTGGCCGATGTTGTAATAACGAAGCACTTGCTCTATAAACTCATGGAGGGGGAATCTTAACCCCGCGTCCGGAGCCGCTTGTAGACAAGTAAAATGATTTTTGGGAGTGCTCAATATAGTGGCCTCCTTATTAGGGATGACGAAGGAAAAGCCCTACATGGGCATGAAGTTGGATAAATAGCTAGGGTCCGACCCTTTTTTCTCTAACCAATTGCGATTGGCTAAAATAAATGCGGGGTCGAGAGGGGACCTAATCGTTTTCTAATCTCGGGAAGTAGTGGAGGCTTTGTCGACTCATCCAGCGGCACTGAATCCCCGCTTTGTTATCGTCTTCACCGGTTTCCTCCATCTCGGTGTCCCGGCCAAGGACCGGCTTCGGGGTTTATTTGGGACTCCTCAAAGTCGGCTAGGGGAAAGGGGGCCGCCTAAAGGCCCAAGACTTTGGACCTCCCTCGTCTCATCCGGAACTCGTCCGATAGATTCCTCCATATCCGAACTATTTGACGGGATTATTACCTTTCGTCTTAGACGGGCCGTTTGCTTGACGCGCGCCGATTACCCCGCACGGTAAGTAAAGACGGGTCGTCCGACTTTCTCGGCCAAAACCATAAAAAATATATACTTGGCCAAAAGAGGCCCAACTCTAGAATGCGCCGAAGAAGAAGTATCGGTTCTAGGGTCAAGACAAGCTCTTGGACGGCCGGGATTATTTGATGAAGATGATTCCATTTTATTGATTTTCTAAGAAAGAATAAAGAATAAAGAAGAGTAAAGAGAACAAAGAAAAGATACCTGCTAAAGCGCCTGGACGATTCGGTGAAGAAAGCGAGAGGCGGGCGATCTCTCTCTCTCTAGAAAATTTGCGAGTTTCTCTCTCTAGAAAAATTCGTTCAAGGTGTGAAATGATCAAATGTTTTCACACCAAGGTTATTTATAGAGGAGTAAGAAACTTGTGGAGCCGGTCAAGAATGACCAAAGAAAGGATACAACGGTCGGTTATGACCAGGTAAAACCCAGAAGAAAGGCGCGTCTTTTCCTTCATTTCAAATAAAGATACCTTGGGTTAAAAAGTCTTAACCGTCGATGGGCCTAATGAAGCTACCTTGGGTAAAAGGGCCTTAACCGTCGATGGGCCAACAAAGTGAAAACCCTTTTAGGGGCAAATATTGTAGCCTGAAATCTACGGTTCCTCTGACGACACTTGGGGTCATCTGAGCCGTACACGTGTCCTCCCCGATGAATAGAGAAAAAGATCTACCCTTTGGGCTAGGCTCGATTGGTTAAAAGACTGCTTTTCTCGGCCCAAAAGGAAGTCGAGGCCGGCCGGTGAGGTGGCTGCATGAGAGTGGTTGATAAACCCTCCCAAATCATGGCTTGCCACGTGTCATGATCTGATTCTTCAGCCAATCAGAAGCCACTATTGTAGGGCAGATTTTAAGGTTAGCTGTCATCTTGCTATCACTATAAATACCCCAGAAATCAGGAGAAAGATCATTCAATGCAAACGGTGCAAAGTTACTCCAGAAAACTACTCTCTCACTTTCTCTCTCTATCTCTACTTTCTCTTACAACTCCTGATATCTGACTTAAGCATCGGAGGGGGAACCACCACCCAAACCTCCAGGGTGGGTCCCTTTTCGCAGGTTCGGTAGTGAAGCTCAGGCTTGGACTAGGTTGATTCAGACATTTGCTGCACAAGTCTCCAAGGAAGAACATCTAAGGGATACTAGTTTACTTGCTAGACAAGAAAGCTCCATCTACAGCTTACTTGTTGGACAAGGAGATTAAACAATACTAGCCACTTAAACTGAACCAGCAGTATTTGACAGCATGTAAAATGTTGTTCACATTAATGAAATATGGTTTTATTTAAACCCAGACATGAGAAGATTCTACTTACTGCCAAAGGAAGATGATCCTTACAGATGCACACATTCAAAGAGGTTCAAGATCAAGGTAATGTTTATGGTTGTGACTGCAAGGCCATTGTATGACACATATGGTAACAGAATCTATGATGGTAAATTTGGTATTTACCCTTTTGTGGAAAGGTTTGCCGCAAAGAAAACATGCAAAAACAGAGTTGCAGGCACTATTGAGACCAAACCAATAGAGAAAATCACCAAATAGGTCATCATAGATGTCATTGTCAACAAAGTCATACCAGCAATCATGCAAAAATGACATGCTCATCTTCCAAAAGACATTGTGATCCAACAAGATAATGTAAGGCCACACATTCAACCAACTGATCCAGTTTTCATGGAAGCAGCAACAAGGAATGGGTTAAACATCAAACTGGTATGTCAGCCCCCCCCCCTCCAAATCCCCTAATCTCACATTTTAGACCTAGGTTTCTTTAATGCCATACAAGCATTGCTGTATAGGTCATTTCCTAAGAACATTGATGACTTGATTGAGAAAGTCCAAGCATCATATGAATTATTTGATCCAGAAGTTTTAAAGTTTACTTGGTTACAACTACAAATATGTGATGGTTGAAATTTTAAAAGTCAAAGGGGGAAATAACTACAAGAACCCTCACCATGGGAAGATAAGATTACAAAGGTTGGGACTCCTACCAAAAAATGTCATAGTTTGTGTTCTATCAACGCTTATGCTCAAGTGTGGTCCTCTATTAATTCATCAGGGGTTTCTTGTTTTAACTCAATGAAAACAAGGTTTGGTACCTCAACAGAGTTAACTCTTGAGCAAACCAAACCATGTTTCAGAGTGAATGAGTCCCTTCATCATCTGGATTAGGTGATGATCAGGGACTCCAAACTACAGCACTAAACCATCCAACCAGGCAGGGAAGTAACCAAATTGACGTCATGGATCATTGAATGCATTTCACACAAACAGGAACTTAACCAATCAAGCATTAAAATTATAAGCTAACAACCTCAACATACTAACAAAGATTACTCATCGTTTAACCTCTATGAATCCATCAGGGGTTTCTTGATTTAACTCGTTGAAAACAAGGTTTGGTACCTCAACAGAGTTAACTCTAGAGCAAATCAAACCTTGTTTTAGAGTTAATGAGTCCCTTCATCATCTGGATTAGGTGGTGATTAGGGACTCTAAACTACAACACTAAACCATCCAACCAGGCAGGGAAGTAACCAAATTAGGGACAACCATTCATCATGGAATGCATATCACATAAGCATGACCTTAATCAATTAAGCATTAACATCATAAGCCAACAACCTCATCATACTAACAGGGGTTTCCCGCAATTCAGGGACTCGTCACAGTTAAGGGACAAATCAATGTAATGCAAGCAACAACGAAATGGATAAAAAGAGGTAAAGGGTTTAGAAATAACCAAAGAATGTTGTGGTATGATGAGTGACTCATTCACATGTAGTTGTTTCTGAATGCAGGGACATGTCCTTTCATGAAATTCAACAATTTAGGATTCCCATTCATCCTCATCAATTTGTTCCCATGGCGCAACCCTGTTCTTCCTAGGCTCACTGTGTTTGACTGGAGGAAGAAGGGTTCTGCTCCAATAGACCTCGGGAACATCTGACCTTCCTCTTCCCCACAGTCTTCTTCACTTGATGGCCTGCAGCCAGGTCACATACCACAATCTTTCTCCCATCCTCAACAGCTAGCCCCTTTTCTTTATCCACAACCACATCCTTCCCTTTACCCTCAACCACCTTTCCTTTTTCCTCTTTCTCACCACCTTTTTTCAGTAACTTGCAAATCTCATCACAAGATCTCAACATATACAGCCTACAAATAAAAGAAGGGCCTTCCTTCTTCTCCTCCACCACATCCTCCATCGGAAAATCCTCCTCCGTTTTTTCTAACTTAATCACCCTCTCCAGAAACCCTAATTTTTCATGTTCCTCCTCCTCACTATCTAGATCAATAATCTCATGGTCACTCTCATATGATGAGTCATCCCCATCCATGAAATCTTCCAAGATATGAAAATCCCTATCATCTTTGGTGTTTTTCGCAGTCAATTCGGGTGATAATTTGGGTATCGCTTCCCCCAAATGAAACGCCTCCATCTCTGCCACCTACTCCTCTAAAGCAGAGCCAAGAACCTTCTTCTCGCTGGGACCCAGATGATTTTTAACACCTCAGGTTTCATAAAACCGTCGTGGCCACGGAGATCTACGTTTGAAGGAGTCACAAATGTCCTTGATTAACAAGATTTCCCCATCATCACTAGTCTTGAACAAAGCATCAGTCAAGGGACTCAAATTGGGGATGAAATTATGGGCCATAATTCAAATTTTGTGTTTTAGGTTGAAGAGGAGAGGAGGAGATTTGGGTTTAAGACTCAATTTCTAGGTTTCCTGGGTTAGGGTTGAAGAATAGGGAAGAGAGATGAGGAGAGAGTAGAAAGTTCGAGAGATGGGGGGTTGGGTGATTTAATTGGGTGGGTTATTTCTAATTGGGGGGTTGAATCTGAAAAGTTGTTGAGTTTAATTAATTTTGGTGGGAATCATTAAAGTGGGCTAATGTGTTTAGAGATGTCGTTAGGTTTGGCAATGTAGTTTTTAATTTTTAAGTAAGGGTAATATGGTCATTTCATAGCCCAAAATTTACCAAATAAGGAAAGAAAAAAACGTGTTCCATCTTATTTGAAACATGTGTTTTAAGAAAGTGTTCCATCTTATTGATACAGAGAAAGTATAACGTATCTCCAATGGTCTCAACCTATAAAAATAGCACATATTGAAAACAACGTCATTTGACTCTGATATAATTGATGAAGTTTGGGTTCTATTTTATTATTTGTAGTTGGTAGTTGGATATTTCTTTATTGTAATTGGTGGATGTGGGGCCTTAACTTTTTTGAAATAAAAGTATGTGATATTTCTTGATTATTGATGGGTTTTCCGTGAAACAGATACATAATATTATATTAAATTGGTGGGACCATGTCATTTTAAGAAGTCCATCAATTAATATGGAATGGACGAAAATAAGAAGTGTATCAATTAATGTGGTACGGCGGGAGTACTGAATTGTGCTAAATAAATCCAATGTTGATTATTCCAACACCACAATTGCCCTCGTGATTGTGCGATTAGAAAAAATAATCATGCAACCCCAGTCCCCAGGTCTGTCTTAAAATTTCACTTTCAACACTATTCAGCTACCCAAGCATCATGAATAACCATTCTTCCTTTATGGAATTATATAGGTTCAGGTCTATTAGACAAGAAGATCCTACTTCCATGCTCAGTCCTTGTTTGCGGAAAACATTTTTATATATTATAAATAAATGAACAATCATAATTCTAGTACATGCGTAGTGTTGAAATCTTATCAGTTTCTTCTATTTAGGTAAGCACAAATGCATAATCATACTTAGTGTTGACATATGTCCTGAATTATCTGGCGCTAGGATTAACCAAGCACATGGGTCTTGCTGCCCGGTCAGCGAGTTGAGGTCCAAGCTGGTAGGGGCGTGTAGGCGACGCCCCAGGATTAACCAAGCGCGGGGGTCTCGCTGCCCGGTCAGCGAGTTGAGGTCCAGGCTGGTGGGGGCGTGTAGGCAATGCCCCCAAAGCTTTTCAGTACATGTTGTTTAGCATATCGTTTCTGTTTTAGTTTCAGGTTTAGGTCTATCTGTTTAGTTAATTAGAAGGGTACTATATATAAATTAACTTCTGCCTCCATATTATGTAATATGTACTCTCTCTCTAAAGATAATTAAAACATTTATTTTCTGCCTGTGGATGTAGCTAACGCATTGTTAGTGAACCACGTTAATTCTCATGTCGATTGTTCTTTAATTCTTCGTTCCATTATTGCATTCGTTACAACACTTAGTATGAAATAACAAGGTCAATGTACTAGTAGCATATTGACCATGCATGAATATCAAGATGGATCTAGTGAAAATAAAAACAACATGAGAACACATTGCTATGACAATCAACCTCGGAACCTCTCTTGTTTCTTATCGTTGTCATATAAATATCTGCATTCTCTTTATAATGGCAGTGGCGACCAAGACATGGTTGTATCGTATCTTGGAACATTGGAATGGATTAAGATGCTAAATATCACCATTGTTGAAGATTGGAGGCCATGGTTTGCCAATGGTCAAGTTGCTGGGTAAGTCACTAAATATTATTACATCTATTTCTATTTGTTCTTAATACGTTCCCTATTGGGGTGTTTCTTAAATTTGTTCTTGGATGGAATATTACCCCCATATGTCCCTCCTGCACCGCGAATCTAAATATAAATCATATAACTAATATATAAAGGAAAGTCTAAAGTAACTTCATTGAGTCACGACATTTGGCATCCTCATTGGGCCGCCATTTGTCGCGCTCATTAATCTTAATGTCATGTCTATTTTTTTCATAAATAGAGTTCTAAATTGATTAAAATACAAATAGAGTTTAGGATAAGAATAAATAGAGTTTGGTTCACAATGAAAAACTTAAATATAGTAAATTGATTATAACTTTTAATATATAGTTCGTAAAATTATAATTTTTGTACCATTGAAAAGTGTTTAAAAAGTACTTTAAAATAAGATCTATTTATAATATATTTAAAATTTTATATTAAAGTAATATATAAAAGGAAATATTGACTATGCTAACGTATTAAAGTAACATACTGCAATTGGAATTTGCAATTCAATTAGAATCTCACGACATTTGGCGTCCTCATTGGACGCCATTTATTGCGCATATTTTTTTGAATATAAATAAGTAGAGTACAAAAGTCAGCTTACGAGGTCGCGACATTTGGCGTCCTCATTGGACGCCATTTGTCGCGCTCATTAAGAGTTATTCTAAATTGATTAAACTACAAAAAGAGTTTAGGATAAAATAAATAGAGTTTAGTTCACAATGAAAATCTTAAATATAATAAATTGATTATAACTTTTAATATATAGTTCGTAAAATTATAATTTTTGTACCATTGGAAAGTGTTAAAAATGTACTTTAAAATAAGATCCATTTATACTATATTTAAATTTTTATATTAAAGTAACGTATAAAAGGAACTATTGACTATACTAACGTATTAAAGTAACCTACTGCAATTGGAATTAGCGATTCAATTAGAATTAAGGTTAGAGTATTAAAGTAAACGAAGGTACGGATTTGTCGCGCTCATTAAGTGTCATTTCATATTTTTTTTAATAAATAGAGTTCTAAATTGATTAAAATACAAATAGAGTTTAGGATAAGAATAAATAGTGTTTGGTTCACAATGAAAAACTTAAATATATATAGTAAATTGATTATAACTTTTAATATATAGTTCGTAAAATTAAAATTTTTGTACCATTGGAAAGTGTTTAAAAAGTACTTTAAAATAAGATCCATTTATAATATATTTAAAATTTTATATTAAAGTACCATATAAAAGGAAATATTGACTATACTAACGTATTAAAGTAACCTACTGCAATTGGAATTAGCGATTCAATTAGAATTTCACGACATTTAGCGTCCTCATTGGACGTCATTTGTCGCGCTCATTAAATGCCATATATTTTTTTTGAATATAAATAGAGTTCTAAATTGATTAAAATACAGATAGAATTTAGGATAAAAATAAATACAGTTGGGTTCACAATGAAAAACTTAAATATAGTAAATTGATTATAACTTTTAATATATAGTTCGTAAAATTATAATTTTTGTACCATTAGAAAGTGTTTAAAAAGTACTTTAAAATAAGATCCATTTATACTATATTTGAAATTTTATATTAAAGTAACTTATAAAAGGAATTATTGACTATACTGACGTATTAAAGTAACCTACTGCAATTAGAATTGGCGATTCAATTAGAATTAGGGTTAACGTATTAAAGAAACCTACTGCAATTGGAATTAGGGATTCAATTAGAATTAGGGTTATTGTTATAAGAGATTCAATTAGAATTAAGGTTGTTCTACAAAACCTACTCATGTTAGAATTAGAATATTCAAAGTTATATATAGACTAGATTGTCAGTGGTCAACTTTGCACATTGCTAATGAATTATGAATTAGGGTTTTATTTTTAATGTTTTAACATGCAGGAAGATGTAGGTTGTGTAGTATATCGTGACATATGCTTTAACATATAAAAATATGTGGTTTCTGCATGATAGAGTGAATGTCTGAATCATATACTGAGTTTCTGCATGATATAGTGAGTGTCAAAATGATATAGTGGATTGTTCAGAAATGATGTAGTTTTTGCATGATATAGTATGTTTCTGAATGATAAAGTGAGTTTCTTCATGACATATAAATTAGAAACTAACATCAAAGATAATGACAAAATCATATTATAACTTTTAGTTGTTCTATGTCAGACAAGAATAACGGCCAAAAATAGGGGTGTAAATATTTAAAAACTCTACCTCTTCTTCACGAAATAGCCCAGGCATCTGCCCGAGTCCTAATACTAGTAAATATATAAAGGAGAAACTTTTCGAGGGCATAAGGAGCTGCTCAAGATTTCAAGGTCATATAGCGCGCCACGTAAGATGGCCATGTCATTAATTATTAATTTTATCTTGTTAAAAAATAGAGTTCTACGTAGATTTAAATACGTATAAGGAGTTTTGGATAACCTAAATTAGAGTTTGGTTTTGAATTAACAACCTAAATTATTATATTATGTAAATTATATATAACTTCTGCTATGTAATTAATAATATTATAATTTTTGTACCATTAGAGAGCGCTCAAAATATGTTTCAAAATAAGATCCATTTATAGTATTGTTTTACAGCTTATGTAGATATATTATCTCTCAAAATCTTAGTTTTTCTCAACTGAACCAAAATTTCATTTAGAAACTTTGTCGTTACAAGAAAAATAATGTTCTATAGCGATAAAATATATGTATTAGAGTTTTTTTTTTTAAAAAATCTTAGAATATTATAGGGGGAGCCATTTAAGCATGCCATATCATTATTTTAAAAAAAATTATATAAAAAATAGAATTCTGAATAGATATAACTACATGCAAGGAGCTTTAGATAATTGAAGATTAGAGTTTGGTTTTGAATAAACAACCTAAATTAACTATGTAAAAGTAATATAACTTTTGCTACGTAATTCGGAATATAATATTTTTATACTTTTGGAGAACGCTCCATATAAGCTTCGAAATAAGATCCATTCACAATATAGCTTAACAACTTAAGAAAATTTATTTATTTAGATGAATGATAACGTATTATTTATTCTTTATTTTAGATACATATAGAAATAACTATAAAAGTAGCGTACTATATGTGATTTTAACTTTGAATATCACAGGATCAAACATAATATGTCTTTCAAAATTGTATCTCTAAAAACTGAGTTATATAAAGATAAAAAATAGAATTCTAAATAGATTTAAGTACATATCTGCTCCGCCATCTCTATTTACTTGCAAAATTGATGTGGGAACACGTATGTAGGAGATGAGAAAAAAGGGTAGCATGGGCCATAACTTTATGGAAAAATGTCAAATATATGGAATTTAAAGGTAGGAAGATCACAAAAATAAAGGGGAATATTGATGCTTATTTGTGTGTCATGGTTACTAACACAAAGAAATGTAGCAAGTAAAAAACACAGAAGGAGTATAATTTTGGATGGTGAAAATTTTAAAGTTTATCTTGACTACAAAACATTATACAATATAAATTAAGGATAATTTTTACTACATTGTTCGAAAAAATATAACGTTTACACCATTAGAACTTGCTTACAACTGTAAAAAAAATTAGATGAATGTTTTATTTTTAATATAATAAGAAGTACTCCATGAATTATGATAAGAATATAGGAGTTTTAGACTTATTAAGAGAAATTAGAGTTTAATTTTCAATAAATTATCTAAAAATCAATAATACAATTGAATATTATAATTGTTGCTACATACTAGAAACAAATACACAATCTAATTATAATTGAATAGAGCTTGAGCTTTGCAAAATAATAATAATCATTAATTAAGAATATAATTATATTACTATAAAATATGCCTCTCAATAAATATATAACTTATCTTATTTATTATCACACAACTATGACATGAATATAATTCTACCACATTAAAATAAACGTGTGTATCGCACGGGCTTCAAAATATAGTTGTTATATATAACTACTTTTTCTTTCTCGTCTTAGCGAATGTGGACCCAAAATTAAAAGAAAATTTTGCATTATCTTTGGTATTTTCCCAAATTCCATACAAAAACAACACAAAGAAGCGCAAAATATACATAAAATCAACCTCGTACTACACTGCATTATCTTTTTTTTTACCAACTTATTCACTAACAATATTAATTTTTTGGTGAATATCTTTGGGAATTAGAGATGGAAAAACCGAGAGAAATTCTCGTCTCAACTGAAGAAAAGGAGCAACTTATTCGATCAAACAAAAAGTTCAAGCGCAAAATCACAAATTGGATTTTCGATCCAAACCATGGAACAGATCAAAATATGACTGCTGCTTCACTGAATGAAGTTCAGTCCACCGCTACTGCTGGGATTCAGCCACCTAACATATCTCAACCACAAGCAACTTTCAAAGACATGCTCAACCACCGCAATTTCTCTGAATTTCCAAATCACCGTCAACACTTCCATGCTGAGGAGGAAGATGTGTCGGATGATGACAGTGCCCCTGATGAATTTATGGAGAATCCTCAATGCCCTGCCATATTACTTTCAAAAGAAGAAAAGCTCCAAATGAGGAAACCTTGGCGTTCTGCTTTAATCCTCAAGATGTTTAATGGAAAACTTGGCTACATGGCCCTGATGCGTAGATTGAAAAAGAAATGGAATCTAAAGGGAGACATGACTCTCACATATATTGGATGCAAGTTTTACATTGCAAGATTCACAAACATGGAGGATTATCAACATGTCCTAACCCAAGGACCATGGATGATTGAAGACAACTACTTAACGATTCGCAAATGGATCCCCAACTTCATCCCAGATGAAGAGCCTATCAAAATCATAACTGCCTGGGTACGTATACCGAACTCATCCGTTGAGTATTTTGATAGTAATTTCTTGCACAAGATTGGTTCGAAGATAGGCAAGGTTCTTAGAATTGACAAAACCACCTCGAATGCTGATCGAGGTCAATTTACTCGTTTAAGTGTTGAGATTGATCTATCGAAGCCTTTGTTGTCTAAATTCTGGCTGAAGGGGAGAATTTGGAAAATTCAGTACGAAGGTTTGAATATGATATGTTTTAACTGTGGTTGTTGGGGGCATAATGCTAAAGAGTGTCCGTCTTTAAACAACATGGAAAACTCAAAGATGAATCATGATGCTATTCCAAATCAAGAACCTAACATTGCTAATATCCAAAAGTTGAGACCAGAATTAGAAGAAAATTTTGGGGAGTGGATGATGGTGAGAAAACCAGTTCGTAAAAGGGCACCAAGGTTGGACAAGAATGCTCCCAATGCTGATCGAACCATGGCGGTGGAGCAGCCACCACACCAAGCCAAAGCCACCAGCACGCCAATTTAAAATTCAAAAGTTACAAACTTGCGCGCTGAGATAATGCAGGGTGGCGAAAATCATGGAGAGGGCTCAAGATTCACGGTGTTGGTTGAGAAAAGTGAGGAAATTAAGGATAATGATAATGTTATCCCTATTTTGGAGGAGGAAATTGAAAATCTTGATGAGTCAATGATACATAAAACAGTTAATCTTGCCGATTCATCACAAGCGCCCAATGTTAGTGAGCCAACCTTACTACCTTTTAACTTAGGAAAAGATAATGTTTCCTTAAATAAGAAGAGTGGGCCAAATTCTAAGCAAAAGAATCTTCCTCCGAAACAAAATCCGAATCCTAAGTTGTTAAATAAAACAAGTCTTATTGGAAAAGAATTCTAATGTGATCACACAAACTAAACCTAAGAAATCTCATAACCAAGACCTAGGAAAAGAAAACTCATTCACTATATTGCAAGCCAACACCCACGCCCCTCCAGAAAACAATAGCCATGTCAAGTCGTCCACAATGTATCATCAGCCAGTCCACCTTTCTAATCAATTTTCACCCTTCGAGCGTAATCAGGCTACACATCCCACCCGAGAAGACGATATTTGTAGGCCAAGAGATGGAAAATCCGTACTTTGTGATGGTGAACCACCTGATCCACAAAGTGGAGGTCATATTTCAGACATGGATGGAACCAGCGCCGAAGCCTCCGGAGTTGGTAGTGATGATGTCCATTCCCAATGAGATCAATCGTCTCGTGAATTTGCTCAGTCAAGCCTATGTAAGTTCTTTAAATCATTCACCTGTTGATATGGTTGATAGACTTCCAAGTAATATTCACAACACCCTGCCTATTTCCTGTTTAATATGGAATGTCCAAGGGGCGGGAAGTCGAGCTTTTTTGTCTGCTCTTAAAGAAATAGTAAAAAGAAATAACCCTAATGTAATTGCTTTGGTTGAGACTCACATGCGGGGGGAGCAAGCAAAGAAATTAGCCACGAAGTTAGGCTTTAGTGGTCACACTTGAATTGATGCCATGGGTTTTTCTGGAGGTATTTGGGTTTATTGGAGAAAGGAAGAGGTGACTGTTGAACCTATTATTAAGCATGAGCAATTTATAACTATGAATATCACTCGTGTTGGAGCGACTCCATGGTATTTCACGGCCATTTACGCTAGCCCAGACCCTTCAAAGAGGCAAGCATTGTGGCGTGAACTGAAATTATTTGCGGATAATATGAAGGAACCTTGGCTCTTAGCAGGCGACTTTAATGAGACTCGCTTCCCTACTGAAAGGAGCAGCTCATGTCGCGAAACAACAAGACATTCTCAGAATTTTAATTCATGGATTGATGAACTTGAGTTGATTGAAATTGCTTTTTCCCGGCCTCAACACACATGGGCTCGTGGATTAACTCCTGCAACTAGGCAAAGTGCACGCTTGGATAAGGCCTTGTGCAATTGGCCATGGGGTTTAATGTTTGAGAATGCGAAATTACGTCATTTACCTGTGATTCAATCAGACCACTGCCCGTTGTTTATATCTCCAAATGGTTTCATTCCTCTTCAAGAGATCAACCGACCATTTAAGTTTCAGGCTACGTGACTTACACATGAGAAATTCCAGTCCTTTGTGGAAGAAAAATGGTGTAAAAGTCTGGCTTAATTCCTGTATTAGCCTCGCTTTCTAAAGACCTCCAAAACTGGAACAAGGAGGTGTTTGGTAACATCTTCATACAAAAACAAGCGATCCTTGCGTGCATTGCAGGTATTCATAATATTCTTTCTTCTAGGAAAGATCGAGGTCTCATAAAACTATTGGCAAAGTTGTGAATTGAGTTGGATGGCATCCTTCACCGGGAAGAAATTCTTTGATATAAAAATTGCGAGTTGATTGGCTTAGTGATGGGGATAGGAACACCACATTCTTTCACCTTAGTACCCTTGTTCATAGATGGAGAAACAATATTGCAGCGATTAAAGATCAGGAGGGAAACTGGATTCATGAGAAGAATCTGGTTAAAGATCACTTTGTGGAATTTTTTACTCGGCTATTTACGGAGGAGGGTGAGGAAGATTTATTAGTGGTGCCGCAAGATATATTCCCAGAGCTACCTAGGCGAGAGTGGGAAGCTTTAACAAAGCCGTACTCCAAGGTTGAGGTTGACATGGTGATCTCTCAAATGTTGTCTTTGAAAGCTCCGGGACTGGATGGATTTCGAGCTTTATTCTATCAAAAAAACTGGGACTTGGTTTCAAAAAATGTATATTCTTTAGTTCTTGATGTGTTGGATGGAAAAGGAATTCCGGAAGATTTGAATAGTACATTTATTGCCTTGATTCCTAAAGTGGAGCATCCAGAGATGGCATCTCAATTTAGACCTATTGGGCTGTGTAATGTTGCTTATAAAATCATCACAAAAGTGATTGTGAATCGCTTAAAGCCCATCTTGCCAGGGCTCATCTCTAATACTCAGGCTAGTTTTGTTCCTGGGAGGCAGATAACAGACAACATAGTTATCATGCAAGAAGTTTTGATCACTATGAGAAGAAAACAAGGAGAAAAAGGGTACATGGCGATTAAAATTGACTTCGAAAAGGCCTACGATCGCCTTCGATGGTCCTTCATTAGGAATAAATTGCAGCAGATGAACCTTCTTATTCTTATGATAAATGTTATCATGGAATGTATTACAACCTCCTCTCTTCAAGTGCTTTAGAACGGGGAACCTACTACTTCTTTCAAGCCTAGTAGGGGGATTAGACAAGGAGACCCCCTCTCTCCTTATCTTTTTGTTATGTGCATGGAAAGACTTTATCAAACCATTGAAGAAGCAATTATGAATAAGAAATGAAAACCAATCTATGCGAGTAGGAATGGACCTATGTTGTCCAACCTTTTTTTTGTAGATGACATTGTTTTATTTGCTGAAGCAAGTGTCGATCAAGCCCAAGTAGTGCACAAATGCCTTTGAAAATTCTGCATTGCCTCGGGACAAAAAATAAGCCTGCCAAAGTCGAGGGTATTTTTCTCAAAAAACGTGCATGAATCGCAGCAAGGTCACATTAGCAAGGCTCTTAATATTGAGACTACGGATGACTTGGGGATGTACCTTGGAATGCCAACTATTACAAGTCGGGTTACAAGATAGACCTTTGGTCACATTTGTGAGAAAATTGATCGTAAGCTTGCGGGCTGGAAAACGAAGTATTTGTCTTTAGCGGGCCGTATTACTCTTGCGAAATCAACTTTGACAACTATGGCAAACTACTCAATGCAATTGGCCAAGCTACCAAGGACGGTTTATGATGATGTGGACAAGAGGGTGCGCAGATTTATTTGGGGAGGATCGGATGAGAAGCGAGCAATCCACCTACTCTCATGGGAGACTCTACAAAAACCTCAAAATCAAGGTGGATTGGCTATTCCCTCATCAAGGCAATCGAATGCAGCTTTTTTTAACGAAGCTTGGTTGGCGTATCTTGGTCGAACCAAATTCATTATGGGCTCGAGTTGTGCGTGCTAAGTATTGTCAAGGGCGTTGCGAGTTGCGACATTGATATGTTCACTCCTAAGCAGGGTATGTCTAATGTGTGGCGAGGTATTACTGAAAATGCTAAGTTCCTTTGTGAAGGAATGCAAGTAGCGGTGAGTAATGGCAAAAATACGTTGTTTTGGGATCATAAGTGGGCAACTAAAACCACTTTATCTTCGCTAGCTACTCAACCTATTCCAGAAAGTTTACTAGGAGCTACAGTATGTGAAATGTGGGACACTTCGCAAGGTTGGAGATGGGAATTGTTTGCGGATTATCTCACTCCTGAAATTTTAAAACAAATCCAATCCTATGAATTGAAAGAAGATGCGGAGAATGGAGATTTGATGTATTGGCGTTTGGGAAAAAAAGGAAAATTCTCTATTAAATCGTCCTTGTGTATCATGCAGAACTTGAGTGATGCTATTGATGATGAATGTTGGGACCTCATTTGGTCAGCTCCAATTCAACAACGCATTCGAGCGTTCTTGTGGACGGCATGTCATGATCGTATTATGAGTAATTCTATGAGATTTAAGCGCAAGCTAGCAGATGATCCAAAGTGTTATGTTTGTGGAGCTGAGGAGGAATCCATTCTTCACATACTACGTGATTGTCCCATAGCTCGAATGGTGTGGTCGAAGTTGGGGGGGTCCTGCTGACTTGCATTCCTTCTACAACCAAGCGTTGAAGCCATGGATCACAAACAATTTGCAGCACAATGATAAAGATGGGTATCCAATTTGGGTGACTCTTTATTGCGTAGCCATTTGGTGGATATGGAAGTGGCGCAATAGCATTGTCTTTGGTAGAAGTCAAGATGTGCCACAAGATATAGGGGGGTTCATCCATGTGCGCTATAATGAGGCACGTCGAGGCATCGATCGAAATGCTTCTTTCCGAGTGAAGAACCTGCAACCAAGAGCAAGAGATGAGTTGGGTGTGGTGTGGAAACATCCCCCCATGGACTGGTATGTTCTTAAGTCGGATGGAGCTGCGAATGGGGTCCCTGGGCCTGCAGGGGGTGGAGCAATTCTAAGAGATCATTGTGGAGGATTTATTTCAGCACTCTCGTTGAACTTTGGGTACTGTAATGCCTTCAAGGCTGAAGTTATGGCTTTGACTAAGGGATTGGAGCTTGCTCATGAGCTGCAAATGAGAAAATTTATGGTCCAACTTGATAATCTCGCATGCGTCCAAATGTTGCAAAAAAGGGAAGCGGGCAGAAACGAATGCACTCATATGCTTAACCATTGTATTCATCTGATTCAACAAGAAGATTGGGAAGTTCAGATCATTCATGTTCATCGCAAAGGGAACCGAGCTGCAGATTGGCTTGCCAATCACGGAGTGTCTCAACTCCTCCCCACCATCATTCATTCTTCTAAGACTTGTTAGGGCTTAGAGGGGTGTCAATCCCTCGTCTTCTTCCCCCTTAGTTTAGTGTTATTTCGGTTTTATTTCTTGTTTTAGTGTAGCTGGCTTTGTTTTGTTTCTTGTTCTTTTGTTTGCTTTTGGTATTCTTGTACCTCTTTTGGATAAAAAAAAAAGTACTCTCCTTTTTTCTTAATCCATTCTAGATTAAAGTCTTTCCTAGCATCTCAAATTTAAAGTTGCGTGTGTGCAGGTATATTACTAAGTATTCAAATGACAACTATCATCTAACATATGCTACTATGAAGGTAAGAGACGCTTTTCTTCATATGTGAATTATTTGGTTTGAACAAATAACATAGCTTTGTATGTATTCGTGAACATACAGGGAGCAGGCCATACTGCTCCAGAGTATAAGCGCGCAGAATGCTTCACTATGATTATGAAATGGTTTACCATGCATCCTCGTTAGTACGTATGCGCGTGAGAAGTGAGAACTAAAGATTATGGGGATCATATTGTAGGTCATTAATTAGTAGATCAGCGACTACAATATGAAATGATTTCAACATGAGAACTAGTTAGCAATGTTGTTAGTGTTGTGGTCCATAGCGTTGTAGTTATATATGCTTAATGTTGACAGTTTAAAAACCAACTAATAGTTCTAAGTGTGTGGCACAACACTGTTATTTATTGTATACTTCCTTTAATTTGTTCCAAAATACTTGACACGGTTTAACTTTTTCACTATTCACACTCTTATTTGACCGTGTTTTGTGAATTTAATGTAAGGCAAAATATAATCATGTGGGATCTTGTTAGACTCGTCTCGATATATACTTTCATAATATCAGTTTTTTATAATTTATACTTACAGAGAATTAAACTTATTAATGTTTAAAAATATGCATTGACAAGTGTATCGAGAGAAGTATGTCAAGTATATATTGAAACACAGGAAGTATATATATTATTTCACCTATGCGTTTGGATGAAGGGATTGGAGGGGAAGGAAGGGAAAGAGGGGAATTAGAATTTTCCTTCTCTTTGATATGTTAGAACCTTCGAATATTGGAAATACTTGGAATGAACATGCTAGCACACTCGTCCTCTTCACTTAGTCCAAGTATTTTTTTTGGGTTATGGACGATTTACTTTAAGGGTACTAGCAAAATAAAATAAGAATATGACGTGAAGGGAAGAGAAGAGAAAAAGACATGAAAGGTTTCACTCACTTACCTACTACAGTGGTCAAGATTATCCCCCAAGGAGGGTTGTCGACTGAACTTACCTCTTAAAATGAGACCTCTCGAGATGGCACTTGATATACCAAAAAGATTTTTTATTAAACAAAGGTTAGTGTTTATATTTCTGAATTAAATCACCAATCACCTTTTACTATTTATGAAAAAAAATTCAACTTTATAATTTTAGAATTGTCCATCAATGATCATTTTCGTGATATATTTGAATTTGGATTTTGGAATCTATTCATCCTATAAGAAAAGAGGAAAACAACAAAGTCTTGTTTATACGTCGGGATGCACAAGGAGCACCATCCACCTGAACGAATAAATCGTTAACTTTAAAGAACATAAACTTATTTGATTCAACAACTTTTCTAGGTAAAAGAATACTGACGCACTCGTTGTAAACACGTCAAAGATACCTAAACTACTCAATATATAAGTAAAGGGTTGAATCCATAACAATTTTGTTGCTGCCAAAACGAAATTCCATTTTGTTTTAAAATTTGGGGAACAAAGGATGAGGTGCAAGACCAATTAATGAGCAGATGAAAGCATTGCATAATTTTTTGGTTCCTAATTCAATTCACTAAACATAACCGGGTACCCTATGACCCAACCCAAAAAAATTGGGTACCTGATTTGCAGGTACTCGGTTTTTCCGGATTGAGTCATGGGCCGACATTTCCATTACCCGAAAATGCGGGTACCCGGTTAAGAACACCCCTAGTGGGTGGTGATGCGCTGCCACCACTGGTTGCTGCATCTACCGCCACCATGTTATGGCGAGTCTGACGTTGCCCCTGTTTTGATTTTTCTCTCCTATTCCTGTCATCCATACTCGTGTTGTGGTGGTGCTCTGTCTTTCTCTCTTCAGCGATGCAGGTCTGGTGTCACCAGTCCATGAAGATGCTGCCATAGAGCATTTGGGTCAGATCCACTTTGACGGATATTTGTAAAGGTTGCACAGGGTAGTGAAGAGTACGAAGAAGGCAAGGCGAGGGGCTGATGGTGTGGGTGTGTGGTGGTTACGCTGCAAGCCTCCTCTAATGGTGGGGGTGATGGATGTGTTTTAGTAAAGGAGAGGTGGACGAATATAGTGAAGGTGGGTGGTGGAGGGGAATTAAGGGGGTTGGGTGGAGAGAGAAACAAGAGGGAAGAGAGGTAGGGTCATTTAGGGTTAGTTAGATATAGATAACAGAACTAGCGGTTAAGACTAACGGTATTAGACTACCGTTAGTTGTAAGGGTATTCTAATGTATTTGTGAAAACCTCGGGGATATATGGTGAATTCTGAAACTCACAAGGGTTTATGGTGCAAAAGGGTATATGGTGAAAAAAACCGGTTTATTAATTGTTAATGCTGTATGAACGGAATAAAACTATATACTTCCTCCGTTCCAAAATAAGTGAAACACTTGTCTCAAAAAAGCTCTCACATAAATGAGAGAAGTGTTTCACTTATTTTGAAACGGAGGAAGTATATATATATATATATATATATATATATATATATATATATATATATATATATTAGTTGATTAATACTTGCAATAACTTAGCCAATGACCATGGTCATACTTTATGAGTTTTGTAAACAACGTGGTTAAATTATAGTATTAACATTGATAACTTACTTTAATTTATGGACCAAGTTGTATGAACAAAGTTAAGTAAGACCTATAATAACCTCAATTCTTATGAGTAAAAACTTGTGTATTCACTTAACAATATTGACTATACTTCACTAGCATTCTTGACCATTTCTAATATTCCATTAATTTTTTTAACAATAATATTATGGAATTAATGAATAAATGTTAATTAAATGGTTATAACGATCAATTAATAATAAGTCATTTTAATAAGTTAAGAACAACTTAAATCATAATAATGATTGTTAATTATGGATCTTCTTATAGCTTAAATATATGTTTAAGGACCAAGAATGACATGATTCTCTAGACCAAGGATACGGTGGACACAAGACTTTGACTATGGACATTATGACTTATCCAAGGAAATTGATACTACAGAGAAGGACTTGAACAAAGTATAACTATGGATTCATAATTTACATTGACATTAATCAAACCGTTTATATGTGAGGTAAGTGAATATTTATTGGAAAATTCCCAATGGTGACCTTGAACTTTTCGAGTTTTTCATTGATGGCCCTGAGTTTTTTTTATTCCCACTGGTAATCCTGTATTATTATTTTATTCCCAAATGTGACCTTATAGAGTAAAAAAAACCGTTAGTTTTGCTAACTTTTCTTTAGAATGAATGTCTCGGTTTGCGTGCTTGAAAATTGTCTAGGTTTGCATGCCGCAAATATTGTTCGGTTAAAGTTTTGGGGCTCATTTTAGCCCTTAAGGGTCAAATTTAAAGTCTAAATTGGTTTTCATGCCTAAAAATTGGTCGGCAAAGGAAATGAGTGTCATTTTGGCCCTTAAGGGTCAAATCTGACGTTAATATTGACAAAAAATGACTGGAAGCACCTTGCTTTGTGTGCCAAGACATTAGTTTTAATGAAAAGTTAATTAAATTAACGGTTTTTTGCTTTATAAGGTCACATTTGGAACTAGAACAATAATTGAGGGTTACCAATGGTAATAAAAAAAGCTAAGGGTCATCAATGGGAAACTCGAAAAGTTCGAGGTTACCATTCGGAAATTTCCATATTTATTTAATTTCTTGGTTAGATTAAAAGAAAAAGGATATTACAAGATTAGACACAAAATCGTGTTTCCCCTTTTAGCACTCAATGATGAAACGTACCGTCGTCCTAATTGGTCAGGTCCAAAGGAAGAGCGATCTGAAAAGCTAAGCCTAAAATCGTTTTAAGAACATAAAGTCTATTAATTAGTTACAAGCCCAATTTTAAAAGCCAAATTAATTATTCATGATAATTAATTGCATTTTTAAAGCCCATTTTCGAAAAGACCAATTAATTATTCCTGATAATTAATTGTATTTTTAGTACATATTAATTATTCTTGATAATTATTTTTAATAAATATTCTATAAAATACTATGAAAATATGATTTGTATTCCTTAATAACTGATTTCCAAATCCAAAAGATAATATTTAATGAGGATAAAAATAATCTTTTAAAGATTGGACAATAACAAAATCTGGTAAGCTTTTCGGATGCACTCCGAGCACCCGAATGCGTCTGGTGCGCCGATGTTGCGTACACGCAACATCGAGGCAGTCAACAAAATTCAGAAGCGCATAAGCGGGCGCGCTCTAATACGCATCATGATGCGATCCATGCAACATTGATGTGCGTCGTGCGTCACATATGCGTCAAGCACAATAGGCCTGCGTGCTACACATCCTCAAAACTTATCTGATTTCTTCTATTTTGCCTATAAATAGACCTCGTTGCACTCGATTTTGAGCACACTTTCCTACGAACTTTTCCTACGGTTCATACTACAAAATAAATCTCAAATAATACTCTCTCAAGTACTTCAAACACATAATCAAACAGTTTCATTCAATCTCCACTCAAGCTTCAAAATTGCTCCTCATGCGAATTGTTATACAAAACCCAAGCGACAAAGGTATAATACCTGGGGGTCAATTCCAATTTAATTCTTATTTTACTAACAATCTACTTCTCATGATGTAGATCTTAAAGGAATTCATGCTCTTGTATATTTTGACCTCTAATCTTTCTTTTCCTTTATACTTCCATATTACATTATTCATATGTTTGTTGTATGCTTTAATGCTTTTATCACCGCATATGTTTATTATGCAGAGCCTGGAACCAAGGTGGACTTTTCAAACCTGAAATGTTTCGCCTCGGCATCGAATTCATCAAGCAAATTCGAATTTTTTTTATTACTTCTTGGGGTTGAAGGATCCATTAGAAAATGCGATCCAACTAGAGACCAAAAAAACGAATCAACACAAAATTAATTATGAGAATTTGGTCTCATAAGAATCACAAGAAAGTGTATATTATTGTTCTGGGTGTTTTTTTTTGGTGAAATTTGAAGTAGAAATCACAAGATCTAAAGTTTTTAGAAGCGAGAAGAGAGAGAAAGAGGAGAATCAGGGAGAATTCTAGATTTAGAGAGAAAAAGAAGAAAATGAGGCAGAGAGGGAGTAATAAGGGATTAGGGTTTGGGAGGAAATCATTAAATAGGGGGTTTGAATATTTTATTGTTGTAGGTATAATTAGTATTTAGAATGAGGACAAAAGTAAGGGTGAAATGGTAAATGTAATGTGGGCTCCACAATCCAAATATAGAAATGTAGCAACTAAACAGAGACACTCAAAAATAAGAAATATATATATAGCAACTAAAAAAAGATGGAGGGAGTATTCATTCAGCCATACATGAAAATATTGTCGATTGTTGTCTATCATATTAGTTGGTAGTTGATACTTGGTACTTGGTACGTGGTGGTTGTAGTTCTTACTTGGTTCTTTAAATAAAATTCATTATTCAGCCATGCGTCATTATTGTTGAGTGTTGTCTATCATATTTACACGTTTTTACTGGAAAAGGTGTCAATATGATAGACAACAGTAATCACTCATCGCTAAACCAATACCTTGTTTTTAAGACAATACAAGTAGTTTTTTAATCTATAAAGACACAATTTTGAATTGCTATTTAGCTGACAATGCTGATTGTTGTATTCACTAGAGGCGTGCATTTTCGGATATCGGATTGGATCCAATCCGAAAATCCGGATATCCGAATTTTCGGATTGGGGAAAATCTGATCCGTATCGATCCAAAAAAGCGAATATCCAAAACTTCAGATCGGATAATCGGATTTCCGAGATCCATTATTTCTCTTCAAGTTGTTACACTTCCCAATATGTCGTGAACTAAAAGCCACCGCCACAGTATCGTGAAGAATTTCTCTCCAAACACCACCTTAGCTTTGAAACAATTACATAAAAAATAAAATCTCAGTCCCCGGGAAAAAATCAGACAAGAAAAAACAAAAAAAACAAAGAACTCATTCTTCGAGGAGAGAGAGCAAACTCAGAATTTTTGAAAAAGCAAAAAAACAGAACTCACAATTCACATTTTTTAATAATTAAATAATCAAAACTCTTTTTGCAAACTAGTGAAATAAACAAAATTAAAGGAGAGAGGGGGACGACAGTGGGAGTGGTAGTGGTAGAGTGAGGAGGACGATGGGAGACTGAGGAGGACAATCGGCAATCGACGGCTGGAATAGACATCTAAACAGTGGAGGACGGCGTGATGAGGACGTCGAGAGACCGAGGAAGAGTGGACAGAGGAGAATGCCCACTGAGAGTGAGGAGGAATTTGGTCTTTGGGTGTGTGTGTTGGTTGTATGCTACTTTACTAGGGTGAATCTAAACCTTATTAAAAGATATTTTAGGTGTATATTAACTTTCAAGAAACAAACCCCTAGGACGACTAAAGGATCCAAGCCCAACGATGTTTATATTTCAGATTTTTGGATAAATTCTGAATTCAAATATTATTGATTCGTATTCGATCCGAAAATTCATTTTTTCCCCGGATATTCAATCTGAATTATCCGAAAACTTTAAACCACATGGGTAAATTTCGGATCGGATTGTCTGATATTCGGATCAGATATTTTTGCACACCCCTAATATTCCACTCACTAGGTGGATACCCAGCTGAGGTGGATGGAATAAGGAAAAGGAAATTATCTTATAGTGCATCATTCTTGAATAAATTCACTGAAAATGAAATAAGCATTTAATACACATGAAATGTAAAACAATAAGTTTATATGAAAACCTAGATAATCATGTGCATAATTTGTTTGCAGTTAAGATGCATATTCGAGTTTTCAAAACATAAGTATATTTGGAAAAAAATTGATTTTTGTTAATACAATGTGATAAAGATTATCGAGATATAGTCGGTACGCTACGGAGACATCTTTATTTCCTCTAATGAAGTTATCTTTTCAAAAAAAAAAAATTATATCTAAATGATACTTAAAATTCAATACCAATAATATTTATCCATAAAAAGGATTATTTATATGTATTTTTCTACAAGACCTGGCAAAATTTGACCAGATCTGAAACAAACCTGAAAGCCAACCTGACAAATTTGGTTTTGGAACATGAATTTATGACGGGAAACCTGAATAACTCAAAAAGATAAAAAAAAACAAGGGAGTCAAACCCATCCCGACTAGAAATCGATCATTTTTCCAAGTTTATATTGAAGTTTAAAGAATTTTGGTCTTGAAATTGGATAAAACAGAAGTAGTATTGTGCATCTTAATATTTGTAATTCGACGCTGTTGAATCAAATTTAAACAGTTGTAGTAGTTCGATGATTGCGTGTTGCTTTAGTTAGTATGGCCTACATATTTTGGATCGTATTATACACACGTACATAATATTTATTTATTTATGTAATTGTAAAGAATGAATACAACAAAATATATATTCCCATATTGGAAACTGAAAAGGCACTATTGACCCGTTGGGTTGACCCAAAAACGTACATTGTGGGTCTTGGTTAAGGGGGTGTCAACCTGATATTAAAATTCAGCATACTCAAATTGACTCAAATTTGAACTTATATTAAGAGCTTTAGATAAGAGTAAATTACAGTTATGATTTTCTATAAATGGACTAAATTGGTTCTTATCATATTGTATCAATGTTGTTATTTTATATATTATCTAGTTTAGGCCCTACTCAATTTACTTTTAAAATAATAACCATCTATAAAAAGTGGTTTAGTTCTAATCAAATAAGTTTAATTAATTCAGTAAATAATAAATTTTAATTAGTAAAAATTTGTAAACTATAAAATATAAAACAATAGGTAACGAGCAAAAGTCAGTTACCTATTATACACTTTATTTTATTCCCAAAAATACTCGGTCTTGGGAAAAATTTTTGGGCCCGATTTTCAATCTAGGCCCGGCCATGGCCAATTTGAATTTTCTTGTGGCGGTCTTTGGACGACATAAAATTGAATTTTTAGTTTAAGAGTTGGTCCGATCCGATTTGGGACTGAAAAGTGAGTTATATTTGGTCTGAAATAGAGTTTTCCAAGGTTTGGTGTTCAACCAAAATCAACCAATTTCTTCTCTCTTAGTGGTTGTTTGGTATACAATAAATTATATAGGCAATAGAAAAGTATTATCTTTGGCCTACACATGGTGTGATGACTTGCGGAGGAGATGTGGCTATGTGCTATACTGCTATACAATAAATATTTGAGAGAGAACTATGATGAGATGACATAAATTAGAGGAATGATAAATGTCTAACCGGTAGACATTTATCATTCATCTAACCGCCAAGTGACAGCACACAAGTGGGTGTAAGGGAACTATCCACTTTCCACATGTCATGCTGTTATTTGTCCAAAAAATATTACTTTTGCAATTTTGAAACTTGTATATCTCAAAAAATATATTTTTTAAAAAATAAAAAATATATCAACATTCATATATTTTTATTCTCTACAAATAGACATCCATTTTGATATAATTTCATCATATTATTATTTTACCCTTCTCTAACTATTATATAGATATGTAGAAAAAATAATACAAACACTATTTGTTTATACACAAACAACATATAGTGTTTGTGTATAAACAGATAGTGTTTGTATTATAATGGTTAGAACAGGGTAAAATAAAAATGTGATGAAATTATATAAAAATGGATGTCTATTTGTAGAGAATAAAAATATATGAATATTGATATATATTTTTTTTCTTTTTAAAATATATTTTTTGAGATATACAAGTTTCAAAATTACAAAAGTAATATTTTTTTGGACAAATAATACCGGTTCACCCCATGGGTGATTATTTGATTGTCTATTATATTTGACACTTTATTTTCACACAATTTTTTTACAATTTAACTCCTTCAGTTTGGCCATTCCGCGATTCGCATATGTAAAGATTATCCGCGTGTTTCCAAAAGTTCATCTAGATTCTAGAGTGAAAATGGTAGAGCTAACAGTGAGAAACATACTTGAAATTCTTTGTGTTGAAATTTCCTCACTCCTCCTAATCCTAACAGCAACTTCTGCTTTTTCACCCAATATTGTCAAATCCATACCTGGATATCCGGGCGACCTCCCATTTTATCTTGAAACTGGGTAATTTCTTTTTTATTTGATACTTCCTCTGTTTCCTTGTGATGTTTCTAGTTAAAATCTTTTTAAGACACAAAAAATGTCAAATTAGGAACATCAGAAGATAAGAGACGGAATAAATTTTATGTAATTCCTCAAACTTAATTTTGGTGGGTTTTGACATGGAAAATGAATTGAATTGAATTGCATGCAGGTATGTTGGGGTAGGAAAGGATGAAGAAGTGCAGCTATTTTACTACTTTATTAAGTCGGAGAGAGACCCTGAAAGAGACCCGCTTATGCTGTGGCTCACTGGAGGTCCTGGTTGCTCTGCTTTTTCTGGACTTGTTTTAGAGATTGGTATATTCTTCTTTCTTCTTCTTGCAAATTTTAGAGGGTGATCTACTGACCTCTTGTTTTACAAATAACTAGATGGTTTTTGTAAATTGATTCTAGATGCTACCCTCAACTTTATATGAAATAACTTTTAGTGACCTTATTATCTAAATTCTTTTAACAAACCATAATCTAATTAAGAAAGAATGTTTTTTTTTTCCGCAAAAACAAAAAAAAGAGACTACCCTAATTGCCCGTTTGGTAGTCGTTAATAAATTGTGGTAATAGGAATGAATTTTAAGAGCAATGTTACAAGGGAAACACCCTTAAAATCTCCATGGGAAGGCAATTTTAACCCTCAAGTTTGTTTTTTTCTCCATGGGGAAGCAATCTCACCCCTAAGCTAGTGTTTTTTTTCTTAAGGGGAAGCAATTTTCATTACCACTCATTACCACCTACCTCCTACAAGGTGGTATTGGATGAGAATGAAAATTTAAGAAGAAAAATAGACATTTTAGGATAAATTAGGATTAACATGGGAATGAACAATGATTTTCTCTTTACATACAAATTCATTGCCATTACCACCATATATTACCAACTACCAAACGGGCTGTAAGTTCTAATTTTCATAATTAGCCGCCGAACACCTCACCATTGCCAAATTATAATTTCCATAAAATTAAGAATTTGACCGTTCTTATCATTGATGGATAATGAAACTTTTGCAAACGTATTAACAATTATACCAACAACACAACTATAATCCAACATCGCCTGAAACGTCCATCACTAAAATTCGATCAAACTAGAAATTAGCGAATGTGAAAAATACCCATAATTTCTTGATGGATGCTGCATCAAATCAATCAAAGAAGAAGTTGATTACTCAAAACAAATTTCTGGGTTATTCATGGGTAATTGAGTCTGACATTCACAACTCATTATCATGTATAATGCTAAAGAATTTTACAATATTAAAAAACAACCCAATTCAAATGAAATGCACCTAAAAAAGTGGTGGTACTGACGAGGTGTTTAGACTTTAGCAGTTTTGACGGAATGGCAGGTAATTATGACGATAAGAGCTAGGGGAGAAATTCCACCACATTAAAAACGTACAAAGAAAGGGAAATAAATATTTTTTTTCTTAATTATATATCACCTTATCAATTAATTTTTGAAAATAAGGTCACAAAAGTTACTTTATACAAAGTTAAGGGTCACGATTTAGAATAAGTAAAAAGAATTTCCACCATCTTAAATTCTACAAAATAGAGGGTCACCATTTAGAATTTCCCTTTTTTTATTTAAATTTTTTTATGACCGAGACTTGTACTCTTTCCGTCCCTAAATAGAGTTCCCATTTATTTTGGGCACAAGTATTAAGGAGAAATCATATGTGGGACCTTAGTTGTATTAAATCAGAATTAAAAATTGAAGTTGGTACACTATTCATGAATTATTTACTGAGGAAAGAGAGTGTGGACCACTTCATAAAATCATCTTGTTTATGGAGAAGTGAATAATATAATAAAAAATGAAAGTTAAATAATAATTTAATTTGTGGACCCGTACCAAATAAGGAAATGAAAAATCTATTTGAGAGTTGGGACAGACATAAATGGAAAAATAGAAACTCTATTTAGGGATAGAGGGAGTATATTATTAATTTTATTTTGTTTATGAATAATAATGATAATATTATATACTCCCTCATGTTCTTTTTATGAAGCACTTGAAGCTTGTTTGGTATTCATTCTATCTAATACTAAAGCTATTTTTAGTTCACCTTATATTTGCTTAATTTAGAGCTCAAACCAAATAAGAAAAAATAATTTTAGATCATATTTGAAAAAAATTAGCTTAGATATGATCAAGCTTATAACTCCGCCTGTGAGTGTCTGTGTGACATTCACTGCCGGTCTCAAGCCCGGATAAAGGAGGAGAGTTGCGGTAGGTTTGGGGCGGCCAGTGTAAAACATAGCCCCATATCATGACATGCTTCATGTTAGCCGACCCCAAATTATTTTGGGAATAAGGCTTAGAAGAAGAAGAAGAAGAAGATGATCAAGCTTATATTTAGAGAGCTTTTTATACATTACTTCCTCCAATTTTTAAATTTTTTCCTATTTTTTGTAGAACCAAGACAAGGAGGAGAGAGGGTGTGAAATCAGGAGAGAGAATGTGTCTATGAGACATTGTGGAATTAGGTGGATCCAATAAAGTAAGAGCACTAAGAGCTTTAAGAAAAAGTCTTAGATTCCGTTCTTTTCAACTTATTTTTTGCGAATATGGACTTATCATAACTTATTTAAACTTATCTTAACTTATCTGAACTAATCGGAACTTATCAGAACTTATTAGACCTTATGAGACCTAATAGGAGCTTATTTGAACTTATTAGACCTAGTCTGTGAGTGTGTCAAACCTTAATCTTGCTTATCTTTGCTGAAGTGAACTTATCTGAACTTATTAGACATTATCGTGAAACACTTTGACTTTTATACTTGCCAATGTACAACTATAACCATTAACATCTTTAATTATTTATTAGGAGTAGTACAAATTAGTCAAAAAGTACCATTCTGGGCTCCTATATGAATAGTGCAAAGGCCAAAGTGTTACAACCAATGATAGAGGAGGAAATAGTAATAAAAACAATAATGAAAGTAGTATTGACAATAGTAAATGTAGTAGACATTAGTCAAAAATATCTTATCTAGGATCCTATATACCACTTCTTTTGTTATGAACCAAATTTGATCATATCTGATATGAACAGGGGAGAGCTCCTAATCTTTATCTCTTTAATAAAATATTAAAAAAAATTGAGATAGTGTTGGGCACTTGTTTGCTTGTGAAATGACATTGAAGTCATTCTGTAGGTCCTCTGATTTTCAATAATTCTGCTTGCGATTGGCACTCGAAATCACCAACGTTTCAGTTGAATCCGTCTTCTTGGACAAAGGTAAAAGAAACAGTTTTCCTACTAGTACCTGCTATATCTTCTCATTCAAAAAAAAAGCTCTCACAATTCTAATTAATTTGGATTTTCAAAGCTTTATCTGTAAAGAAGGCAATAGCATGACAAAGTTGAGGTTGGAGTTGGCAGATACTGTAATCATGAGTAGACTAAGACGAGTATATCGTGTTTGATCTTCAGGTAGCTAGCATTATATTTCTGGACTCACCTGTTGGCACAGGCTTCTCTTATGCTACAAATCCAGAAGGTTACTACAGTGATGATATTGCATCATCAAGGCATATATATCAATTTTTGACAAAGGTGAGGAATCTATATATTGTTGATGTGCTCGAGTGGAATATTTAATGACAAAGACCCTCAACTGAGGTACTATGGCATACGCCTCAAAAGCATTTACTTGCAAGAAACTCATTTACCTTGACTTATATAGTTATATATACTGTTTTGGGATAGCACCCTAGTTTTATCTAAACATGGAAAACTATTGTTGTGTTTCATCTGCTCCAACAGCCTCATACTAATGTCTTACTTCAGAAATTCTATATTACATCGGATCTTTCCTGTACCCTTTCCTTTCTGTTTTCCTAAGAGAAATGTTGGTTTTATGGGATTACAAGAACCCTTCCCTGAATGAAAACAGTGGAAATTAGTTACTATATGACACATTATTATATACAGTAGATCGTAAATAGATAGAATAGCAATAGGGAGAGGCAAAAAGTCACCGTAGAGGCCTAAACTATGCTCTTTCGCATACTCAAAGAAGGACGTCATGGAGATCTTCGCAATCTACAACTATTAGGATCAAGGTATAAGGAATAACTAAAAGGGTGATTTTACATATTATGCTCCACACTGACGTTGTACTGACACATTTTTCCTGTATAACTAACTCTATGCAGTAAGAAGAAACAAAAAAGCCGAGATCTGCACTTTGGAATTTTTTCTTTTTATTGTATTACATGCGCTGTGTACAGGTAAATAGAATATCTAGGTTCACCAAGACAATGGAGTGCAGTCCTGCATATTTCTTGCAGAGAAGTACCAGCGGAAACAGAAATTTTATAGATACTTGTACAGTTTGGCGCTTGCATTAATGCTTAGCTGTGGCCAGTATTCTGGGCCAAGCAAGCCGCAAAGTTAATTAAGCTTATGGACTGTGCGCTCTGGCTCCCATAACATTTAAAATGAGCCAGCATCATAGTTTTATTAGATGACTCATTTTGACTTTAGCACTATTCACATACATGACTTTGACTATCTCTTGTAATTTGTACATAAGGAAAAATAGTCATGTGGGATGTTAGATTCGTCTCAATGTATATTTTCAAAAATATTAACTTTTTGTAATATTTGCTTATTGATAATTAGAGATATTAAGGTTCAAATTAGTGCTTCGGCAAGTGTGCCTAAAGAAATGGGTCAACTAATAAAAAAAGGAAATATATGTTAGGCTTGTTGATTGAAATCCCTGTGTTGAACCAAGATCATGCATCACAATTATTTTAATTATCAGCTCCGCCTGTGAGTGTCTGTGTGACATTCACTGCCGGTCTCAAGCCCGGATAAAGGAGGAGAGTTGCGGTAGGTTTGGGGCGGCCAGCATAAAACATAGTCCCATATCATGACATGAATCGACAAATGAAAAACGTGGGGCGTCCCCCTACTCGACGACGCGCCGCACTTCATGGACCGGGTGTAGTGATAAGTATGCAAGGGTTGCTAGGTCGTCGCCGGAAGCGGCGCGCCATCCCGGCGCCGGGGTGGTGTCAAATATGCAGGGGTTCCCGCATCGGGACGGGTGCGGGTAAAGAAGTTAGTCCAGGGGTAGTGGTAGTGGTAGGGGTAGTAGGTTGCGCTTTGGAACATGGAACATTGGCTCTTTGACGGGAAGATCGGCGGAGGTGGTGGAGGTTATGAGGAGGCGAAAGATTCACATAATGTGCCTTCAAGAGACTAAGTGGGTTGGTGGAAAAGCAAGAGAACTAGCCCCGTGGGGTTATAAGCTTTGGTACTCCGGAAAGGATAAGTGTAGGAATGGAGTAGGCATCATTATTGATAAGGAATATATTGATGATGTGGTGGAAGTTTCGAGGAAGAGTGACCGCATTATGAGTATCGAGGCTAGTATTAGGGAGTAATGCGGTGACTATCATAAGCGCATATGCGCCTGCAAGTAGGATTGGAAGCATTTATTAAACAACAATTTTGGGAGGATTTGGAGGAGGTTGTGCAACGAGTGCCTATTAATGAAAAATTGATCATTGGTGGGGATCTTAACGGACATGTGGGCACTAGTCGAGTTGGCTTTGAGAGCATTCATGGAGGTTTTGGGTATGGGGGAGAGAAATGAAGCTGGAAGTGATATCTTGGATTTCGCATTAGCCTTATGGTCTTAGTATTATGAACACTTGGTTTGAGAAAAGAGAATCTCACCTTGTGACGTATAGGAGTGGAAGTAACGCGAGTCGATTGACCTCTTTTTAGTAAGGAATGGTTGGCGGAAGAGTTATACAAACCGCAAGGTGATACGGGTGAGCGCGACCACCCAACATAGACTAGTCGTGCTTGATTTCCGGGTAGGGAGTCTTTAAGAAAGCGAAAACCCAATGTGGAGCCGCGAATCAAGTGGTGGAAGCTCCAAGGGAGCACAAAGAGAACTTCTTAGCTAAGATGGCTAATAAAGATATTTGGGCTTGTAACACTGAAATGGATGTAGATTCGATTTGGACAAAGATAGAACTTGGTATAAAGGAAGTGGCGAAAGAGGCCCTTGGAGAATCTAAAGGAACCTGTACCATCAAGTAAGGACACATCTTGGTGGAACGAGGAGGTGAGACAAGCGATAAAAACAAACGAGAAAGTTATAAACTTTTGGGAAAAGATCGCAACGATGTGAACTATGAGAAGTACAAAGAGGCGAGAAAAGAAGCCAAGAAGGCAAGACGGGAAGCTAAAGCACGGGTAAACAAAGAGCTTTATGCAAGATGGATACTGACGTAAGGTGAAAAAGACATTTATAGAATTGCGCGTATGAGGGACAAGAAGACAAAGAGACATAAGAAAGGTAAAATGTGTCAAGGTGTGGACCAAAGAGTGCTTGTGGAGGATGAAGAGATAAAGGATAGAGTGGAGGTCGTACTTTGATACCTTGTTCAACGGTGATAAAGCACAAGACATCGGGGATGTACACATTCCGCCAAGTATGTTAAATCGAGAGTTTATGAGGAGGATTCAAAAGGGAGAAGTCGTTGCAAGCATTAAAAAAGATGGGATTGAAGAAAGCTACTGGGCCGGATGGCATACCTATCGAAGTTTGGAGGTGTTTAGGGGGAGAGGAATCGAATGGCCGACAACATTCTTCAACATGATTTGGAGACACAACAAAATGCCATTAGAATGGAGGAAGAGTACTTTGATTCCTTTGTATAAGAACAAAGGCGATGTACAAGATTGTACCAACTACCGAGGAATCAAACTAATGAGTCATACGATGAAACTCGGGAAAGGGTGATTGAGCAAAGACTTAGGAAACATGTGAAGATATCGGAGAACCAATTTGGATTTATGCCCGGAAGATCGACTATAGAGGCCATCCACCTCTTAAGACAAACAATGGAACATTACCGTGATAGGAAGAAGGATCTACATATGGTTTTCATTGATTTGGAGAAGGCATATGATAGAGTACCAAGAGAAATACTTTGGTGGGCGTTAGCGAGGAAAGGTGTTCCACAAAAAATATATAGATATCATCAAGGATATGTATGAGGGGGCAACTACGAGTGTGCGGACTACGGTGGGGAGGACAGAAGAGTTTCCTATTACGATCGGAGTGCATCAAGGTTCTGCACTTAGTCCCTTTCTCTTTGCCCTAGTCATGGACGAACTAACGAGGTCAATTCAAGATGATATACCATGGTGTATGATGTTTGCATGGATGATATTGTGTTGATTGATGAAACAAAGGAAGGTATTGAGAGAAAGTTGGAATTGTGGAGACATACATTAGAAGCCCGGGTTTTAGATTGAGCGAAGTAAGACGGAGTATATGGAGTGCAAGTTCGAGTGGGGTTCAAGCGGCGAGGCGAGGGCGGTCACTTTGGATAGCAAAGTGGTTCAAGGATCGAACGTCTTCCGTTACCTAGGATCCATTCTCCAAAAGGATGGAGAACCGGATGGAGACGTGGCTCATAGAATTAACGCGGGTTGGTTAAAGTGGAAAAGTGCCACCGGATTCCTTTGTGATTCCGGCATTCCCCAAAGCTTGAAGGGAAAGTTCTACCGTACGGCAATTAGGCCTGCTTTGTTATATGGCACCGAATGTTGGGCAGGTGAAACAATGCCACGTCCATAAGATGAACGTGGCGGAGATGCGTATGTTGCGGTGGATGTGTGGCCACACAAGGAAAGACCGATTAAGAAATGAAGTGACCTAGGGAAAAGTTGGAGTTGCATCCATTGAAGAAAAGATGAGGGAGAATCGGTTAAGATGGTTTGGTCATGTGAAAAGGAGATCAGGTGATGCACCGGTGAGAAGAATTGAAGAGTGGAGGAGTAACCAAGTTGTAAGGGGTAGGGGAAGACCTAAGATGACTTGGATGAAGGTAATTGAAAGTGATATGAGGTTACTTGGGATTGAGGAGAGCATGACGTTGGATAGAAGTGAGTGGAGGGGCAGTATCCATGTGGAGGAAGGGGTGTGATTTCTGCATTTATTTGTTTTTCTCAATTGTGTTGGTATTAAAACCTTTTGTTGAAAACCTCTTTTAAAACTTGTTGGTGTAAACCTTGCTTTAAAAAAAAAAAAAACCTTTTTATCACTCTTGGCGATGCCATCTCCTTTGGTGACGGTTTCAGTTGACGATTCATGTTAGCCGACCCCAAATCACTTTGGGAATAAGGCTTAGTTGTTGTTGTTATCTGTACCGCTGATCATGCTAAGAATTTCACTAAGATGGAGAGCTATCTTATGGACTTTGTTTATACCATTCTCACTAGCACATGTCCCCCTGTATGTTACATCAGCACTCACCCGGTCACCCCCACTAACTGCTTAACAGAAGTACAAGCACTTTCTACTGATAAAAGGCATAACTGCTCCTTCTAGAGAATACTTCAATATTTCCCAACATTTCCTCCTTCAACACTGTGCTTCTTCTTGTAAGTCATTTATGTGGGAAGTTTGGGTTGGTTTATTGCAGATCACTTCATCCTGTAATAATCTGAGCAGTTGTGGATATATCATGAGGAAAAGCTTCCTTATTCTTATGCTACAGTTGTACACCGAGCTAACCTCTGATTCTTTTTTATTATACTGAGCTCAACTTAGTTTGTCCTTGGCAAATTACATATACTCCGAGTGAGAAGTTCACTTATTTGATTTTCATATGCCCATCTCCCTGTGAAAATTCTGCATGTAGATTTAATATTTTCAAGTTCTTTCTTCTAGGAAGACTGATCTTACATGGCTTGCTTCTGGAGTTCTTCACAGTTATATCAGCTAAAAGGCCAACATTGCATATAAATTGGTCCTTTTGAAATTTTGGGTACCTCTAATTTAGTTGATTAGTTCTCAAGAAATCCCAAGTATTGCAAACCTAGTGCCTTGCCTTAAGATTTAATACCAAAAACATTCAGATTAGTTAGCAATCAATTCAGGTTATGAATTTTTTTTTTTTTTTGTGGAATCCCTGAGTTTGGCACATTATAGGTGAACAATGAAATCTGAGTTATTCCTTAGCTGTGAAATTAGTTTGCCTATGTTTTGCATAGCAAGTAGAAGTAAGCAGTGTGAGAAAGGGTCATTTCTTTTTATGGCTGTATATGAAGCATTAAGCTCCACACGAAGTGCAATCTTATGAAGCATGGTGGTAACACCATTTATTATTTGTTTCACAAACTTCTTGAGGAATTATCATCTTTGGTTGAATTTTATCTGAAAAGGCCATTCAAAGGAGTCATATGCTTTCCTAAGATCCAGTTTAAGCATACACCTAGAAGAAACATTCTTTTTGTGCTGTGCAATATGTAATTCCCATGCATTATCCAGAGTGAAAGCTGTCAACTACTTCCTTTGGTCTAGAAGTAAGAACCGTATGAACAGTTTTGAGCAAGGTGGCATTTGCTGTGAGGTCTAGTTAATCTCGTGTGAGACCCTAGGAACAAGAGGAATTGCTATGCTGTATATTGTTTCAACTGTTTTCTGTTGTCAAAGACAATGTGAAATGGCTCTGCATTCGATTGGACAAAACTCAAGCATAATCTGGTTAATGCAGACTTATGCAGTAGGAATTTTAAACTTCTCTTGTGCCATTCCAGATGCAGAGTTTCCTGTTGGTTTACAATCAGCAAAAGCTTTCACTGACTGCTTTACTATAGACGACAGAACTGCCCTTGAGGACTTCGAACTATAAATTCAAGTTCGAAGGTGTGCAGTGTACATATCTGCAATCCAAGAACAGTCTGAGGCTTACATCATCATACTTTTGCTGGTAAAGATTGTTTTGTGATCGACAGCTGCTGTAGTATTTTTGCATTTGCGAATTGCGACATAGATTCTCGATGGTGTTTACAAGCTTAAGGTTGACGTCAAGTTCTCTAAGCATGAAGATTTGTATTCTTTTTCCTATTTTTCTGCTCTTACTCAAATCATCTATTTGAATTACCATTTACCAATCATAGTAATCTTCTTGTGTCCTCCAACTGATTTTCCATATAGCCTTTCTAATCCTATACTTCCTCCATTTCTAAATACTTGACACAATTTGACTTTTGCACTATTCTCTCACTCTCCTTTGACCGTTCTTCACTTCTTTGTGATTTCTAAATAAAGGAAAAATATAGTCACACGGAGTCTTATTATATTCGTCTAAATATATACTTTCAAAACGTCAACTTTTTATAATTTTTATTTATAGAAAATTAAAGATATTAATGGTTAAAATTAAGCATTGGCAAGCGTGCCAAGAGAATAACAAGGATTAAATGGTTTTTTTTACCAAATTCCCCGAGTTTTCACATAATTCACAATATATCAACTTTTGAAAATTCATTAAATACCCCCGACTTTTACACAAATAACACAACATGCCCTTTTGACTAACGGAAGACTAACGCCGTTAGTCATTAGTCCCTAATTTGCTCTTAAACCTTAATTAAACCTAATTAACCCAACAACCCTGTCTAATTAACCTTAATTCACCTTCTGCCATAGCCACCCCTTCTCCTTCCACCAAATTCATTACCACCACCACATCCATCTCCTTCCATCAAACCACCCTACCAGCCACCCGAAAACCACCTCACCATCCACCCAAAAAATCACTCCAACACCCTCCATTTTTTCTGTCTCCTCACACCAACCCACCCACCAAATTCACCACCACCATCACGCAGCAACCACCACCATCACGACCACCTCCCACACCCCCATCCCCTCTCTCCTCCAAACTCCTTCTCAATTTTTCCTCCTCTCTTTCCTCAATCTAGGTTGTCCTCGGAAGCAAGACCTTCACCGGCGACGTCAAGCCGAGGAAATCTGGGGTGCGAGTGGTGTAGAGAGTAGGAATACTCCAAAGTGTAGAGTAGCGAAGGTGGGGAAAAAGAGGAGAGAGAATGGAGGTTTGAGGAGTACCGTTCATGGTGGGTTTCAAAAATGGACGGTATTGGATGGTGGTTCATCCGTTCATGTGAACTATGTAAGTTTTACGAGGTGAAGAAGAAGAAGACATTGAGGAAGTGAGGAATTAGAGGAAAAAGAAAGTGAAGAGTAAGTAGATCCTAGATTTAGACGCCATTTTTGGAGGAGATAATGAGATTTTTAATAGTGGGAGGATGTGAGTGAGAAATTGGTGCAGGATAAGCATTATGTGAGGTTGGACAATGGGGAGGATTGGTAGTGGAGGTGATGTGGTTAGGTGGTGGTGTTAGGTGGGGGTTGGTAGTGGTCCCAAAGGTGGTCAGGCATGGGGTTTTGGTGGCTAGGGTGGTGTGAGAGGAGAAGGCTTGGTGGAGAGAGAAAGAAAGGGAAGAGGGGTATGGATGGAAGGTTAATTAGGGTTTAGGGGTTAATTATAGGCTAATGACTAGCAGGGTTAGCCTTCTGTTAGTCAAAAGGGCATGTTGTGTTATTTGTGTAAAAGTCAGTGTGTTATTTGTGTAAAAGTCAGGGTATTTGGTGAATTTCTAAAAGTTGGAGGGTATATTGTGAATTACGTGAAAACTGGGGGGCATTTGGTGAAAAAAACCGAAGATTAAATATATGGATTCTCTTGTGCTGGATTGACTTTCTTCCTCGAGGGTTTGTAATTCTTATATATGTATTATATCCGGTACCCATGAGAAGGAAAATATGGTTAAACAACAAAATTCGCAAAACCATTTTATACATCGTGGGTTAGGGTTGGTCCTTTACACCTACAAATGCTACAAATCACTTAATTGCACTTATTGTCACTTATTTGAACTTATTTGTACTGATTAGCACTTATCTAAACTTTTTTTTATTTATTTACGATTGAACTTGAGTAGCCTTAATCTGAATATATTATCTGAATTGATTGGCACTTATCTAAATGTATTTTCTTTGCCTAAACTAAAAGGGATTGTTTGGTTCACAGTGCAGTTTAGTATAGTTAGCCAAGCCGCATTGTTGTTGTTTGGTCTAGTTTTTGTCACAAACCGTACTGACATGAATTGCAGACACCACAAATTGAAATATTTTTTTTTTGTTTTGCGTCCTAATCCCTCTTTGTATATTTATCACCTTCTTGTTGGATTAAAATTTGTTACTAAGTTGCCTTAAATTGTATCATTTGGTAGTCATCTTTCATATTCGGTAATTCGGATTGTTACATTTGCTGAACTTTGAGATTATGCAAGTCATATGTCAGTGACTCGCTTCATATCTTTGGTTTCTATCATATGCATGAAATAATCCTTCATTCTCAAATGCCATTCTTCTTTATTGTGGATGTTATTTGTCTTCTTTCGTTTGGTTGATGGACTTTTTCTAATGGAAGCTCCTTTATTTTCACTTTAATTTCTTTCTATACTTAATTTGAATAACCTTAATATTTAAGACCTATCTGAAATCTCCTTTCCTGATAAAATCTGTCTGAACTATGATGTTCGTTTACAAAATAATTTTTTTTTTAATATTAATGTCTTTCTTATTTTGCGTATAGTGGCTTGCTGACCATGCTGGATTCCATAATAATCCGCTTTACATTGCGGGGGATTCCTATTGTGGCAGGATTGTCCCTGTTGTTGTACAAGAGATTTTCCAGGGTAAACTTCTTATATACTTCCTCCGGTCTTTATTAGTTTACCCGTATTCCTTTTTGGGATGTCCTTTATTAGTTTACCCATTTCTTTTGTTTCTATTTTTGGAATGGGACCACTAACTTTCCATGATACACACATTCAACTTTAATATAAATTAATCTTTTCTCTTTCTTTCTATGTCCCACAACATTATTTTCCTAAAACTCTGTGCAAAAAAAACGGGTAAACGGGTAAACTTTCTTCTTTTTGTCAAAATAAGATGATTGATATCTGTCATTAGTGCATCAATTATTATGTTGAAGTTGATTATTGATATTTGTTTGGTTGATGGGGGGTTTTTCTCTCCTTCTGTTTGTTCTGTCTCTCGCTGTTTACTCTCGTGTTTTAGGCTTGAAGAAAGTTCTCGTATGTGCAATTTCCTCAATTGGAAAACATAATGTCTGACTTCAATGCTTTAGCTGTTAGCCTCATTATTTATATCTAGATCCTTGCCATGGAGCTTCTAACTGCAGTCTGCAGCTTCTAAACTCCATTGCGCTCGTCCTTTTGCCTGCATCTACTTCAGATGGGATGTGTGTTCCAGTTGCATCTTATATCAACATTTCTGTATGCTTTTGTATTATTCACTACTATCCATTTGGAGACAATGGTTGAGAATGGGGAGTGGAAAGGGCACTGAGCAGGCCGATAGCTAGTTTGAGTTGTTGGAAAAGGCTGGTGGGGTTGTCAACAAAAAGCTTCTCCGAGGGAGGTGACCAAAGAGTTATGGTCTCCTGAACAGAAAGTGTAGCATCTTCCAGATACCATATTGAATTTCCTCTACGTATATGATTTGATTACCTCATCATTTTGAGCCAATAATTTTTTTTTCCCTTTGTTGATGTTTTTCTCCTCATCTCTCTCTCCTTTGTGAACCAAACAAGCCCTTATAGTTTAGGCAAAGAACGGGAATTGATTACCGAAGCTGGATGCATAAATGTAAGTCGAAATAATTATTCTAGTCAATCTTTGAACTATTTGACGTCGATGGAGAACTCATGGAATAGAATAGTGCTTTGGGGAGTCCAGGTAGCATCTGATATTGTGATGAGTCCCCTGGCATGGATACATCTCTTTCACTATATTCCTAACAAAAAGAGATGCTCGCTCTTCGTGTCATCTAGTGCGTAAGCTTACAAACTTTGCTTTTGTTATGGTGGGAGAGAAGAGAAAGTTTAAAAGCTATGCAAGATTCTGAGATTCTGTGGATGGCTGAGCTTTAAGCTCCTATTATTATAACTAGTATCTTTTGCACGTAATACGTGCGTGACATCGCGTGTAAGTGATTTTGTGGAAATTTTAAATTTAATCGTCATGCAAGTATATTGTTTTATTTTTTGTTTTTACTGGTGCAGATGTAACTGCTTTGCAGTTGTAGGGATTCTTTTTTGTCCATTTTAAAAAAAAAAATGAGAGAATGCAATTAGTAATTTTATTTGGTTATTAGGGGTATTTTAGGTAAAAATGGTGGACACCAAAGGTCAGGAGTTCCCATATATAATAGAGATTAGCACAACCAAATCTATTTTGTTTTAGTCAAACATTTTTTACTAATCTTCTTTAACCTGTTTTTCTGTGTCCCTGTGAGTGTGTTGGCCCCTACCTCCCAACTTTTGAGTAATTATCTTTGTCTTAACCTCCATCCTTAAACTTATTGGGTTATCTATGATTTGTAGGAAACAAAGTTGGAATTCAGCCTTTTATGAATCTCCAGGTACATTGTGAACAAGCATTATTATGCAAATGACTACCCGCTCTACACATTCATAATAGAGAGCTTAATTGAGTAGTTACCCACATGTGTCTTTACTGATATTACTTCGGAATTCTGGTTAGATGTTACATAATCCTATGTATGTGCTTAGTATTATACTTCATCCTCTTTTTGATAGTTGATTGCGCTTGCCGATGACCAAGTTTGACCATTAATATCTGTAGTTATTTGCTACTAATATTTGATAAAAGGTTGATATTTTTGAAAATATGCATTCCCACAAATCTAATAACATTTTACATAATAATATGTGGTTTTGTATATTAGTTTAGAAAAATGGTCAAAGTGAGGTATGTGGATATTGCAAATGTAAAATGTTAGCAAGTTTTCAAAGAACAGAGGAAGTCTATCAGAAAAATAAGCATCCAAGGATGCAGTTTCAAAAGCTTCTCTGAACTTATCAAAATAAAAGTAAAAAGAGGAAGTCTAGAAACTTGCCACTGTCAAAAGTTGACAATTAAAAAATCCTCCATTTCATAATACAGGGCGCACTCAACCATCTCAAAATTTATTGGTAAAAAATAAGACAATAATTATACCATTAAATTCGTCTTTAAAAATATTTTCATAATAATAATTTCTTATAATTTATTCGGTATGTATAATGGTCAAAACTCGAACTCAATGGATGCCTTATAATGTGTACAAAGGAAGTATTGTTGGTCCACCAAAAAATATTATATATATATATATATATATATATATATATATATATATATATATATTGATTTATCCGTATAAGAGACTTCTCACTGGATCCCCCAGTCGGTCATTCCCACATACATTTGTTGAACTGCTATAATTAGTCTGATAAAAATGCTTCCCATAATACTCACTTGGTTCTTTTATGATCTTTTGCTGGTCCTATTTCATCCGTCTTGAAATGATCTTCCTACTTCTACCATTTCCCTTTTTGGTAAAACAATTCCCATTTCTGCCCCTTTACCTCACCAGATATAATTATATACCTAAAAGGCTGAAACATTCCAGTTCCAAAAATAAAGAAAGGTCAGAGCTTCCTATGTTCCCTTGGCACGGTATTAATTCCATCATACAAGAACGGAGGTAGGTTATCAGTAAGGCCTTTTAACTACATGTTGGCTATCTAACAAGCCTAGTATTGGAATTGAAATTATTGTCACTTGTCTATACTTTTGAGATTTTTCACTCTATGCAGAGCACCAATTTTTTTGTTATAATACTTAGCTCTTATTAGGTATAAACGACAAGTATTGTCGTCACTCGTCACTCATTTTTCCAAATAATTTTATACTTCCACATCTAGGATGTATTCAATTTCCCTAAAGTGTTAGGACTTTCTTGCTTTTGCCCATAGAAATAATCTATAATGGGTCACCACGGGACTTTGCATTTCAACTTATATTAAATGAAAAACATATGTTTAGTAGACAAAAGCATCCACAGCCACAAGGCTTTAATTATGAAACGACTGCAATTGATATGAAGCTACCTCTATATGTTGTGATTAAAAAAGAATGGAGGAAGTATTATATTAACAAGTCCAATTATTCCTACAATCAGTAAATCTTGATATAAGTCTAGATAACACTCATGAGTTACTTGTAACCTAATTTAGGGAAATGGATACATAAAACTAAGCATCTATCACAGCAAGCTAGGATTTGTTATCTCCATTTTGGTTTTCCAACTTCAAGATTTGTTTCAACCTTTTCCCGTCTCTTCTTGGTGTAGGGATATGTTCTTGGAAACCCATTAACATGGAAGGAGGATAAAAAGAAATCCCATTCACAATTTGATTATGCTCACCGCGTGTCACTTTTATCAGATGAGCTCTATGAGGTACAACTGAACTTGAACTATGATGCTTAGCTAGGTTACTTGTACATGGATTCAAGTATCGAGTTTTAGTACATACCTAAGTGTTAAGACACATTGACGTTGAAAGTATTTAAACTGAGATCTTATCCTACACTTGAACATGGGAATGGGACAAGGCATCCAGGAAACATATTCTTGATTCTTGAAGACTTTCCATGTCTTCACAGTGCAAATACATGTAGACACATTGTTAGATCTACCCATTTCCTAATTATGATTACATGTCTTATCTTGACCCCCTTTTTAGCACATATCGCTTGAGTTTCTTTGCTTCCCTCTATATGTGTAGTTTTTCTCTACAAATAATCAAATATGTTTATGGTAATACTAGAAGTGTCGAGTGAAAAACAAAGTGTCGGGTAAGTATCCCATTCCTTGCTAGAATGTCGAGTAAGCGTTCCATTCCCTTGTAAGAGTGTAGTTTGTCCAACATAGGTATGTGAAAAATTTCCCCATCCAAGCTTACAAGGGTTAATGGCTCAATTCTATGTATGTTAGTTCTCACTTGACAATACCATTGGTACTTTTTATTATTAACTCAAAATACCTGCAATAATTTTTGTAGTTAGAGTGTTAAGACTAAGATTTAACTTTTTTTTTTGGGTGCAGACTGCAGAGGTTAACTTGCTTTTCTGCTTTTCATTGTTGTGGATCTGAACTCATTGTTTAGTTCTTTTTACACAGTCAACCATAACAAGCTGCAATGGCGCTTATCAGGACGTGGACACGGATAATATTAATTGCACACGTAATCTTCAAGCCATATCATATGTGAGTTTTGAAACCCTTCAGCTAGAGTAGCATACGCATACGAGAAAGAAAATGAAATGAGTTAATTTGTCAAAGCTGAAAGATAATTGATAATTTATATTGGTTTTAAGACTTGAGTTAATTTGTCAAAGATGAAAGATATTGAATTAAGTTCAGACTTAATTTTGTCATTACTACCATGATATTGGTTATGAGCTGCCTAGAAGTAGAAGTGCCATATTATCTATAATTGTAAGCACAATTAGTTTTACATGGCATTAAGATTAGCTAATTTTTCTTCACAAGAATTTCATTTTAGAACCATCAAATAACTATGCCATATTTTTGCAGAACCTGGACCCGTTGTTTGATGCTCATGTCTTAAAACCGAAATGCATATCAGATAAAACATGGTGCCAGGTATCTCCTATACGTGATATTTTATGCCTTTATAGTTCTCTTTTTGTACTATCTTTTGGTAGTATCCATCAGTCTTGTCCCCCTCCCACAACTCCAAGGAAAAAAAAGAAACAAGACAGTAGAACGTGTTGATATATGGTCGTTTTATAAGTTGGCCCCCTTGTTGCAGTTGGTGTGCTACAGGAAATATTGGATGAGAGTTTCTTGTCAATTAGAAAAAGGCTTTGTTAGAGAAATTTTGGTAGTTGCTTTGTTTTTTTTATTTAATGTCGATAAGATGATTGATTTTGTGAAAGTCGGACAATCTGATCATATCTCTATCTCTGAAATGTAATTGGTTAATTGTCGGGTATTCAGTGTCAAATGAGATTCAGGAGTGCTCCTTAAGTGACTAGCCGACTACTAGGGTCTAGTAGGGTAAGGAGCAGTCCCTAACCTGATTTTGTGCATGCCTTGCAATCCTAGCATTGCTAACCAGCCCAACCACCCAAAAGCAGCAAAAGAGGGCAGCATGCCATAACAGTTTGTTCCTTTATGCTCTCTGTTTGAGTCTTGTTTCTTCTTTGCTTTCAATTGATAAACCAGGTCCCAACTGAGTTTAGGAAGGCTCTGGCATGTTTTAATGGCCAGTGCAAAGTCTAGTAGGGAATGTTCTACCATGTCAAGTTGTATGTCTAATAGCTAACAAAAACTCAATTCAACCAAAATCTTAAGACTTTATTGATTTTGATTGGTTTTTTACTTTTATTGAACACACTTGGGCTGTCCAGACAACTGGTTGACCTCTTAACCATATGTTAGTTCAATTGGCCCAATTACCAACTACCAGTCATGATTTTGTTGCAGGGAATTACAGGGCATTTCTGAACATTTTTTTTTCTGTTGTCTTTGTAGGAGAGCATATATGGGCTATTGTCTAACTGGGCTAATGACATACAAGTTCAAGCAGCTCTTCACATTCAAGAGGTATATGAACACCAAGTTGGTGACTTCTTGTCTAAAATTTTAATGGTGAGGCATGTTGGAATTCATATCGCTGACTTTTCTTGGCATAACATAAAGGGAAGTTTGACTAAGATTCCAAACTGATCTTTAAAGGTATAAAGGATGCAGTATAAGTAGATTAATGAATCAAAATTCTGTGTGAAAATGATGAATCTTTATTCAAAGAACTACTGTGTTATTACTGCTGGAAGAAAAACAACTATGAGATTGGCATTATAAAATGTGAACTAGTAATATATGGTTAATGGACTATGGACATCCATCGAACCTTTATTCCAAGGAATTGTACATTGTCAAATGTGCACTGAACATGACACATAATTTACCACCTGGCATCATCTGTCTAGATATGTTGCTCTAAAATATACAGAGATGATATCAAGTTTTAGCTTGAACAAGAACTCCTAAGTCATTATGTTTGGCTGTGCTTGCGAGGCTTCATGAACTTTGCCCAGTTCAGAGGGAATATGAACAAATTTTGTTTATAACAACAAAATAAGTAGTATATTATATCAAGAAAATACTATGTTAACATCAAAAGGTGGAATTTTGAAATAAAAAAAATATCGTTGTCATTATATACATTTATATTAAATATACTATGTTTTTGAAGAATATAATACCAAACAGTGTTTTTTCCAGAATTTAGAAGTATCCTTTGGATTAAGGGATTGATTTTTTATGTACCAGTAGCCCGATTTGATCTCATAATTACCGTGGGTGGTTGCTTCCCAGCAGAACTCATCCTGTCTTGATTGATTAGGCAAGTAGATTGATGAAATGGATTTTGCAATGCCTGGCTCAAACCAATCATTTAATTTTTCCTCATCCCACTCTCTATCTTCTGTGATCAAGTCACCCACCCAAGTTGGGCACTCAGGAGCGTGCCGATCAAGACCCTGTTTAAGGAAGATTTCTCTTCCTCCCACCCATCGTGACCCCAGAATAAGAGTTGACTTCCCATCCCCTATGATCTTCCCCACTCCTGAGGCTAGGTCATTAACGCTTCGCATGATACTTCTCCCTCCCCAAGTGCACTTCGAGGAAAAATTTCCTCGGAGACTTTTTTCAAACCAATTGTTAGAATATTTGGCTGTAAAAATTTTACTCACTAGCAAAGACTGGTTATTTTGGATCCTCCAAGCTTGTTTGAAAAGCGTTGCTTTATTTAGGATCTCAAAATTTCTCAAACCTAACCCACCATCATTTTTATGCTCTTCCAGAAGGCTTCTTTTTCTCCAATAAATTGGTTTTTTGTTGAAATTAGCACTCCACCAAAACTTTAGGATAGCAGATGAAGCTTTCCTAAGTATCTTTTTTGGTAATAAGAAAGTAGCCATAACGTGAGAAGCATAAGCTATTAAGATACTATTGATAAGGAGAAGCTTACCTGCTTGGTTTAGAGCTGAGAATTTCCAGGAGGTGATTGTGCTAACTATTTTCTCAGGGAGTTCTTGGAAAATATTAAGAGAATGACCTGTAACATCCATTGGGCAGCCCAAATACTTACCCAGTTTTTCTTTGTTAGATACTTTCAGACCTCGATTCAGAAGGCGTACGAATTTTCTCGGGGTATTCTTGCTGAAGACTGTGTAGGATTTCTGGATGTTTATCATTTCCCCTGAGAATTGGCAGAAATTTTCCAGAACTTTCTTCAAGTTCCAAACATTGTCCAATGTTCCCTTGATGAAAAAGAGGGCATCATCGGCGAAAAAGAGGTGAGAAAGCTCCGGGGCTTTGCGGCTTAGCTTAAGCCCTACTATGAGACTCTGGTTTTGCTGTTGAATCATTTTCCTCGAGAGAACTTCCATACATAGAATGAAAATATAGGGGGAAAGAGGATCCCCTTGTCTAAGTCCTGCTTTTGGCTTAATTTGCCCAGTAGCTTCTCCATTAACAAGTATGGAGTAGCTAACCGTTGTAATACATTCCATGATGAGATGAATCCATGTGCTAGGCATACCAATAGCTTTTAACACTTCCTCAATGAAGGTCCAGTTGACTCGGTCATAAGCCTTGTTCAAATCCAAATTCAGAATCATTGAGTAGTTCTTCCCTTTTTTTCTTTTTTTGACATAGCTAAGCATTTCATGTGCAATAATGCAATTATCATTAATTGATCTTCCCGGGACAAATGCATTTTGATTTTGCCCAATTAAGGACATCATAAGTGGTTGGAGACGCTTGACCATGCACTTTGAGATGATTTTATAGGAAGTATTACGAGAGACTAATGGGACGAAACCGACTTACTTGTTCCGGTCTCATCGATTTTAGGGATGAGGGCAATGAAAGTGCGGTTCGTTTCTCTAAGCATGTTTCCTCCGGAAAAGGAAGTTTAAGGCCGCTTGGCTCATATCCTCCCCTAACACATCCCAAACTTACTTGGAAGAACACTTGGAGGAACCCCATCCGGACACTGGGACTTTAAAGGTTTCATACTAAGACTTGCTTTTTGATCTCATCTAGGGTAAATGGTTCTTGGAGGTGTACCACTTGTTGATCAGAGAGCTTAGGCATATCACCTATCCATTCCTTGATTTCCCCATTTAGAGCCCCCTGATTTTGAACATTACAAAATAAGTCTGAGTAATATCGGACAAATTCTTCTTTCAACTCCTCCGTCTTAGAAAGCCATAAACCGTCTTGGTTTTTGATCGCTCGAATCTCATTTCTACCCTGTCTTGATTTCATGCACTTGTAGAAAAAACTAGTTGGTCCGGTCCCCTAACTTATCCCATTTTGTCTCGGCACGCCGTTTCCAATAGACCAACTTCAAGTCCGTACTAGCAATCATTTTCCTTCTGGTATCTCCCTCTTTTTGTCTGAGATCCTGCGTATTCAAAGTGCCTTGGGCTTCTAACAAGTCAGCATTGATTTGATCCCATTGTAAGTTATGCTCTTTCTTGAAATCTAGGCACCATGCTCTACACTCTCTTTTGACTATATCAAGTTTTCTTTGAATCTTGAAGAGTGCGGAGCCTGTAATTGTTTGCTTCCATGTCTCCTTAATCTTAGATATGACTTCATCAAATTCCAAACACCAAGCTTCAATTCGATACGGCCTCTTTTTCTTCTCATGAATAGGATTACAGTGAATAATGATCGGCCCATGATCCGAGATGAATATTGGGAAATTCATTATAAAGGCATTGGGGAAAGAATCCAACCATGAGCTATTGCAATAGCCCCTGTCGATCCTTTCTAGTATAGTAAAGCACTCTTTTCTATTGTTAGTCCACGTATAAGGTACCCCATGGAATGGTAAATCCGTGAGACCACACTCAATTTTCCACATACTAAACTCATTTGCCCCTCTAATCACTGAATTACCTCCCAATTTTTGATCTTGGTATTCCACTTGATTAAAATCGCCTAATAATAAATGTTTACCCGGATGCGACCACAAAAAAGCTCTTAGTGTGTCCCAGATAGATTGTCTATCTTCCAAAGCGGGAGCACCATATACACACACAACATAATAAACTACATTGCATTCATCTTTAACATTGCAACATACATAGTTAGCCGATACAAAGAGAATGGTCACCTCTAGGGAGTTAGCCCAGCACAAAATTAGACCTCCCGAGAGATCATTAGAGTTATACCCACCCCAATTACCTAAACCTAGGCTAGAAATGATAGGTTCTAGCTCCTTAATTGAGCTTTTGGTTTCACTTAAAAAAGAAAATCTAAAGCTTGACTACCGACCAACCATTTCGAAAAAGGAATTGTCGGGCGTCGGTAGATTTAAGACCCAGCAATTCCAAGAGCAAGCTATCATATCTTCCTTGGTGGCTGTTTGGGGACAGCCACCTTACCCTTCAGCATTCCTGAATTATCCGAGCTTGACAGAGCACTGTCACCCTCACTTAAGCCATATTTCAAGTTCAGTTTACCCTTGTAAACTTTCTGAATTTTGCAGCGTTTTTTACTTGGTCCCTCTTCCTCCGAAGTTTCGACAATGGTGGGAAGCTTTCCTCCCACCTTAATCAGATCTTGCTTCTTTCCTTTACTATCAACTTTCGAGATCTTTGCTCAGAAAGCTCCAACCCATCCTAGCTTGTGTTCACCAATTTTGTTGTTTCTGCGTTCACGTTCTTTCTGTATTGTTACCCGTGGTTTTTTCATTTTGTTTCTCTCAATTCTGGACCCCCTAATACTCAGAGGGTGTGGGCCCAAAATTCCTGAGCCCGCTGGACCCATGCTGTGCTCAACAACCATGCAGTCGGCATCTCTCGGACTCAGCTCTGAGTCTGCAGAGAAAAAGGCTTCCTCAGCCCCATGATGGCCCGTAACATTCAGTGGCAGAATTGACAAGTCCATATTATGTCCAACTGACAAGTGAGACATCGGGCTAGTAGTGAATTCAACTTCCATTGGAACAACCAAATTACCCTCTAACACCTCTTCCATTAACTCAGTACTAGCACTAGCACCCTGATTGGGCTTAGTAGTAGGCTCGGTTATTTTGGGGAGCCCAAGTGTAGTGGTGGAAGCATTGACTTCAAACACAAACTTATGTGAATTCTCTATGTCAGAATTGGGTCGAACTGCTGGCCCAGAATTCGTACCAGCCACCACACTTTTTTCCTTCCCAATTTTTGGGTAGGCCCGTATAATCGGTCCGCGAAAAAAGTCTTCGCTTCTGATTGGGCCTATGGGCCCACGAACTTTAGTAACTGGGCTGGGGTTGCTTGCGGTTGATGAATTTTGAAATTTCAAGGTATTGGTAATTGGGTCTGGTATTAAAACGGTAGGAAAGGTAAAAGAATCATAAGATTCCTCACTGGATTCTGTTGATGACAATTGTGGACTAGGTGATGAGGGAGAGTTTGGGCTTTGAAGGAAGTCTTGGAGGGTCAGTTGGGTGGTGTGGTAGTTGATAAATTCGTTGGTGGAAATAAAAGGGTCATTTAGTGGGTTGGATGGGCAGTAAAGTCGGTCTGAATCACCAAATGGAAAACCTATACCTTCAAAGTCACGTAATTCCAGCTCAGAAAAGGGAAAATCCATTTGAGGGAAGTGAGAATTTTTGACTGTGGGAGAGAGATAGTTGAAAAAAGAAAAAAATAAGTGTGGAAAGGGATGTTTCATAGCAAGTGTGGCTTGTGGGGTATAAGTACCCGAAAAATTTGGGTAACAAGGAACCTTGTCAACAAGTGCATTACAACTATAATTTCTGTTGGAGTGATGCACTAAGGAGATTTTGTGTGAGTTGAGAAGTTAATATCAGGTGACTTTTGTGAATATTTGTCAGAAGAATATTGACCATAGGACAAATATTGCAAAGGGAACTTCAGTTCCTTAAATTCTATTCCATCTAACAGGCAGGAACTCTCCACTAAAGTAATGAGGGTGGTTGGAGTGGCTTCAAAGCTACCTGGGGTTTGTGACTATTTATTTTTGAATCCCATAATGGCAAGGTTTTAGCTTTTGACTTTAGAGCTCTTTTTTTCAACCAAAACCCCCAGTCTACATCTAGATAAGCAGATAGACCATGCCAAATTTCAACTCTCTCACAACTAGCTTTGAAAAAGGTTTTATAGGACTGACCTTTAAACACCCAACTATTCGGGCTTGTAGCGGGCCTTGATGGCTGTTTGAGTTTGTATTTCTTTCTTCCTGGTTCGCTCATCGGAGGAGATACCATCCCTCGTTTTTTACCCTTTTGACTGTAATCCTTTCCCCTTGTACTTGACCCCTCCCCATTTTGCTTTGGATTCTTGGAAGTAGAACATGACTTTTGAGAGCCAGGAATGACCAGTTGGGTAGGAGGAACTGAGTGTCTTCTCACCCATAATGGCCTTTTGGATTCCGGAGTATCTTCATCACTCGATGTGTCTGGGTATTTGCGCTTACCAAGTTTTGAACATCCACCTTGACTTGGACTCTCCGATGAACTAGAGGAATCTGAGTCCGAAGTTGAGTCTGTGAAACTTGCTTCAAAAGGAATCTCATAACTAGGATCCGCAATGAGGTCAATGCGTGACGTTCTAAGAATTTCAATGCGTCTGAGCCCAATGATTTTATTTGTAAAACAGGGAGATGGTGGCTGTCCTACGAGCAAGTTTGCTTGGTTCGTGCAAATTTCTCCCATTCTTGCCCCAAACTGCCTTTGGGCCTCCTCCAACGTTAACTTACAACGGGAGATCTTATGCCCTATCTTTCCACATTTTTTACAAAAGATGAAAACACCTTCATAGCGGAAATCAATCCATTTGAAGTGGTCTCTCACATACTCATAAAAATAGCCCGGAACTAAAGGTTTGTCTACCTCGATAAAGACTTTTGCTCGTATAAATTCTTTTGGACCTTCCTTGTGAGAGTTTTCATCGAATCGAATAATGCGACCTAACTTACGAAGGGCACGTTCAGCTACATGCACTCTATTACAAGTAAGTGGAATACCTTCAACCCGCACCCAAAGAGGGCACGAAGCAAAGTCGAAGCTCCTTAACGCTGCACTAGGAAACCAGCATTGAAGAACTAACAGGGCCCCTTGGAAGCATGCATTCCTTCTGGCTAGATTTCTATTGGAAGCTAGCCAATGGTGCATTAGCCACCGGAGTAAACCTTTGGAAAAGGAAAATCCTAAGCGAGAGCCCTTGCCCCCTTTGTGGTAAGCAAGAGGAATCGGATACTCACCTTTTTAAGAACTGTGAAATTTCAATGAGAATTTGGAAAAGCTCTAACCTTGGTATTATTTCGGAAGATTTCACAAACATTTCGATTAAGGTTTGGACAAGGAATTGGTTATGGTATCTTATGCAGGAGAAAGAGCAAGTTTATAGAGTTGTGGAATTTGTTGGTATCCTATGGAGCATTTGGCTTCTAAGGAACAAGGCAGTCTTTCACCCCAATGAGGAAATAAAACCGAGTGTAGCATTTGATATCCTGAATCAGTGGATGTCGAGATGGATCATCCTACAAGGCAAAGCTGGAAATCAGTGGTCTCATGAAAAGGCTGAAATTGATTAGACTAAAGCCAAAGAAAGGGAGTGTCAGTGGAGTGTTAACTGGCCAAGAACAGGAAAGCAGAGTAGGCTAGTCATTGATGGAGCTTGGAAAAGAAGCAAAAATAGGGATCATGATCCAAGAAGTGCAGCTTTTGGGTGGTCTCTCTTAGAAGACAATAAGGAAGTTAGCTCAGGATGTAAGAAGATTGCGGCTGCCTCAGCAATCCAAGCAGAGACTTATGCCCTCCTTTATAGTCTAAAAATCATGATAAGCAGAAATATAAGTAATCTGGAGGTCTGGACAGACTCTGAACAAGTCATCAAAGGAATACAAGATATCAATCGATCCTCAGTTCACTCAAAACAGATTATGGGTGACATTATCAACTATATCCGTAACTTCAACTCGTTCAGAATTGTTAAAGTTGACAGAGGAAAAGTGGCCAAGGCCCACTTCCGAGCTACCACTGAAAGGAAGAGATGTATTGCTTTTTTTTAGGGTTGTTTATTTATATGTTGTCAAAAAAAAAAAAAAAAAAAAAAATACCAAACAGTGTTCGAAAACTGGCATTTATAGCAGCTATGAACCGAACATTTCTCGAGGCCTCATCAAGGATTTCAACTAACACTATCAACAACTTTATGGGGAATTGTTGCTAGATCCTAGGTCTAAATTATTGCTTGGGTAGGCACTAATTCAGATTTTAAGCCATGTTTCTTTCTTTTGTGTATTTCATAGAGATTGTACTTCTTCAAAGAAACTTGACTCTTTTCATATAATTTCTTTTCATCCGTGTGCAAATGTGCGCTTCTTTCTTGTTTTTTTTTTGGGGGTGGGGGGGTGGGGGAGAGGGCGGCGAGCCTTGAAAAGTGTGCAATTGCTGAAGTTCGACGAAACTCTTGTTTTGAGTGCTGTCCCTTCCCTTGGAATATTTATTAAAGAAAAAGATGAATTACACTGGTATCATATTAAAAAGTCATTTACGATTAAGAATCAACGACGGATAGCTACTGCTCGTGTTACAATATGTTCATTTGAGTCATAGTTTATTGTGAAATAGGTAGTTCAGGCAGAGTAGCGAATTTCTTGTTCCGGAAGTTTCATGTGGACTGGTTTAGCATCTTCTATCTTTCTTTCTTGACTAGGGTACCAAACGCTATTGGATAAGATGTAATAAAACTTTAGCATATGAATACAACGTTGAAAGTACCGTTGGTTACCATCAAAATCTGACACAAGAGTTCATCCACGTGTTGATCTACAGGTAATAAATTCCTCTTACCGATTTTGCACCTTTATTGTCAAGGAATTTGTTATATGGTTTTGTCAGTGTGTCCATTGTATTTGACGGATTACCTTACTGCTTATTTTGGTTAGTTTCTTGTGGTATGAATTCAGTTAAAGATTCTACCTTGGCTTTGCCTAACCTTCACTCAGTTAAACTCCACTAAGGGTTTTAATTCACTTTTGAGGCTTCACTCACCTTTAACAAAGCATGGACCGTAGACCCGGGTGCACAGTGATCTACATGCACCCGGTATGAAACGACGTCGGAATAATGAAATAAGCAAAAGACTATAAAGAATGCCTTGACTTTCGGTTGATATCAAATCCAATCAAGAACTTTCCTTTATCAATTCTAGCGGTGATCTTATTATAATCTTTGCCAAAATTACTTATTTCTTTTTATTCTCCAATGCTGCGCTTCCTTTCTCTCACTACTTTCTTTTTTCCTCCATTGAAGAAACCATGGATGATGGAAAAAAAAAATGAGAATGAGAAGCAAACTTATTCTTACAAAAATCAGTAAAACTTAATTTTTTCATTCTAATTTAAAAAAATATGGGTTTTGAAAAATAAATTATTCAAGCTTTCAAACTCATTATTTGTAATTGAAAAATGGGTTTTTATAGATTTTGGTTTGAAAATAAATTAGTGAAGCTTACAAATGGAGGGGAAAAACGGAGAATGAATGTATCTTCAATCATCTTCTCAAGGGCTTCTATGTCTCTAGAGTTGGAAAATCTCTCAGCATTTCTATAAAACTAATGAGATCTAACATTAGAGAGGGAAATGGCTTTCACAATTTCTTCATTGCACACTTAAATCACCAACATGTCAAGTAAAGTTAGAAGAACACATGGCATGATTTTTCTTTTGTTTTTGACATAACACATGGCATGCATGATAAATTAACTAAAAAAATATATAAAAAAAAATGATATAATGCATGTAACAATATAAGTGATGTGCTGATGTTCTTTTACAATTACTATAATATTCTTTGATTTATACCTTTATGTTCTTTTCGTATTTTTTATAGTTTTTTTGTTTCTCAAGTTTTATATGCACATGTTCTTTTATACTCCCTCCGTCCCTAAATAGCGTGCCCATTTCTTTTGGGCACAAGTATTAAGAAGAAATTATGTGTAGGACCTTAGTTGTATTAAATCATAATTAAATATAGAAGTTGGTACACTTTTTATGAATTGTTTATTAAGGAGAGAGAATGTGGGCCATATGGGAAAGTGGGTGATATTATATAAGTTGAAAGTAAAATAATATTTTAATTGGTGGACCCATACCAAATAAGGAAATGAGAAATCTATTTGGGACAAACATAAATGGAAAAATGGGCACTCTATTTAGGGACGGAGGGAGTATTAAGTATGATGTTCTTTGTTTGATATCTCCGTGTTCTTTTAATGTTTTTATTCATATTTGTGATTATTAATAGTTTTTTGTTTCCCAAGTCTTATATGTACATGTTCATATATAGTCAGTATGATGTTCTTTGTTTGATACCTTCATGTTCTTTAAATGTTTTCATCCATTTTTGTGATTTTGAACATATTTTTTGTTTCTCAACTCTTATGTGCGCATGTTCTTTTATAATCAGTATGATGTTCTTTATCTGATATCTTCATGTTCTTTTTATGTTTTTATTCATTTTTGTGATTTTTAATAGTTTTTTTTATATCTCGTAGAAAAATAAAAATGTAAGGTCTTAAGTTATGAGAAAAATTATAAAGATTATTTCTCACAAAAAATGGTACATAAAAGATCTGTTTCAATAAATTATAAGGGGATATTATGTTCCTATGGAACTTTTTATTGAAATTAAATTCCCATGTATACCAAACAACCACTACAACACACAATACAAAAAAATAGAAAATAGAAAAATGAACACAAAAAGGAAAAAGAACTACACTAAAAATAAAAATAAAAACATCATAAGATACATGATGTAAAACACAAACAAAAAAGAATTACACTAAAAATTAAAAAGAACATCATAAGATAATGGAATCCACGTAATGTACAACTATGAGAAGAAAGTGAGATAAATGAGTTACTGCCGCGGCAATAAACTGAAGAACAAACTTCATATTTTTTCTTTTTTTATTTATTTATTTGAGGGCAAAACGTTAGAGCATCATGCTATCTAGTACACCTACAAATTTGCGCACCTTTGATTCAATTTAGGAGGTTTTGAGAATATATATGATTAGTTTCACTCACTAACTAACCTAAACTCTCTTAAAATAATATTTACTCGTTTACCTACGGTTCTTGATTTCACTCTCTAAAAATAATAATAATTTTGGAAATTCGTCCAAAATCAACAAAGAACTCACTTTCAAAATTCAATAAAATCAACTTGTTATTATTCATGAATAAACTGAAATATAAATACAAGGAATAATCTAAATTAAATAGAGTTCTAAATAAGAAATATTTACATTATTAGTCCAAACTAACTTTAAAAGGTTCCAACTTTTGATTATCTTGTACTCGAACTTTTGTGGGTCACTTATCAAATGGTCCATTAGCTTAATTAAACTGCTTAATAAGTTAATTGAGACACATAACACTCATTTGATAAACAATTTTTTTTAATTAATTGAAGTGAATGGACGAGTAATCTGTCATAATTAACCAATTTAGCAGATTAATTAAGTGGAAGGACCATTTTGAAAAGAGAATCCCCAAAGTTGGGATCGCTTTGAGATAAACAAAAGTGGGGGTCTTTTAAAGTGAACCGTCCAAAATTGGGACCGGTGGTGTTAATTTTACTTTCTAAATAATCTAAATCACACGCCTAATTAGCATAAATCTATCTTATTTACATGGTTATTAGTGTTCTAATACACTTAGGAACCTTGTAAAATTAGTTAGATCAAAAGCTAATCTCCTAATAACATTAGAAAACCTATTACATGCCTAAAATCAACAATTAGAGTCCTAATTACATTCAAATAAAAGTATGTACAACTTCGAATGAATTTAAACTCCTAATTAGCTTAAACCAAGTAAAACTATTCCAAGTAGAGTAGTAAAACCTTGTAAACAAAATCTAGACTTCTAGTGACTCTAAAACACTAGATAGAACCGACTATGGTTGCTTGCCGTCCAAGAAAAGCCAGACTAAGCTCCTTGCTGCCCAAGAGACTCCAAGAAACCTAACTTGTTTTCGAAGAAACCATGAATGATGAGCGATAACTTCCAATTCCATACCATTCCGTCACTCTTAGGAACGAGCTTATCCTCAAGTTCCATAATCATGACAGCTAGATCATTTGCCGTAAGAGAAGCACAAACACCATCTCAAAGCATAACTTGAAAAGTATTATAGTTCTCTCTGTGTACGATCTTGAAAGGACCTTGTTCAATATACTCATTCTTCCCTTTGTTCTTATTCTGAAGATTTTGTGCACTCCAAGAAAGCCATACATAGTCACCTATCTCGAATGGTGTTTTTTGCCATACTTAAGATCCGATCGTTTTTCTTTTTCTACCTTTGTTTGCGTTTCAAGCCAACTTCTTCACCATCAGCAAGAGAAATCATCTTGGAAGGTAATGGTTTCAATCCAATCCAACGCCCTTAATGAAGCACCGAAACCATATCCTTCTTTGCAAGGTAAATTACATGTTTATCGAATTACCAAGATCGCCATAATCGTAAGGCACACGCATTCATAGGTACTAAATCACCTCAAACTTCATCCTTGAACTCACCAATTGAAAAACAAACAAGGCCTTGCTTCGAAACTACCACACCTCCATTGTTTGTCAATCAATCGAGCTTGTAAGGACTTAAATGCTTTCTTGTCTCTAGTTATAGTGTATCTACCATATTCTTGGAACAAGCATTGGTGCACGAGCCATTGTCCACTATCACAAAACAACACCTTCCATCTACTAAGAAACGTGTATGAAACAATTTATCCCCTTGAGTTGCATGTTCCAATGGGTTTTCTTGAACATGAAATACTTTCCTCAAATCCAAGGTTTCATGATCAGGTATAGTATAAATCAAGGGTTGATCTTCCAAGTTCACTAAATCCATGTCATTATCACTTTGCTCCACGCTCTTAACCTTTATAAGCAAAGCCTAGTTGGTTTCTTCTTCCTCCAAGGCATGAAACATAGATACAATCATCACCCTTTCTATTTGGACACTGGGATCTTCATTACCCCCTCCCTTGGCACTTAAAGCACTTGTTCTCATCTTTCTCTGTGGAACTTTTGAGAAGCTTGACTCTTGAAAGGTTCCAAAAACTTGTTTTCCTTTATTCCAAAGTTTTCATCTCTCGTAAATGAAAATGAGATTTAGGAACAAAAGAAGAATGAAAGTTATTACCTTTGGCTTCCTTTTCTTGTAGTTTGACACGACTCATCAAACGTCTTTTAGGCTTGCAACTCCCGTTGATTTGCTATGGACTTGTTCATCACACAAAGAAATCTGGCCGTTTTTAGTTCTTCCTCTTCTTTGCACCCAAACGCCAACTACGACCTCTTAATTCAATCACATACTCAATACTCCGCAATGAAAATATGGTTTTCTTGGAATGAATTTAGCCTAAGGTACAACTCATGTTTGTAAGATTTAGGAACAAAACGAATTTCTCATATGTTCTACTCCCTCCTGTCCCATAATACTCTTTTTACACTTTCCTTTTTCATCCGTCCCTAATACTCTTTACACTTTTATTTTTGGATATGCCCCACTATTATTTTAATCCTTCTACCTTTTAAACATTGACCCACACTCTCTCTCCTCCAAATAAAATAATACCACTCCTATTACATACCAACTCTAACCATGGCCCACATTCTCTCTCCCTAAAATAAAATAATACTACTTTTACTAACTACTAACTCCTATCACATCTACTTTTCAATAAAATAATAATTGATAACCAAACAACAACTTATCATCTAAAACTATGTTTGATAAGTGTCAAGAGTATTTTGGGACGGAGGGAGTATTCTTTTCTTTTCCATTTGTAACTCAGTTGCATTTGAAAAGATTCATACCCATTGAGAGCAGAATTAGTTAGCCTTAGAATAGCATGAGAAAAATGTTGGGATTCAAATCCATACCTCTGTGACCAAACATCTGTTCTACCCTTCTCTCCTAATTCAAGTAAGCTTATGGATCTGTCAATCCATTTAATTTTGGAAGTTCTTTAATCTTGTTCAAATGATTTGTGTTGTTTCGGCCTTCTTTCTCCAAATGTAGTTTTTCTATTTCAACATGGAGTTGTAGTATGTGCTTGGTATACTTCTCATTTCAAGCCTCGTGTTTCGCCGCTTAAGTAAAGCATCAAACTTCTCACTTTCCGAGCCCATCTCAATCTGCTAGATATTTTTTTTTATGAGAGTTTATAGATGTTGGTTGTTGCGACTTCGTTACTGCTCCAAATGTGATGAAACTCTAACACAACAAACTTGATGATGTCTCTTTCGAACAAACCAAAAATCATCGGAATCGGACGTCACGCACCCTCACGTGCCGCCGGAATCTTGGTGCTCTGGCCTCTGGTACCACGTAATTATCAATTTTTTTTTAAAAAAAAAACCGGTGGAAATATCCACACAAAAATTAGGGCAACATATTTTCTAACACTTTTTTGCTGGTACCCAAGTGATACGTAGACAAACATGGACAAAACAAATACAAAGACTTATTTTTCAACCCGGAAGATGGCATATTGAAAAAAAATTCAAAAGTGACATCAAGATGTCAAAGCAATACCAAATAAACACATGTCAAATAACACTCTTGCGTACTACTTCCAGTTTGAAGCCAAATGTTCAATTTGTAGTGAAAAGTATTCAAAAGTAGTCATCATATGGTGTAAAGTATTCAAAAGTGGACATCATTCACCATTAATCTAGTGCATTTATATGGTTCATAATGCTCAAATTTGCCTATAAAAGGGAGCATGGTTTGCCCTTAGAAGGCAGAGTGAAAAATTCTAGTTAGTAAGAAATCATCTCTAATAATATTATAGGGAAATTCCCAATGGTAGGCTGCTATTTTTTAAAATTCTCAATGGTAGATTTAACTTTTTTTTCTTCCCATTGCTAGGCCACAACAATTGTTTATTTGCTAAATGTAGCATTAGTGATAATTTCCCGTTAATAATAGGAGTTTGACGTTAATTAGGTTGTTAACTCCCTAACTATGTTAACCTAAATTAGCCTCTCTTTTTTTATTTATTGTTGCCCTCACTCCCGTTTATTTACCCTCCTCTTCAAATCTCTTCATCTTCCCTATTCAAACACTCATCATTCAACTCATGATCCTTCATTCAACCTTGTAGAATTTGCTCCTTTCTCTATCACTTTCAACTGATAATATTTCTCCTCTTTTCTTTTTATCATAGAAAATCAAAATAGCTAGCTAATTATTGTACAACTCCTCTGTGTAGTAAAAATTGAGGAGAAAAGTGTGCACCAACTAGCAAAGCATTAAAAGCTTGATTTTACCGTAATTAAGAAGTCCAAACATTCCATCAATTGTTCATGCGTATACTACTGCATTTAGGAAGACTGTTAGTATTGTCTCAAATAGTGATGCATGGTTCTCAATGTCAACCCAGAAACATAGCATTCATGTTCGTTAATTATGGGTGGTGAAGTCGCTGAAAATTCAGTCTTTTTATGATCCAAACAGCTTTTTCTATTGGACACAAATTTTACATGAAATTAAAGTTAACAAAAGTATTAGAATTAACCATAAAATTAAACTTTAAGCCTCATTAATGCTACGTTTGGGTTAATTAGAAAAACTGGGGCCTAGCAATGGGAAAAAAAAGAAGTTGAATCTACCATTGAGAATTCTAAAAAATAGGAGCCTACCATTTGGAATTTCCCAATATTATATTGTCATCAACTTTTGTTCTCATTATTAATTCAAAGTAAGTTTAAAAAATTCCGTCTCATTTTCTTTTTGTTCAAATTAATTTTTTGTTCATATATTTATTCGCGTTTTAATATTATTGCTTTACAGTAGTTATAATTATCCGTATATTAACTTGTAAAACCAAGGTAGGGAGAAGACAAGTTTACTCTCATTCACCTATTTTTAATGATAGGAACTAGTGAGTATACCAGGCGATGCCCCAGGTTGTTACTTTTCGTAACTTTTTGTCAAGTGAGGAAAAATTGACGTAATGACAATTGACATGACAAGTAATTGCATGATTTTTGAAAAATAAACCCTTAAAATTTTGGGAATGAAAGCAATAGATTAACTTTCTACAAGGAATTGGAGTAAGAGTATATGTCTATAATGGTCTCTTATTATTATCATAAAAAGTTAGGTATCTAACTATATGTGCAAGTCTTTAAATGAGATATAATTATAAGACATTATGATATTTTATTTTGAAATACTAAACAATGGTGTTATGTTGGATTGATGATTAAGCTTTCACTTTTCATTTCAAAGGTCACGTATTCGATACCTTGTAACTACACAATATTTTTTTTTTAAATTGAAGGTTTGACTTGGAAATAAAGCAATTGCATTAGAGCCTTAGAGGAGAGTGACACATGGCACACAAACTTTCTTAGAAACACCTTTTAATATATTAGTATAGATTTAATACTGATAATGAAGTATGAAATATATAGTAAACTAATGTCAACCTTTACTTAATTTAATGGAGGGGAGATGCCATTATTTTGACAGTAACTTTTGTAAAGGAGTTTTGTTGAGGATAACGTAGTTATCCTAGTTGATATAATATTATATCTGGTGTTATTATGATAATAGAAATCTAGTAGTATATGATTAAAGTTAATAAGATAGAATTAGGAGATATAGTTTATCTACTATACAATTAGGAGTCTAGTTGGATATATTTTAGGAGTTAGTGTTTAGTAAGGTTTCCTAACCTTGTACTATAAATACGTGATTGATTAATGAGAAAAGGGGTGACCAATATTGAGAACCTTTTCCTTCAATCTATTTTGTCATGGTATCGAGAGCCAGGTTGAGATCTTGGGTCAAAATTCTAAATATTATTCTCTCCCCGGTGGGTTCGAGTGTTAAACCCACCGGCCGGATTTGTTAACCTCCATCCAAAAGTAGATTTTTTTTTTCTCTGAACTTGTGGAAAACACGTGTATTGACGGTTTTCATTGCGTGAGATTATGTTGCGTGAGATTATCATCCCACTTCCTTTGGGATGGCGTTGACTTTCTATGTTTGATGAGAAAGTAATGATTGATTGTTATTCTATTACATGTTGATATCGTGGCTTGTTTTGCCATTGTGGGAATTAGAATTGTTAAGACAAAGTGATATCGGGGATGCTCAAGAGCAGGTGTTTGTACGTTAATATCCATGGTAATGCTTTGTCAACCCCTAGATATCATTTTTTATAGGCTTTTCATATTCATTACGGTTTTAGAGGTGGTATTGGTTAGGAATGGGAAACTTATGATTTATGAATGATGAGGTTCCATAATAATGGACATTGACATGGATATTCCTTCCTCATAAAGTAAATACATCACCACCATTTTATTACCGCCTATCAAACACGCCGTCAATGCTACTCCCTACTCCGTAAACTATACCTAATCATCGATAGTCCCTTTTAGAGAACTGCTGCCTCCAAAATTGAGATCAGGGAAAGATCAAGTGAAGCCAGTGGCGGAGCCAGTATGGGGCACGTGGGGTCACGTGACCCCACGAATAAAAAAAATATTTTTAAGGATTTTTGCAAAAAAAAAAAATACTGCACCAGACGCATGAAATTGTAGCGCTAGAAAGAGAAAAAGCAATAAAATTTATCTGACTTGTCTCAAATTTCTGGTCTCAGTTGTCACTGTCTCACTGAACATTTCCTATTCTTTCATTTTTTTTGGTCAGTTGAGAACACTTTTTTTCTCTCACCTCTTCTTTTTCTTCTTATCTTCTCTCTCTACTCTCAAGCACTCTTCTTCTTTCCCCTGAACCCCCATTTTCCTCAGCAATCCAAGATTTTCCCACAAAAACCCAATCTTATTTTCTCACACAAAAACCAAACTCAAGATTTTAGGAGAGAGAAAAATCAAAATAAATAAACCCACAACAAACTCCATTGATTCATCAGTAAAAAGGGGGAGGAATGCAAGATTGAAGAGAGATAAAGAGCTGAAAGATAACTCACCAAATTGATTCGTCAGAGCCATGAAAGTGAGTAAACCCTCGTAAAACTACGAAAATGAAGAAATTAAGGGGAATTTTTGGAATGTAAATGATGAAAAATCAAAATAAATAAACCCACAACAAACTCCATTGTTGCCCCTCTTCTTCCTTTTCTTAAGATCCACCTACAATTTCCCACCTTTTTTTTGCAAAATTAACACCTGGGTTTTCTCTATTTTATTTTAATTTCTAAAGGGTATTCCCCAGATTTGAGCGAAGAGTTTTTTTTTTTTGGTATTGTTTTTCTGATGAGATTATTATTGGTTGAAGAAGAGGAGAGAGAAAATTGATGACGCGGAGCCATTGCCTTGGGATCGGGAGGAGTTGCCTCTTGGTTGTCCTCCATGAGTCGCGTAGAACGTCCTCGCTTATCCGAGCAGGAGGTAGAACACCTCTTGTCTATTTTCTTCTTTGAATTTCATAATTATGAGATTAGTAATTCAAGCCCAAATTGTAAATTGGAAATTAGTGTAGGTATTTAGCCTTAAAAACTGATTAAAGTATGGGTTCTAATTTGTTAATTGTGATTGATGCACTTTGTTGTTAAGTTTTGTGAATTTGTATAAATTTAGGTATTGTTAATAAATTAATAATTTTATATGATGATTTAGTTTCTTTATTAGCTTTTTTATGTACTTGTATGATGGTATTTTGTTGATTGATTTTCATATAGTTAGGTTATATGTGTTAATTTGTATTAAATAATAAATATAGGAAGCGATGACTCGATGAGTGATACACCTAGATAAAAAAAAATCAAAGGCAATGGGAAAACAATAGCGATATTAGATAATGTTTTGCTGCGTTGTAAAATTTTAATATTGAATATCTTTTGTCTTTTTTTGTGACCCCCGATTTTGAAATCAGGCTCCGCCAGCGTGAGAAGCAAGATAGGAATGAAATAAAACCCGAGCTTGGTATTTTGTCAAGGTAATAATGTTATTCTGATAACTT